>JAGGCT020004086.1:107763-115263 GCA_017654935.2 Phymorhynchus buccinoides | reverse complement strand
CAGCGGCTCCTGAGATTCACTGAGACAGTAGAATTTCACGAGAATCATGCCTCACAAATGTTACAATCGGATCGCATTGGGATCGAATGGTATGTAGTGCATTGGCCCCCTTTAACCGAAAGTTCGTTTCGTATCCTATTTCTGTCGGAGGATAGCAATCCAGACAATGAAGAGATCCCAAATTAGGCAAATTTATTCAAACAAAACAGAACTTTGTGTTTGAAGGTCTGTTATGTTGTTTCGGACAATCCTACCTGAAATTGGTCTGATTCCTTTTTAGCCCATCCAGCAAAACAGATATAAGAAGGGAAGGTAAGGGAGTGCTACAACTTTAATATTTATTTGTCATACCTGGTATTGCACTACCTCCAGGATCTGCTCCAAGCACTGGATGATGGTTGTGGTGGTTGGTTGATGGTTCGTCTCACATTGCGCTCTTTGTAGTCGAGCAGACGTTAAACCCAACTTCCATTCACTAAGTACTCCTCCGAAGTCGGGAGTGTGGCTGCCCACGTGTGTGTGTGTGTTTGTGTGGGGGGGGGGGAGGGGGTAATCAAAAACGGCCACACACGTAATGCTATCAACCCTAGTAGCTGTTGCCTTTGCACCATAGTGTTCAAGTGTTTCGGCTGTTTCGGGATGATCCCTGGAACCTTTTAAAGACCCAGCACGTCACGTGTGAAAATCATGGTTTTCACATGTTTTCCCTCTTATAGCTGGTAAGAAATCTGAAGAAATCTTCCAAGCATAAGAGGGAATGTGACACGTGACGTGGGGGTTCTTTAAGCCAGGGTACGGCAACACACAACGAACATTCACTAGGCAGGCACTTATGTTCAGCATGACTTTTATGTAGTGTCTACTGCTATTCAACATTCGTAAACTTTCACATTTTGACTTTAAAAACAAAAAACAAAAAACGAATTAACCCTTCCGCCGCCAGCCATTTTCAGCTAATATATACCATTAAACTTAACTTGGGTACAGAAAACAAATCTGCAATATTACGAATTCCTCTGTGACATGTATAACATTAGGCCTTTCCTTACCTCCCCAAATTACGAAAACAGGGTCTTCAGATAACAGGCTCTGATTTGATGCTTTTTAGTGACATAGGTGTTAAACCATTGTGGTGCAAAACGGTGATATTGGCGGTGAAAGGGTTAAAAAAAAAACTCTTCCCGAGTGTTAAAAAAAAATGAAAAGGGATAGTCTACGTTTCCCTTAAAACTTTGCAAAGACTTCTAAAGGAAAATGTGGGATCACTCTTGGAACCGTCTGAACCTGTATCTATCAAGTAGGCCTAACGTTTCTTCCAGGTCTCTTCTTTTTTTTCTTCTCCAGTGTTGTGATCTTCACATTGCAGAAAGGAGTGCTGACCTTACATTCGCGTATACATGTCTTTTTTTTGGTCGGTCTGTCTGTCTGTCTGTCTGTCTGTCTGTCTGTCTCTCTCTCTCTCTCTCTCTCTCTCTCTCTCTCTCTCTCTCTCTCTCTCTCTCTCTCTCTCTCTCTCTCTCTCTCTCTCTCTCTCTCTCTCTCTCTCTCTCTCTCTCTCTCTCTCTCTATTCTGAAAAAATTGTCATTGTCTCAGAATTGTTTCCCTTTTTTCGTACTCAATTTAAACCATCAATTCAAGTTCGCCATTGTTAATTATTATCCATGTTCGCTTTTAATTCCCATTTTTTAAATTCTTTTTCAATTATTTCATGTGCCAATTTTTTTTTACATTCTTGTTGTTTTTACTTGATTGCTTTATGTCAAATGTTCTTCCTTTATGCATGGCATGAATATGTGAGTGAGAGGGCAAGGTGCAAATAAGCTATTGTAGCTTATCCTTTTTACCCCCAATAAAACATTCGTATTCGTATTCGTATTCGTATTCTCTCTCTCTCTCTCTCTCTCTCTCTCTCTCTCCTTCTCTCTCTCTCTCTCTCTCTCTCTCTCTCTCTCTCTCTCTTCTCTCTCTCTCTCTCTCTCTCTCTCTCTCTCTCTCTCTCTCTCTCTCTCTCTCTCTCTCAATTGGGTTTGATTTTCTTGTGTGCGTGTACGGGAGATTGATCTTCAAAGCGATGTTCCTACCAAGTCCGTGTACTACTTTGTTCTCTCTCTCTCTCTCCCTCTCTCTCTCTCTCTCTCTCTCTCTGTCTCTCTCAATCTCTGTCTCTCTCTCTCTCTCTCTCTCTCTCTCTCTCTCTCTCTCTCTCTCTCTCTCTCTCTCTCTCTCTCTCTCTCTCTCTCTCTCTCTCTCTCTCTCTCTCTCTCTCTCTCTCTCTCTCTCTCTCTCTCTCCTCTCTCGCGCGCGCGCTCTCTATTCTTGTCAAATGAAGTTTTCCAGTGTCCAGTGTCTCTCACTCTAACTCTGTCTATCCATCTCTCTATCTATCTATCTATCTCTTTCTATCTCTTTCTTTTTGTCCTTCTTTCTTTTTTTAATTCTTTCTGTCTCTGTCTATCTATCTCGCTCTCTTTCTCTCCTCTCTCTCTTCTCTCTCTCTCTCTCTCTCTCTCTCTCTCTCTCTCTCTCTCTCCCACTCTCTCTCTCTCTCTCCTCACTCTCTCTCTCTCTCTCTCTCTCTCTCTCTCTCTCTCTCTCTGTCTGTCTCTTAATTCTGTTTGTAATGATTTGTCTTCATTTCATTATTATTTCCTTTATCAAGAGTAGACAATTCGTTTCAATTCGCGCCAGCTAAATTATTGGTCTATGTAATTTGACAGGAACCCTAGCCATAAGGGCTTTTTTTTGCTTTTTTTTTAAGCCCATAAGGGCTTATATAATGCTAATGGAAACAAAAATGTAATTGATTTGATTTGATTTGATTTTCTCTCTCTCTCTCTCTCTGTCTCTCTCTTTCTCTCTCTCTCTCTGCCTCTCTCTTTCTCTCTCTATCTCTGTCTCTCTCTAAGTCTGTCTGTCTCTCTCTGTCTGTCTCTCTCTCTTCCTCTCTCACTCTCTCTCTCTCTGTCTTTCTCTCTCTGTCTCTCTCTCTCTCTCTTTCTCTCTCTTTCCCTCTCTCTGTCTCTCTCTCTCTCCCTCCCTCTCAACCCTCTCTCTCTCTCTCTCTCTCTCTCTCTCTCTCTCTCTGTCTGCCTCTCTCTCTCTTTATCTCTCTATCTCTGTCTCTCTGTCTCTCTTCCTCTCTCAGTCTCTCTCTGTGTCTTTCTCTCTCTTTCCCTCTCTCTGTCTGTTTCTCTCTCTCTCCCTCTTTTCCTCTCTCTCTCTCTCTCTCTGTCTCTCACTCTCTCACTCTCTCTCTCTATATATATATCTCTCTCTCATTTCATTTCTGAATAGAAGGAGAAAAGCCAAGTCTAATTTAGTATTCTTTGTTTCAACAAAGATCCTACTGGCATTAAGATAATTATGTCTTGCTTTGCTGGTTCCTTTTTTTTATTATTTTAATTTTCTGCAGAAAATACGAGAACCCGGGTAATATCAGTTTGCTGAGAGATAACCAGGCAGGCAGCCAGAGTGAGAGAAGGGGGGTGGGGGATAAAAACAGTGAAAGAGAGACAGAGACAGATGGACAAGAGGGAGAGAGTGCTGAACACTGAAAACATTAATTTGCAAAGATAAAGATTGTGGGGGCAAAGCCAGAGAGAGAGAGAGAGAGAGAGAGAGAGAGAGAGAGAGAGAGAGAGAGAGAGAGAGAGAGAGAGAGAGAGAGAGAGAGAGAGAGAGAGAGAGAGAGAGAGAGAGAGAGAGAGAGATGGACAGATAGAGATAGAGTGAGAGACACTGGACATTGGACACTGGAAAACCTTATTTGACAAGAATAGAGAGAGCGAGAGAGAGAGGGAGAGAGAGAGAGAGACACAGAGAGAGAGAGAGAGAGGGAGAGAGAGAGAGAGAGAGAAAGAGAGAGAGAGAGATGGACAGATAGAGATAGAGTGAGAGACACTGGACATTGGACACTGGAAAACCTTATTTGACAAGAATAGAGAGAGCGAGAGAGAGAGGGGAGAGAAACAGAGAGAGAGAGAGAGAGAGAGAGAGAGAGAGAGAGAGAGAGAGAGAGAGAGAGAGAGAGAGAGAGAGAGAGAGAGAGAGAGAGAGAGACAGATAGACAGACAGACAGGAGAGAGAGACACAGAGAGAGAGAGAGAGAGAGACACACAGACAGAGAGAGAGAGACAGAGAGAGAGAGAGAGTGAAAGAGATAGGCAGACAGATACAGAGAGCCAAATGGGAGAGAGACAGAGATAGACAACAACAACAACAACAACAACAACAAAACATACGGAAATACCGACAGACACACAAACATAAAGAGTCAAACAAAAGGGGTACCACGTAGAAACATCCCAAACAATGACGGTTCATTCCACGGACAACAGTAAAATAGCAACAAAAAACGTCAGCCAGCCCGAAAATTATCCCGTTAATTACAGACCCATTTCAACACCCGTTCCAATTAGTTTAATTACTAGGTGTCGCTGAGCGGCACACATGTCCTCGGTCTAGGTCTAGGTGTAGAGTGGCACAGAGGTAACGCGTTCGCCTTGTGTTAAGTAAACCCGAGTTCGAACCTGGGTACAGGGGATTTTTTTTTATCTCACTTTATACTAGGCCTTACGGTCTGAGCGTGGAGTCTTTCGGGTGAGACGATAAACCGAGGTCCCGTGTGCCCATGCACTTAGCACACGTGAATCCCAGTGACAACGAAAAAGTTGGCATTTGGTCAAAATGTACACACACACACACACACACACACACACACACACACACACACACACACACACACACACACACACACACACACACACACACACACACCTTTCCTTCTTCATCGGTCACACAAAAATCGCATGCCAAAAATAAATTGTGTGGCGCGCCACTGGCTTCGACGCTCTCTCCAGGTGGGGAGCAAACCGAATTTCACAGAGACGCCTCTGTGACTATAAAGTACCTAATACCTAATACCTAATACCTTCCTCCAGTGTTCCCTCCCTTAGTTTTTCCGTTGGATTTGCCACTCAACACCCACGGTTATAAATGGAGATAATTTGGCAACGTCGCAGCTTAGACAGACACAAGATATCCACTCCATCATGTTTGCGAGTCTCGATTTAAAAGTTCGTTTCTTTCAGTTTCATCCAAGATTCTAAAAGGGTAAGATGGACTACTTAAGAGTTACGGCGAACCGGGCTGATAGAGTTATCGTTAGTGGGAACAGTACACCACACACAGTGGAGGCTATCTAAAAACTCAGACTGGAATTTGAATTTTCAACTGGCCTATCGACGTGTAAATGTGTACTGTTTTTAAGGGACATAACCAGTGTTTCTGTCCTCACTACTCATATAGGGAAAAGAGACCGGATGTTAGTCTTTTCTTTTCAGTGTCTTTGGTTTCATGACAATCGATAACCCTCGGCTGATCCCTTGGTGAAAATCTTCCCCGAGAAGCAACGTTCTGCCATTCTCAGGAAAGGTTAGGGTTAGGGGCGTGTGAACATAAACGCGGAAATCCCATCCGTATATCCTATCCGCACTCTGAAAATTAGAGGGCTAAGACGCTAGATCACCGGCCGCGCTGCAGCATTTTCGGCTGCAGTGCTTCGCCATGCGGTTGGTAACGAACCGTTATTTCATAAGGGTAAAATAAAGACAGACACAGAGAGAGCTATATTAACCAGGAGCTCGGCAGCATTTTCGGCTCCAGAGACCTTGACCTTTGACCAATGACCTTCTTTTTTTGCTTTACCTGGCCTAGATATCCTAAGTACCTATGCACATGCAACATTTGAGCATTCTAGTCCCCTCCATTCAAACGTTAACAAGCCAGGTGCTCGGCAGCGTTATTCGGCTCTAGTGACCTTGACCTTTGACCTTCATTTTCGAACTTGGCCTTTTTGTTCAGGCAGCGGTCACAGGAACGCACGTACACACCTTGCCCTCCTACTTGCTTCTTATTTGAGTGAGGATCCTAGAGCACCAGGCGCTCGGCAGCATTATTGGCCCCAGTGACCTTGACCTTTGACCAATGACCTTCATTTTCAAACCGGGCCGAGATATCTTAAGTACCTATACGCATGTAACATTTGAGGTCCATCTGTTCAAACGGTTATTGTACCAGGTATCCGACAGCAATTTCGGCTCCAGTGAACTTGACCTTTGACCCTCATTTTTGAAAATGGCCTAGATGTTTATAGTACCTATCCGCATGCGAAATTTGAGCATTCTAGGTCCCTCCGTTTAAACGTTATCATGGTAACATAGTCAGCCAGTTAGGAAAAGAATGCCCTGAAAACATTACCAGCTTCGCAGCTGGTAAAAAAAATACTGGAAGTAAGAAACAAGCGGACGGGATAAAAATTATGCGGATGGTTTTCCGCCTATTCTTATTATGCGCACACGCCCTAACCCTATCCATTCCCCGAGGGTGGCAGAAGGTTGCTTGTCGGTGAAGATTTTCAATGCAAACATTTGATGGGGTCTGTCTGTGTGCACAACTTAGCCCATCATATAGTAAAAAGCCAAGTGTCCGTGTGTGTGTGTGTCTGTCTGTCTGTCTGTCTGTCTGTCTGTCTGTCTGAAACACAAAACGGGCCTTATAGCTCCGCCGTTTTTCGACCGAATCGCTTCAAATTTGCTGTGAGCCCTAACGGGGCGATGACAACGGCAACTGAGGCGGCCGTATCATTTGCGCGGTTTCGCAAATGCGCGAAACGCGCATCCGCCGGCCTCTCGGCGCCCGTATCTCCGGCATTTCTGGACCGATTGTCTTCACATTTGGTAGGTAGATGACCGGGGACGGTGACTATCGGTGTGCCAAACCGGAAGCGAATCGGTTCAGAAACGCGGCGAAACCGTGGTGTTACCAGTACGGTGCCTTGCCAGTACTAGGCGTTGCGCTAGTCATATAATAAAAAGGCAAGTGTCTGTCTGTGTGTCTGTGTGTCTGAAACACAAAACGGGCCTTATAACTCCGCCGTTTCGGGAGAATCGGGAGAGCGCGTCACTCTCAGAGCAGCACCAACGGGAAACGGGGCCTTATGACTCCGCCGTTTCTTAACCGAATCGCTTCAAATTTGCTGTCAGGCTTGCTGTGGCCGGGGCAAAGCCTGGCAGCAAATGTGAAGAGAATCGGGAGAGCGCGTCACTCTCAGAGCAGCGCCAACGGGAAACGGGGCCTTATAACTCCACCGTTTCTTAACCGAATCGCTTCAAATTTGCTGTACTCAGCGTTACCAGTACTTGGCGTTACCGTTACTAGGCGTTACCGGTACTCGGCGTTGCGCTAGTAATTTATTAATTTAACCATTCACTATGACGGGGGTAGGGCGTAGAACTATGAATAGTGATGAATACGTTGTGACTATAAAAAAGTAGGATATCTTTTATGAATAGAAATTTTAATAAGTGATTCTGTCGATGAAAAAAGTCCCTGTACCGTAATGGCTTCGCCTATTATCTTGATACTCGGAAACAGTTCTTATACGTGTCATCTTTTCCATTTATGACATTATATCCATCCAGTAGTTTTCAAAACAAACA
>JAGGCT020004086.1:85263-90263 GCA_017654935.2 Phymorhynchus buccinoides | reverse complement strand
TTGTTACTTTTAAGCCCTCTAAAAAGAACAGGGGGAGACGACTCAGGGGAGACAATGACTTAACTCATTCGCATCGCAACGATTTTGAATTCTTTTTTTTTTAAATCACAAATCACTCCAGCCATACACACAAACAAATAAATAGGTTGAGTCTATCACTAGGGTGTAACACAGAACAGAACATGGGGCCTTGTCCAGTCTGGTTTTGAAGGGCTTTGGTGGCCTCCCTCACCATGGCGACATGTCCCTTCCTGATTTTTAGGGAGGCAAAGTCGTTTCTACTGGCACTAAGTAGAGCTGGAAAGCTATCAAAACCCTCCTCTACTAACAAGTCTTTCACCTCGCTTGGGAAATCCTTAGCAAATTCAGTAAATGAGAATGCCATTGCTACACACTTCACTGAACTACACCTGCATAAATGCACTGCTTCTGAATCTATAACTATAATGTATTACACTTGCATTGCCTTAGAATTGCGTTAGCATTAGAATTGCACAGATGCGGTTGCTGCTAGTATATTTTCTGGCACTAAAGCATTGAGGAGCTTATTACACATTTGTATCTTCCCTTGACAGACTCCGCCCTCTTTTTTCCTTCCAGCCACTGTTCAGACGCCCCCCCCCCCCCCCCCCCCCCCTTTGGGTATATCCCCTACCCCCCTTTCCATCCATCTCCTTTTGACCATCTTCCTTAATCGTTTGACCACACTCTCTACCCTCTTTTATCACAGCAAGTGTTGACCATGGTCCCTCCTCTGATTCCCAACTTCAAGCCTATCATCTCCACAGGGGTGGAGCTGTTTCTTTCCTGATTCTTCCCTTTCATCCCTCTAACTCCCTCACTCCTTCCCACCCTTGCTTACGTAATTACCATTGCCATTTAAATATAACTTTCCATTCATTTCTTTCAAAGTTCAACATAAACTGTGGAGATAATTAGTTAGTTAACTGAAATACAGCCAGCCAATAACATTTTGCGAGTTTTCGGTCACTATGACCCAAAATGATTTTGCAAAGGATCAATAGGGTAGATCAATGCCCGAAAACGAACTTCAGATATATATATAATGCACGTGAGCCTAAGGTAGGCTACACATGTTGAAACCGCGCGACTACTTTGTTTCTCGGCCAAAAACAACAGCCATGCATATTTACCAGCATACCCTCATCTTCTTACACGTGTATTATGTAGTAACCTCTTCAATTAAAGGTCATCACGGTTATAAGCCTTGCCCCCGAGCAACGACACAGCTTCCTTGCACAACACGCGCATACCTACACACGTGAGTAAGCAACAACCGGTAGAAACCAGCAGAGAGAGAGAGAGAGAGAGAGCATGGGGGCATGGAGAGATATACGAAGATGCTGGTGACGACTGGTGAGGGATAAAAGAACGAAAGATCAGGTGCCAGAAATAGATGGGCAGGAGAGAAAGACGCTAAAGATTTCCTTTGTTCATTAGAAGCTGCTGAAGCCTGTTTGCCCTTTACCAGAAAGAAAAAAGCTCCGACACACGGCTAGGTTATAAATAACGGTTTTTATAATTATGTCGACGTTGTCGGCAGCATCCATACAGGCCTACCAGAACACACAGCAACTCTCTTCTTTCTTCTATCGGGATCAATGCGATGTACTCCCATCTCTATGTGTTCCCCCATCTCGATCATGTGTCCCCGTCTCTATGTGTCACGCCCGTTGTGTCCCCGTCTCTATATGTCCCCAACTCTATGTGTCCCTGTCTCTGCGTGCCCCGGTCTCTATGTGTCCCCGTCTCTGTGTGTCACGCTCGTTGTGCCCCCGAATCTATATGTGTCCCCGTCTCTATGTGTCCCCGTCTCGATCATGTGTCCCCGTCTCTATGTGTTACGCTCGTTGTGTCCCCGTCTCTATAATTATGTCGCCAACTCTATGTGTCCCTGTCTCTGCGTGACCCCGTCTCAATGTGTCACGCTCGTTGTGCCCCGGTCTCTATGTGTCCCCGTCTCAGTGTGTCACGCTCGTTGTGTCCCCGTCTGTATATGTCCCCAACTCTATGTGTCCCTGTCTCTGCGTGACCCCGTCTCTATGTGTCCCCGTCTCTGTGTGTCACGCTCGTTGTGCCCCCGTCTTTGTGTGTCCCCGTCTCTGTGTGTCACGCTCGTTGTGCCCCTGTCTCGATCTATGTGTCCCCGTCTCTGTGTGTCACGTTCATTGTGCCCCTGCCTCTATGTGTCCCCGTCTCTGTGTGTCACGCTCGTTGAACCCCTGTCTCTATGTGTCCCCGTTTCTGTGTGTCACGCTCGTTGTGCCCCTGTCTCTATGTGTCCCCGTCTCCTTGTGTCACGTTCATTGTGCCCTCGTCTCTGTATGTTCCCGATTCTATGTGTCCCCGTCTCTGTGTGTCACCCTCGTTGTGCCCCTGTCTCTATGTGTCCCCGTCTCTGTGTGTCACGCTCGTTGTGCCCCTGCCGCTATGTGTCCCCGTCTCTGTGTGTCACGCTCGTTGTGCCCCTGTCTCTATGTGTCCCCGTCTCTGTGTGTCACGCTCGTTGTGCCCCTGTCTCTATGTGTCCCCGTCTCCTTGTGTCACGTTCATTGTGCCCTCGTCTCTGTATGTTCCCGATTCTACGTGCCCCCTTCTCTGTGTGTCCGTCGGATTAGGGTACGAGTTAAGGGCCGGCCACACGTCCACTAAAATCGTACGACTGTACGATACAATTCGATCACGTGGTCTCCAAGAACAAATGTGATGTCTAACATCACTTTTTTTTAAGTGACAAGACGTTAAGCTAAAGAAACAACAACAACAAATGTGATTCGCGCTTCCAGATCACGTGATCGAATCGTATCGTACAGTCGTACGATTTTAGCTGACGTGTGGCTGGGTTAGGGGTTAAGGTTAATAATGTCTTGGTTACGGATAGGGTTATGGTTAGGATAAACAAAGGGACGGGGACACATAGAGACGGGGACATATAGAGATGGGGACATATAGAGACCGGGGGACATATACAGATGGGGACATATAAAGATGGGGACACATAGAGACGGGGACATTATAGAGATGGGGACACATACAGACGGGGACACATAGACACGAAATTGGGGGTTAAGGGGACACATAGAGACGGGGGACATACACAGACGAAATCGGGGACATATTATAGTACAGAGACAGGGACACACACAGACACGGGGGCACAATACTAGATAACCCTCCTTTCTCTCTGCTTTCTTCCTGCTGTCTTTGCCGAGATACATTAGCATTGCCTTGTCTTGCGGAGTCTCTACTTCGTACACCTGGCCGCTAAGGATTTGCCAACAACACCTTTACTTGGGAGTTGACATTCAGGGTTTTTTCCTCGTTGTCTATGGCCCATCAGTTTCCATGGCCCCTACCCTCGTCATTAGTCAGCTTTGTGAGTGAAAAGCCCTGGCACTGGCAGACACGCCCACTGATCTTCTAAGCATTGTCACGGCGGAGTGGCTTAGTTAGGCCTACCCCCACCCCGCCCTAGCTGTTGCTTTAAAGGTGGACCCTGACGGATGAGTTATTTGCAAGAATCACGTCGAGATCACCAGAAAGACAGCCTTTTCAAGGATCGGAACACTCACTTTGCTCTGGTTTCCTAAAAATTAAACCGTCAAAACGGCGATTCATCCTTGGCGGAGATGCCGGAGAGAGTAACCATTTTGGATGGGGTGGGTGGAGGTCACTCATTGTGGTTGAAGCGTTTTCTTTTTTTTTGTAGTGCAGTAAAAAAACACAATTGGAGCTATTTCCTTTGTTGTGAGCGAAACTCTTTTAGATAAACTGCATTAAAAAATATATAAAAAGGCTTGTATTGCGAACATTTTGTGCAAACGATTTGGCGGCCATTAGAAACGAGACGGCACGCGCCTTCTCTTTGGGTGAAATAATTTGACTTCCAGCACCTCCGCCAAGGGGGAATCGCCGATATGACGGTTTGATTTCTAGGAAACCAGAGCAAAGTGAGTGTTGCAATCTCTGTAAAGGGTGTTTTCATGGTGATCTCTACGTGTTTCTTACAGAAACTCATCCGTCAGGGTGCCCCTTTAATAAAGCCATTTTCTAAAAATTAAATTAAACTATCAAAAAACTGTTTTGTTTTCCAAACAATTATATTATACCTATTACCATACAAGGTTTTACCCCCCCCCCCTCTCTCTCTCTCTCTCTCTCTCTCTCTCTCTCTCTCTCTCTCTCTCAAATACAGGTTTTAAAAAAATGGTTGAAATCAGTGACAAGAACAAAAATGGCTACATCTTAATATTTACTTCACAAACATTTAACATACTTGAACATTACATTTTAAACGCAAGCAGTTTTCTTAACAGATATTATTTGCGATGATACAGTGGGTGTGGCAAAAGTGAAGAAATATGGCGAAAATTTATAGTGGTGTGTGTGTGTGTGGGGGGGGGGGGGGGGGGCAGCTCGAAGTATCAAGCAAGCGTTTTTCTCTAACAATGCAAAGAAAAGGCACTCACTGATAGTCTCATTTTCATGTCATATATAAAAGAAAAGACGTCTTTTATTTTATTTTATCGAGAATTCTGATCGCTTCTCGGTCTTTTGGCTAAGACAGTGATTCAGGAACATAATTTTTTGTATATAAACTGAACTTCCATCCATTTTTTTATTTAATTGATTTGTTACACGGTAGATCAGCACACACAAAAAAGAAACATCACTAACTTTAAGATTTAGTGAAAAGCTTTCTATCGGAATCAATAGTTAAAGACCCCGCACGTCCCGTGTCAAAATCACGGTTTTCACGTGTTTTCCCTCTTGTAGCTAGTAAGGAATCTTAAGAAATCTTCCTAGCATAAGAGGGAATGTGACACGTGACGTGCGGGGTCTTTAAGCCAATGAGTATTATGTTTACGTAGCTTCTGAATCAAATGGTTCGTTTTACATACCCAGCTGGCTGTCTTTACGTTGTGCACGTGCTGTCCTGTGACGATTCACAATGACGCCACGCCTTTGCAAACGTCATC
>JAGGCT020004086.1:72763-77763 GCA_017654935.2 Phymorhynchus buccinoides | reverse complement strand
AACAGAAGCCGAAATGGCTGTGAATCCCACTAACCCTAACCTTAACCCTAAACTACACTTACAAACTGGAGGTTCTGTGTGCTCTTGCTTGTAGTCTGCCGAGTTGAATAAAATATACTAAAGATGCCTTATTTTTAGCGGTTTGGTAATTTTAGGCGAAGTGTTACATATGATCGAGACTCGATAATGATTAGGCCAAGTGTAATTAGGCGAGATGTGATTAGGCTAGATGTGGTTTGGCGAAGTGCAATTAGGCAGGGTGTGATGCCTCAGCCTTCCCAACCTAACCCCCTAAAAACCGCTCCCACTTCGACAGTCGCACGTGCAACACGTTGGGTTCAACGTACGTGAAAAGGTCGAAATGATGCTGTTTCGACGGTGGTAATATAAGCACCTTCTGCCCTTTACGCATATGTTTTTTTTATCGTGACATATGCCTGGAAGTTGGGGCCAATGGCAACATGAGAGCTGCCCGATAAACTAGTGATTTTTTCCCCATATGGAAAATTAAGGTACAGTTTTAATTATTTGTGAATAACCACGACTCTCACACTTGCATTAACCATCACCAAAATTGCATCTGCTTTTATTAAAAATTTCACATGGCTAAGAAAAAATTCACGTATTATACAATGTTATAGTAAGTGAGCAAAAATGGTTTGCAACATTTTTTTTCTGTTCGGTTTTGTGTAATGGCAGAGCAAAAACGGTCAATTTTGCAATTCTACACAACCGCATACAAAAACCGCATTTTCTCAGAAACCGTTTGACTAAGACTCTTACTTTCTTTTGCATAGTTCTTATATTTACTTGTATTTTCTTTTTAGGAAAAGTGATAATTTAAGTGTATTTTACAAATAAGATTTTAGCTGCTGGTACCTAATCTAAATTAAGATAATTAGCTTTAATTCGGTCATTTGGGATTGGTTGGCCTTTGGGGACATTCCCCAACACCAGCTGTCCTCAAGTCAAGTAATCTTGGCCGGGAGAGTGGGAATGACACCTGGGCAAGGCGTTTTCCCTCACTAAGAACATTCCAGCCCAATCTTCCAGAACAGCAACCACCTCCTCTGCTATGCGGAAGCTATAGTCGGACACGACTGAGTGGGAGGACCTCTCGTGAACAAATTCTGAAAATTAAGGGTTCGATTCTTTGTACGTTAGAAAACGTGGCGGAATCAACATTTTCTGTCACTTGATGGGGCTGAATTGTTGAAACATGTTTGCATTCGCAACTTAACGCATGCAGTTAGCTGCTACGCATGCGACACAATGAAAAAGCGTCATCGCGGGCCTCATCACTTGACAATGCACACTATAAAGACACACTGACGCACCACGATTAAGTCCCTTGGTTTTTTCTGGGTAGCTGGGACCCACATACAAATGTCCCCAACTTCAAATTGAGGCTGCTCTTTAAAATGATGTTTCGTTTTCAATTTAGGGACATTTGTATGGGAGTCAAACCTGGTCAAAACAAAATTTCTTACCAGCTATAAGAGGGAAAACACGTGAAACCCGTGATTTTGACACGTGATCTGGTGGGTCTTTAAGCTTGGCTCAATTGTTTACCTTTAGGCCTACACCAGAAAAGGGTATGGTAGGGACATTAATCAAGGGGGGACTTTTTTTTTATAGAAAAGGATCAAACATTGAATCTTCACCTTCAGAATTGTAATAGGCCTACATTAATTAATACAACGAACTAATTGCGCTACTTCGCTTTATCTTGCTGGGTGGGTAGAGAATAGAGATCATAGATGTGGAGAGGCCGTCTCTCCATATTTATGTAGAGATCAAGCTGCGCACCAGTGTAGCAACAATTGGGCTTTATACTACTACGAAAGGGCGATAATATTAGGCCTGAACTGCCTATGCCACCTAGTGACGAGTCAAGAGCAGATACTTTTCGGTGGCTATAAACTACTACTTCATGACAGGCAAGGACGATAATCTTATGTAGATGGCGCACGCATATCAGTGCACGAGGCAGAGGCAGAGAGTTTTTCAGCATAAAGCCTCATTAAGATCATTTCATTGCTTTTTTCTCTTATTCGTTAAGACACGCTCGATCTTAGTATACAGATTAGCTCGCTATATAAGAACAACTCAAATCTTTGAGGTCAATGGACACCTGTGCAAACATGCTTAAGTCCGAAGGCACTGTTTGTTAATAGTCAAACAGAAGATAAGTCAAGTCCACTCTGTCATCATATTGTACCAAGACAACGGTGCTGTCCTTGGGTGCCATTGTGGCATTCTCAAAATGGATTTGTTCTCAACATCTCTGCGCATGTGCGAAATCGATCATGACGTACCATCAAATTTTATCTTTCGTGTATATTCGACACTAAATCTATCCCTAACCCTAAACCCTATTCGTAACCCTAACCCTAACCCTATTCCTAACTTTAACCCTAAACCTATCCCTAACTCTTCGCACATGCGCAGACATGTTGAGAACAAATCCATTTTGGGAATGCCACACCATGATGAGACATGGGCTACATAATGGGCCCGCCACACATGTGCGATTTCTATCCAACTGTGACGACGTCTGTGTGGCGTGATTCACATGAAAATACTTCCGTCTTAAAATAATCGAATTACTATCATTGGCAAAGATGCAGACTGACACGTAGGGTAAGACGGGGTAAAAAGTACACGGGCGGGTAAGAAGCCCATGCCAATTATCTCATGAAATGAAGCAAATTTCAGTCAGATTTTGCCCATGTTAATGTTTAGCGTTCGTCTCATGGGCAAAAATTGACTGAAATTTGCTTCATTTCATGAGATAATTGGCATGGGCTTCTTACCCGCCCATGGGCTTTTTACCCCGTCTTACCCTACAACCCCTCCATTTTCTCGGTCCTTTCCGTTGCCACGGTCCTTTTTTAACTTTTGTTATATTAAACCAAGTAGTACAAATCTGTCTTCTTCTTTTTTTTATTAGTAGGGCCTAGTAGGCCTACAAATCTATCTTAAACGTTGGAACGAAACAAGTATAATTATTACATACTTAAAAGTAAAGGAAACTGAGTTCAACAAAAAAAGGTTTTCATTTTTATTTTCTAACTGAAGAGAATATTCTTGAAATCGTAATTTCTATTTAACAGAGAGATACAATGAGATTGTCACACAAAAATAACAACATTGGGGAGTTTTCAGTGCGTGCGTGCACGCACGCATTCACGCACGCACACACGCACGCGCGAATAGTGTGTGTGTGAGAGAGAGAGAGAGAGAGAGAGAGAGAGAGAGAGAGAGAGAGAGAGAGAGAGAGAGAGAGAGAGAGAGAGAGAGAGAGAGAGAGAGAGAGAGAGAGGCAGACAGACAGAGACAGAGAGACAGACAGAGAGAGAGAGAAAGACAGACAGACAAACAGAGACTGAAACCAGGAGAAAGACAGAGAAACAGAGTTTTCACTTACTGTATAGTGTAGTATAGTCAAAGATACTGTACAGTCTTTGGTATAGTATAATGAGTGCACATACAACACTGAACGCCATACATGCAACAACAACAACAAACCTGAGCAACGTTGCTGGGAATAACTTACTCGATGGACAGAATGAATCTCGCACCTGCATGCTGACCGTTGTGCGGTTTCCAGTGACCTCCCCCGTATCGTCTGCGGTCTGCGCTCTCTCAAGGCTGTCGTCTGCTGTTCCCTTGATATGACTGTCGTCTGCTTCTGACTGTCAGTTCGCTGTTCAGCAGTAAATTTGGAAGTCGAGCAAGTAGCTCGTGCATGACGTCACAACAATGTAATATAAAACAAATATAGAAAAAATTACCATCGATCTTCCTCGGAATAATGGGTGGAGAGAGAAGGGGGTGTAGTTTAACATTCCAGGTGACACGGAGTCCAGTAGAAAAACTTTGTTCTAAATATCAAAACTGTTTACTAAAAATAAAAATCACAAAAAATGTACTAGTTAAAGTTTCAGACAGAAAATATGCCAGGATTGAAAATCCGAAAGTAACTCCAAGTTATCATGAAAAAGCTTTAGGTGCTACCCTAATCCTTCAAAACACAAAACGTCATCAAAATCAGGTGCGTTTTTTTTTATGTATATCAATACTGTTATAGAGTATACACGCGTGAGCGCGTGTTCGTATTTGAGAGAGAGGTTTGTTTGATTTGATGTTTGGTTGGTTGGTTGTGTTGGTTTTTTGTTGTTGTTTGTTTGTTTGTGGGTTTGTTTTCGTTCCATTGTTGTTGTTTTTATGAGGGATGTAAGAGGGAGGGAGGCACACAAACAAGCAGACAGCGAGGTGGTCTTGTGTAGGAGTCAGCATGTTGGTATTTGTGTGAGACAAGAGTAAATATGAAATCAAAGAACAAATCTTTCAAGATTCGAATCTGTCAACTACTGATAGTGTAGGGGAAGACGGGGTAAAAAGCCCATGGGCGGGTAAGAAGTCCATGCCAATTATCTCATGAAATGAAGCAAATTTCATAGCATTCGTCTCATGTGCTTCATTTCATGAGATAATTGGCATGGACCTCTTACCCGCCCATGGGTTTTTTACCCCGTCTTCACCTATACATACCTCCCTTTTTAACCACGACTTTCTACATAACAGCCCGACACACAAACCTCAATCCTGAAACGGGGAGAGAAAAAACCACCCCAAGATGGCAGAGCCATATACACTGTACTCCCAAATCAAGGAAAAGACCAAAACAAAATTTAAAAAATCAAAACTATTTTTCATAAATTAAAATGGAAAAAAAAGGAAAACAAATAATTATTTGCTCCTAGTTGTACATTTCGAGTTATCTCTCTTGCATTTAATCAGCAAACATCTACTTGTAAAATTCAGGCGAGTTAATTTTGGATTCTAGGGTCATTATTGTTTTTGGTGTTAAATAAATGTTCTGCATCGGTATAGCACTATTTAGAAAATAGATATTTTGCAACAAAATATTAATAGGTGACACCTTTTAACAGTACCTACTTTGGTTTAAATCTATCCATTAGCTTTGAAATAGT
>JAGGCT020004086.1:37763-60263 GCA_017654935.2 Phymorhynchus buccinoides | reverse complement strand
GAAGTGACACCCAGTGCGTCAGATGGCGCCAAAAGTAATTAATGCTATTCTGGAGGGTGTATTTCTGTGTGATCAATGCTGATTTCTAACTATTCACACACACAAAAGAAAAAAAACGCTGAACAGGTTGTTTCGTCCTTTTTTTTTCTTCTTTTTTTTTCTTTTTTTTAACCCTTTCACCGCCAATGTCGCATTAATGCACCACAATGGTTTAACACCCATGTCACTAAAAGGCATCAAACCAGGGTCTGTTATCCAAAGACCCTATTTTCTTAATTCTGGGAGGTAAGAATAGGCCTAATGCTATACATGTCACAGAGGAATTCCCAATATTGCTGATAATTTTTTTCTCTCTACCCAGTTAAGTTTAATGGTATTTTGGGCTGAAAAATGGCTGGCGGCGAAAGGGTTAATGAGAGAAAAAACACAACGTTTCAAGGAATATCCTCGTCCCCCCCACACACAAAAAAGGACGAAACAACCTGTTCAGCGTTTTTTTCTTTCGTGTACCTTGTCCTTCAGTGGTCATTTCTTAATTTATTCACACACAGTGTCCAGAGTATTTTTCAATGTTGTGGATGCTGATATAATCAGTGATGTTTCAAGGCCCGGGTCATAGAACAGAGTCCTACTAAAACTGAAAATGTCCTATTCACTATTCAGCTATTGTTTCCCCCCAGCTGTCGGGACAAATGTTCCATTGAAATTTTAACACATGTGAACTTTGTCCTATTGATTTCTGCAAGAACCAGAACATTTTGTCCGCTTGATTTTCCTTTTGTCCTATTACTTTTCCATCCTCGATGCATCACTATAATGTCTCACCTGTTGGACATTTTTCAGTGTGGCTGATGCTACAGTGGAACCTCCCTTATAAGACCTTAAGCAAATCATCCCAAATGAGGTCTTATAAGGGAGGGGTCTTATAAGGGAGGGGTCTTATAAGGGAGGTAATTTTAATACTTACAAAGAAGGGCAATGACTCAGAGAAGTAGATCTTATGTGGGAGTCTTATAATGGGAGGTCTTATAAGGGAGGTTCCACTATACCATTAAGATGTGGGGATATTTTTCAGCGTGATGGATGATGACTTGAAGGTGTGGGAGAAGGAAGGTGTGGTCTCGCAGGAGGTGTTCCAGAAGAGTCAGGGGCGGGGCCACGGCACGGTGCACTACCAGATCATCAACCACAAGCTGTACCGCCAGGAGGCCTGCATGTTCCCCTTCAGGTCAGTTCTTTGCACTGGCTTCCTGTCACAGACAGAATTGAGTATTTATAAATTAAACACCCTTTGCTATAATAAATCTATCCATAAAGCTGCTCCATATTACCTTTGCGACAATATTTCCATCTATTCACCAGCTCGCACTTTACGTTCCGTTTCTGATCCTCTTTCTCTCCAGATCCCTTGGTATAAGCTTTCAACTGTTGGTCGGCGCTTTTTTGCTGTCTCAGGACCGACGTCCTGGAACAAACTTCCTGTTTCCCTCCGTCAGCGACCGACCCTCTCTGCTTTCAAAGCTAACCTCAAAAACCCACATGTTCCCCTGTCATTAAAGCTCCGCTCTCTTTCTCTTCTCTCTCTTGCCATTAGGTTTGTTTCTGCTGTATTCCATTTATGTCATCCGTGTGTGTTCGCTTTGTATTGCATTTTTGTTTGAATGCGTTATGAATTCTAACGTGTGTGTGTGTTTGATTTGATTTCTTTCAAGATTCAGCGCCGTATAAATACTGTATGTTGTTGTTGTTGTTCAAGCTGCCCCCTTTCTTTCCATCTTCCCCTACCCTTCTGACTTACCTGGCACCTTCACCCCAACTCAGAGGGCTAAGTCCGACGATACAATCACTCGCTCTTTCGCAAGAGTGTTCATTCATTCTCACAGCGTCACAGAGCTTCCAGGTGCATGCGAGAGGAAGCATCGTCGGACAAGGCCTGTAACGAAAGCAGACCTGGTTACTCTAGCAGTCTACATTTAGTGATCTACACAATTTGGACTTCTTCTTCACTTCAAAACTGATACGCATTTAATTCAGTGTTGATCGCTACACATTTTTAATTTTAGTGTACTGTGTTTAAAATTTTAATAAACTGGACTAGCCATTTCAGTGATTTCACAACCAACTGACCAACTCCCCAAGTCTACACATTTTAGCTATCCAAACTACACATGGCTTGCATCAGAAGTAACTAACATATTCTACGGACTGTAAGGCGATACATTTTTCCTAGACTGAGACCCCTGCGCCTTATAATGTGACTGATAATACAGTAAGAAACTATAATAACAAAATCTGAATTTTGTTTAAAATTGGGGGGTGCGCCTTATAATCAGGTGTGCCTTGTAGTCCGTAAAATACGGTAGGTCTTTTTACAGTCAAACTGTTCTAAAAATCCCTTTTTTTTTAATAAGGCTTTACGCCCTCTTCGGCCTTTCGGCCGGCCATGTGGGGCTTAAAAATCCCTGTAACATAACTTGTCTGTCCAGTGTCCCTGCATCGGCCATCAATCATACACATGCCACCCTCTGTTCAGAGTACTCAAACCATTTGAGGTATGTTTTTTATCACCTGTTCTTCAAGCGTTGTTGACATAGTTATTATTGTTCCCAGGTGCAGCGGAGTGGAGCACTTTGTGCTGGAGATCATCGACAGGCTGCCGGACATGGAGCTCCTGCTCAACACTCAGGACTACCCCCAGTCCGTCAAACGGGCCCCGCCCAGACCCATCTTCTCCTTCAGTAAAGTGGTCAGTCAGTGGACAAAGGTTTATGGTAACTGTGTCTGTGATTAGTATACATTATACACTGTATACATTATACAGTGAACCTCCCTTAGGCCAAAAAAAAAAAAAAGTTTGTTTCCGGTTTCCCGACTGACCCTACTTTTTTGCCTCCTACTCTAAACTTTTTTTGGGATGAATAAAGAGAAAAAACAACAAAACGACAGTAATTTGAGCAGACGATGCAAGGGAAACAACCAATGCACTCGGCGCAGTCAAGCACCGTTACTCATGCAGACTTTTGTGACCCTACATTCGCCGACAAAATGGCGGGCACTCTTGGCTTTGTTTTCGGCTTCGTGAAAGGAATAAGAATATAAAGAAGAGTCATTCACGCCATGCATCCCATCTGTTTGAACGATCGAGCTCCCCACTTCCCCTCTACTCCTCTTTGTCCCTCAACTGTTTTCCTGCTTCCTTTGCAGACCTGCCTACTGCTACGATTTGGCCGTAGCAGCTACGAAAAATAAAGCTTCACTACGGAGCTACGGCAACCTTATCGTTGCTACGAAAAAACAAAATTGCCGCCGCATTTTATTTTTGCTTATGCCGTTCCCGGTTTTGTCTGTTTCTGAGAGCAGACGCCGTGTCACGCACGATAACCTAGTCACTTCCGTTTTTATCAAAGTGACTGCGCATGCGTTCTTATTACTTTCTCTGGAAAAAAATGGCGGACTCCAGCAGCAGTAGCGATTCGGGAGATGTTTCAAACGAAGAAAAACGAACCCAAACCAGAAACCGAAAATCATCTGCCACACCATCTTGTTCTAAGAAAAAACATCGGCCTGCCGCACAAGTTTTCAAAATAGCTTACACGGAGGAGTGGCCTTGCATCGTCAGAAGTTGACTCAGTGCGAACCATGCTCACTGCAACTGACCTCTGCCATGCGGACTTCTCTGTGAATCATGGCGGTAGAGACGATTGCCGTCAACACGTTCAATCGGCGAAACATAAGCAGTGCGTTTCGGCTCAGGAAGAGAACAAATCGATTGCCGTCGTTTGTGGATGCTACGGAAAAATTTGCCATGCCACTGAAAATTCATGGCTGGGCTACTGATTGGGAAAATTCCAAGTAGGCAGGTCTGCCTTTGTCCATTCACAAAAGATCGAAGATAAAAATCCACATCCCTCAAACTTTGAGTGACTGCTTTGAGTCAAAGCAGTCACCCCCAACATACAACACTCAGACACAAGTCTGTCGCTGTCTCTCTCCTTCCCTTTCTTTCTCTTTCATTTCTCCCTCTCCTCCTCCTCTCCCTCCTTTGCACTTGAGACTGGCTGAATACAAGTAAATAGAAATATAAAACATCATAAGTGCAAAAGTATACTCTGTTTTGTTTTATTGAAATGGATAAATATATTCGCACACATAGACCGAACACAAAATATTTAATGTTTTAAAAAAAAACTACCTACCTACCCTATTTTTTAAACTGATGAAACCCCAAACAGACACTTTTTTTTTGGGGGGGCCTTATATGACCTTCAAAAATCATCCATAATGAGGTATAAGGGAGAGGTCTTATAAGGGAGGTAATTTTAATACTTACAAAGGAGGGCAATGTCTCAGAGAAGTATGTCTTATGTGGGAGGGAGTCTTATAAGGGAGGTAATTTTAATAACAAAGAAGGGCAATGTCTCAGAGAAGTAGGTCTCATGTGGGAGGGAGTCTTATAATGGGGGTCTTATGCCCCACATGGCCGAAAGGCCAAAGAGGGCGTAAAACATTATTTCCTGGGGGTCTTATAAGGGAGGTAATTTTAATACTTACAAAGAAAGGCAATGTCTCACTCTCAGAGAAGTAATAATAATAATAATAAATGGATATTTATATATAGCGCTTTTTATCGAGCACAAAGCGCTTTACAATCAGCATTGAAACACTCGCACACGCACAAGAGACACACACGCAAAACAGACACACACGCACATACGTGCACGCACGAGTGAACGCGTTCTTGCACACAGATATACACACACGGACCCACACACATTTCATCAAACACACAGAAAACACATTCTCACTGAAAGTGAAACGCACACAAACTTACTCAAACATACACTTGTACAAACACACACACACACACACACACAAACACACACTCACATACACAAAACACTCACGTGTACTCACACTCACAGACACATACTCGTACACACTCCTGACCCCCCCTCTCTAGCCAAACACAATCTCTCCTGCGCACGCATACACTCATACACATGCAAGCAGATATACCCACACAGAACACACACAACACACGCACTGCTTGGAAGCGCGGCCGTGGGCGCATGCATACACATACACGCACACAAATTACATATATACATACAAACATGCGGACATACATCGCACAATCATACACAAGTAGGTCTTATGTGGGAGGAAGTCTTATAATGGGAGGTCTTATAAGGGAGATTCCACTGTAGTATTGTATCAATGTCACATATTGTTACCGTAGTATGTTCACTTAATAAATGATCTGTTGGACTTGGGTCAGTATGTTGGTTAAGCACAAAATCTTTCAAACATGTGTTTAATTACAATGCTTAAATATTGTGCTGATACCATAAAAGAGATGAACTGCATGGTTTGTGCCCAATTTGGTCAACATTTTACTTGGCGTGGAATGGTATAAAAGCATCAAAGTTGCTATGTTGAATTTATGTTAAATTGATGAACAATCCCAGTTTTGTCAACTATTTGGGGATACAGAATTCTTCAAACTACAGTTTTTATTCTGAACTTGTAATGTTATGAGCAATCTGTTTATAGCGGCTGTTCGGTCAGGAACTTGTTTTAAACAGCATTATTGGGATGTAATGTTGAAGTGATGAAATTGCTGAATGATCACTTCGGACCAATGCATCGTGTATTAATTTAAAGCCCTGCCTACACTGGGGCATCATGTACCTGACGTAAATGCTCTGGGAAGGGGGTCCCTGCTTTATGTGCTATAGTCAGTGTTTCTGAAAACGTAGAGATTGTGCGTATTTATGCATTAGACCTCTCGAATCACCCCCTAGAATCTCAAACCATGCGTGAGATTTACCCTTTGAAATCTCAAATAGAGGGTGAGATGACGCATATAAAACTGTGTTAACACATTCATTACTTTTCAGTAAACTAACGACATTGCTCCTATTTCAATGGTCTGCTAGGCCTCTCTAGGCTACTGCCATAAGCTGGAGTCGCAAGCCTAGATCTACCGAAAACTCCACAAGAACGTGCAGAAAGCCCTGGCTCTTAAAGCATGGCTAGTCCAGATGGCAAGTGTGCAAGAAAACTTGATAACAAAAAAAGAACAGGTTGTTCTGCAAACAAAAAAAGCCATGATGTGTGTGTACGTGTGTGTGTGAGTGTGTGTGTTTTGTGTGCATAAGCAGGAGTTTGTGTGCATGTTTGTGTGTGTGTGTGCATGGGAAATTGGGGTAGAATTTCTCTCATGTTTTCGTATTGACCCTTTAAATTTTGAAACTTGGGGTAAAAATACCCTTTAACCCCTTGACTGCCAGAGAAAATTAAAGAAAAAATCATTGGGCAAATCATGCCATAAAAAAGACAAGTGATAGAGCCAATCTGGCAAAATGGTCTGGGGATGTTAC
Source organism: Phymorhynchus buccinoides (assembly GCA_017654935.2). Taxonomy (NCBI): domain Eukaryota; kingdom Metazoa; phylum Mollusca; class Gastropoda; order Neogastropoda; family Raphitomidae; genus Phymorhynchus; species Phymorhynchus buccinoides. Next base: position 53,880 of record JAGGCT020004086.1, on the reverse strand, counting down.
TCTCTTGACTGTGTTAGAGCAAAAGCCAGCATATCAGAGTTATTCCTCTTCATCTGATGACGTCATCAGCGATGTCATCAGGTCAGTTCGTAATACGTTGGTGGCAGTCAAGGGGTTAAAACTGTAAAACAGGGGGTGTGCGTACGCCTTAAAAGAGGAAAAAAAATCAGGAACCCTGTATAGCGTAGTGTTGTTGTTCTTATTAACTGTGACTTTTTGCTGCGTGTTGAAGGCCAGCCAGCACTGGGACATCATGTACCCGGCTTGGACGTTCTGGGAGGGGGGTCCTGCCGTGTGGCCCATCTACCCCACTGGACTGGGTCGCTGGGACCAGCAACTCATCATCATTCCTGAGTGAATCCCTCTATTGTTTATTTGATTGTGTGTTATGTGTGTGTGTGCTGTGCGTGTGTGCACGTGTGATGTATCAGATATGTATTTAATATATATATTTCTGATTGTTTTGTGTTTATTCCTATTGTTATTGTTGTTGTCTAAAGTTAACTTTGTAAGCGCTCTGAGCTCTTCGGAGAAAGAGCGCAACAAATATCCATTATTATTATAATCATTATTATACCAATTTTGGTTTCTTTAAATATTAATTAAATGCATTATCATTCCTCAATAAAACCCTGTGTTGTTTATTTGAAAGCTTTATTTTTTCTCAAATCAAATTTATGAAAATATATAAATGAAGATAAACAATGGTTTTAAAGTTCTAAAGATTTTGCCCAAAACTGCGTACCTGCCTTCTTTATCTGGATTTGAAATACCATTTATGTAGTGTTGTTGTTGTCTTACCCTGGCTTAAAGACTCCAGGGATCATCCCAACAGCCGAAGCACTTGAACACTATGGTACAAATGCAACAGCTAGGGATGAGAACATTACGTGTGTGAACGTTTTTTATTACCCCACCATGTGGGCAGCCACACTCCGACTTCAGAGGATCCATTTATGTAGTAAGTTTAATTGTTTAATGTTGTGATGGAAAAAAACCTTTTGGTGTTTTCTTTCCAAAATTAAGATGGAACATTCTGTGTTGAGTTGAATAACATTTGATGTGAGCTCAGAACTGAAATACAATTAAAAAGTTAATTGTCAAGTGGTTGACATTAGATATAAACTGAAATCTTCTTCTTCGATCGCTCACAGTTTCCTGTCAATTATGAGCGCAGATGCGTCATCCTGCCATTATGCGCCTAATTAAAAAATAATTAGGCCCAGCATGTCCGACTTCGGCTGGAGGAAATCTTTTTGAAAGTGTTTCTTGAAAAAAGGCAGGAGAATGGACCGGAAAGGCAGAGAGATAGTAGATGACAGCAAGCAGAGGGAAAAGGCAGAGTCAAAGTGAATGACAGATTAGAGGAAGCTACAAGCACAGAACTTCCAGATGGTTTCTGGTTTGTTTGACGTCTAATTAGGCGTAGCCTCTATAACTTCCAGAAGAAAAAGACCCCCTGGTATCCCCACTGGGGGAAACTGAAATAAAGACTGAAAAATTTTGTCTTGTGGGTGTTCATTTTCCTTTCTTTCTTTGTTTTTCCGTCTTCAGAGAAGCCAAGAAGTGGCCGTGGGAAAAGAAGCTGCGGCAGGGATTTTTCCGCGGGTCTCGCACCAGCGCCGAACGCGACCCCCTGGTGCTGCTGTCCAGGAAGGAGCCGGACCTGGTGGACGCCCAGTACACCAAGAACCAGGCCTGGAAATCAGACGCTGTGAGCATTCATTTACACCCTGTCACTGAATATGCAGGGGTGCTCATTTTATGGAACATGCTGGAAATCCAGTTTTGGGGGTGCCGAATCTTGTGGCTTCCGTTTTTTTGCTTGTAAAAACTGCTTCCGGTGCAACTTTTGGAGTGCTGAAACTTGTGGCTTCCAGTATTTTGGGAGTGCTGAAACTTGTGGCTTCTGGTTTTTGGAGTGCTGAAACTTGTGGCTTCTGGTTTTTTGGAGTGCTGAAAGTTGTGGCTTCCAGTTATTTGGAGTGCTGAAACTTGGGGTTTCCAATTTTTGGAGTGCTGAAGCTTGTGGCCTTCCGTTTTTGGAGTCAGTAGTGGCAAAAAAAAATTGGGCATGAATTCCCGGGATGAGACTTCAGGGAAACATGATTGCAGTGATGTTATTTGAGCGCGACCCCCTGGTACTACTCTCCAGGAAGGAGCCGGACCTAGTGGACGCCCAGTACACCAAGAACCAGGCCTGGAAATCAGACGCTGTGAGCATTCATTTACACCCTGTCACTGAATATGCAGGGGTGCTCATTTTCTGGAACACGCTGGAAATCCAGCTTTGGGGGTGCCGAATCTTGTGGCTTCCGGTTTTTGGCTTGTCAAAACTGCTCCCGGTGCAACTTTTGGAGTGCTGAAAGTTGTGGCTTCCAGTTTTTTTGGAGTGCTGAAACTTGTGGCTTCTGGTTTTTGGAGTGCTGAAACTTGTGGCTTCCGGTTTTTGGAGTGCTTCTGTTTTAACTTTGGAGTGTGGCTTGTGGCTTCCGGCTTTTGGAGTGGTGAAACTTGCAGCTTCTGTTTTATTTGGAGTGCTGAAACTTGTGGCTTCCGGCTTTTGGAGTGGTGAAACTTGCAGCTTCTGTTTTATTTGGAGTGCTGAAACTTGTGGCTTCTGTTTTTTTGGAGTGCCAGAATTTGTGGCTTCCAGTTGTTTGGAGTTCTGAAACTTGTGGCTTCCGGTTTTTGGAGTTCTGAAACTTGCAGCTTCCGGGTTTTTTGGAGTGCTGAAACTTGTGGCTTCCAGCTTTTTAGAGTGCCAGAATTTGTGGCTTCCAGTTTTTGGAGTGCTGAAACTTGTGGCTTCCAGCTTTTTAGAGTGCCAGAATTTGTGGCTTCCAGTTTTTGGAGTGCTGAAACTTGTGGCTTCCGGTTTTTGGAGTTAATAGTGGTATAAGAAATCGAGCATGAATTCCCAGTGTTAAAGATTTCAGGGAAGCATGATTGCAAGTTTGGTAAGCAATGACATAATTAGAGAGTGAAGCCCTGGTGCTGCTGCCCAGGAAGAAGCCCCACCTGGTGGACGCCCAGTACACCAAGAACCAGGCCTGGAAATCAGACGCTGTGAGCACAGTCATTTAGCCCATAGATTGACAGATAAATTTTAAGGGGGGGGGGGGGGGGGGGGGGGATATAAAACCCAAAAAGGAACTATCAAAGTCAGTCTGGCAAAGTGGGCAGGAGATTTAACTCATTCAAGTCGTTCCGGACATATATGGAATTAAGAGATAGCTGTCAGTTTTATGCATTTTCTTCAAGGGAAGTAAATATGTGTGCACACCATACCTTGGTCACTTCTGCACTCGCTTCGCTCCCTTAGACCACAATTTTGCCCCTGACTTTGCTTTTGTAGTGGTTCATTGTGGGGGAACCAATCAGTGCATAGAGGTTTTCTATATAAAGTCTGAATATAAAAAAGTTTGATCTACCACTTCCCTATGTCTAAACTTGAAGTAAAAACCTGTAATCTTCTTTCATTTCTCCTTTTGTTTATGTATGTTTTGTTTGTGTGTACGGCTGGAGTGATTTTTTCCCCAACTGATGTCAGGTACCCATTTACACCTGGGTGGAGTGAGGAAAATAGGAGTGAAGTGCCTTTCCCAAGGACACACCACTGTGACCCAAGCTGGGTTCGAACCCACGCACTCGCAGACCTGACGGATTACGAGCTAGCGACTCTTACCAACTGAGCTATAGCGGTTGGTCCACACAAAATGTATTTCCCTTCCATAGTCCAACAAATTGAATGTTTTTAGGTTTGTTTTGTTTTAGAATAATAATATAGAAATAGATTTGTATGTGTGTTTGTTTTTATTTTTGCGTATGTATGTTTCGTAACTATTATGTGCATGGTTGTGTGTACTTTCATTTCTATGTTTTATGCACTGGACGAAAGTTTGGGGTTTCACTTTTCCACAGGACACTCTTCACAGGCCCCCTGCCACAGAAATCAAACTGGAGGAGCACTGCAAATACAAGTCAGTACTTTGTCACTGTATCGTTTGTCTTAGAATTTCCCGTAACGAGCGACCATCAAAATTATAAAATGATGTACAAATTTCAAACAATTGGATGGCAGAATACTATTGTTTCTTGTTGTAGTTTTCATCTTTCCACATTAATCTCAAGTGGCATTTTAAGCTGTGATTTCCATAATCTTATTCAGAAGCCATTATACTATAGGCATTGTTTTCTGAGTATTGGGTCCTGGGTGACTTCCTTACCATGAAAAGATTGCATTTTTTAATGTTAATAAGAGTTGCGTTTCCAATGGCTAAGGAAAGCTAACCTGTGAACAAGTTTTACTGTAAAGTGCCACAGCATTTAAGGTAAAAAGCTAAAGGTCAATTGGCCAAAGGGGCTGTGGGTTAATTATTCACTGTGTCTGTGGCTTGTTATCGGAAGATGGAGCCCAACCCTCCTCTCCTTCTGCATTTACCTCCTGTATTTCAAACGGGATTCAAACCCCTAACCTGCAAACCTTTCGAATTACAGTGGAACCTCCTTTATAAGACCTTCAAAAATCATACAAAATGAGGTAGGGAGGGGTCTTTTAAGGGAGGTAATTTTAATACTTACAAAGAAGGGCAATGACTCAGAGCAGTAGGTCTTATGTGGGAGGGAGTCTTATAAGGGAGGTTCCACTGTATAAAATAACTGAAAAAAACTTGCAGTTCTAACTATTTGACCATTGGGGGTACCGTAATTTTCAGCCTACAAGGTGCAACTTTTTTTTTTTTTGCTGCACTTTGTCCTGTGCCCTTTATCTGCTGATAAGCTTTATCTATACACAAAATAGAAAAACATTACCTACTGACCTCGCCTTGGCATAAGGCTGTGTCAGACCAATTGACATAAGCTAGAACACCAAGGCTACATCAAAATGTTATGTTCTGCATAGTTATGTGGGGATTGTCTTTAGCCATGGCAAGCTCCTAGCATAACATCATCAGTCCAAAATCCTCCGAAGTCGGAGTGTGTCTGTCCACGTGGCGGGGTAATCAAAAACGGTCACACCCGTAATGTTCTCATGCCTAGGTGGGGCATTTGTACCATAGTGTTCAATTGCTTCGGCTCTTGGGATGATCCCTGGAGTCTTTAAGCCAGGGAACTACATCAACAACAACCCAGTGACCTACACATCCCTGCTGTGTTACAATCTACCCCCCATTGCCCACAGGTACCTGTTCAATTTCCGCGGGGTGGCGGCCAGCTTCCGCCTCAAGCACCTGTTCCTGTGCTCCTCCCTGGTGTTCCATGTGGGCGAGGAGTGGCTGGAGTTCTTCTACCCTGCCATGAAGCCCTGGGTCCACTACATCCCCGTCAAACAGGACCTCTCTGATGCAAAGTACTGACTACCGTATTTTTCGGACTACAAGATAATGCGCACCCCCCAAAATTTGACCCAAATTTCAGATTTTATTATTGTATTTTTTTTACTGTTTTTATTACCGGTAATCATATTAACCCCTTGACTTCCACCAACGTATCATGTACTGACCTGATGACATCACTGATTATGTCATCAGATGAAGAGGAATAACCCTGATATGCTGGCTTTTTCTCTAACACAGTCAAGTAATATCCGCAGACCATTTTGCCAGATTGGCTCTATCAGTTGTCTTTTTCATGGCATGATTTGCCCAATTATTTTTTCTTTAATTTTCTCTGGCAGTCAAGGGGTTAAAAGGCGCAGGGGTCCAAGTCTGGGAAAGAAATATCGCCTATTGGTCAGAAAAATACGGAACTAACCACAGGGGCTTGAAACGGAATATTTGACGTGCTTTTTCATTAAGATAGTCTTACTCGGAATGCCGTTCTTGTACCCTGAAGCTGTGGGTCCTTTACCATCCCTGTCAAACAGGGTCTGTCTGACTGATACAAGCTACAGTCCGTCCTCCATTTTAAGACCCTCTGTTTTATGACCACCTCTCATTTGAGACCGATTTTTTGGCACGGATACATTTCTCTCTATATAACCGAGCTGTGTGTGTGGGGTTTTTTTTGTACGGGATAAAACCATATTTAGCGTGGTTTTATCGCCGCCAAACTTTCGCAGTATCCAGATGGATGATCCCGGGGTAACATAGGGTACATTACATTTTGCAACACGCTCCGTAATTAGCCAAAGTCAAAGTCAAGCGATCGACCGGGTCAGTGGTTCTACCCACTGCTTTTTACAACTATAAGGCAAAATTTTCAACAGGCAGCAGCAAGATACAATAGCCTAACGGTTAAGTCGTCGCACTCTCACACAAACGTTCCGTGTTCAAACCTGGCTCCGTCCAAAATTTTTTTTTTTTAACAATCAACCCAACACGCAAATAATAATACAGTGGATTACTACACTTATTATCCGCGAAGCGGGTAGTAACTGGCTAGTTACTATATAAACGACTTCCTCTAAATTGCGACTTACAACCTCCATTTTGTCGTTTTTTACGACCGTGACCGTGTCTGCATACACTTTTAGGAAAGGGAAACAACTCAAGGACTCGAAAACAGAGTCACTTCCCTTGTTCAAACGAAGATGGCGGAGAAAGAAGGTAAAGCATGCGGTTTGCGGAAGAGAAAGCCACTGACACTGGAGGAGAGAGTGGGAGTGATTAACCCTATGATCCCCGATCAATCGAACCGAGAATCGATCCTAAGAGATAAGAGAAGGGGAGTAACTCTGAACGTCACACCGAATCTTTTATTTAAAAAAATCACCCAGAATAAAGTCTAACTCCTATTTCATTTCTGATAGATGCATATTGAATAGCAATGATGATATTTTCATTCGAAAGCTAACACACTGTCACACAACAAACCATGAATTGGAAGTAAAAATCCGTAATAGCACTCCAAACATCTGACCGGGTCAATACTGCTGACGTCACGTGGCCCAAAACCAAAACTTTAGCGTCTCCTTTGAAAAATTCGTTCAAAAAGACTATTGGGTGGTTTCCCTTGCTGTAAAAGCCAAAAACGGATCAGCGAGACTCAGGTAAAGGAAGAACTAACTTAGTATATTGCATTGTGGGTAGGGAGAAAGTGAAAGTGAACCTACTAGACCTGGCGTTCAGCGGCGGCTATCGGGGGTTACGGGATTCAGATAATCCATTTTGGACGGGAGGTCCTGGAGACTGCGGGGATAAGAGGTTTAAAAGAAGTTGGCGAGGTGAAACTGCAATCTCGATTGCACAATCATATGATGTTGGATATGATTTTTTTCCAGCACCTAATCAGTTTTCATGTGTTCTTTGTGTGTGTGTGTGTGTACATGAAGAAGAAAGTTTTCTGTGAAGAACTTTTTCTTCAACTGCCAGTGACCACCTCCATTATAAGACCCCTCCAATTTAAGACCGATTTTTCTGGACATTTTAGAAGTCTTAACCCTTTCACCGCCGATGTCGCATTATTGCACCACACTGATTTTTAAACCCATGTCACTAAAAGGCGTGAACATGGGATCTGATATCCAGTGACCTTATGTTTTTAATTTTGGGAGATAAGTAAAGGCCTTATTTGATACATGTCGTAGGGTGTTTACAAGTATTGCAGATGCCAACGTTTCTTTACCTAGGTACGTTTGACAGAACTTTTTGGTTGAAAAGTGGCTGGCGGCGAAAGGGTTAAAATAGAGGTTTGACTGTACTGACTAGCCACAGGGGATGGAAATGGAATTGAAGTATGTGTGAAGTGCATGTATAGAGATGCTTGTAATCGAGGGTGCAGGCAGAGGTGCGCATGGGGGTGCATGTGGGTGGGGGTGCTAGATGGGGGAAGGGATCTTGTTAACGAAACTACACAACACAGAAGACCTTTGATGTCTGGTGCACAGGTGTCCAGAATGTCAGCAGGTTCTTTAAAGTGTGAGGAACCACCTGCGATGTTTGTATTTCATTCAAATACACTGATAGTCTTTTCTTTTACACTAGTTTCTTCTTCTTCTGCTTTCCCAGGCTAAAAGGCCACAATGGGTACGTATGTGTCCGTTTTCCAGTTTTCACTGGTCTCCTTGCTGCATTCAGCCGACACATTCCGTTTTTGGAGGAGCTCAAAGGAGAAAACTATATGGAAGATTTTTTTTTTTTTTAAAGGCAGGAGAATTTGCCAAAAAGTCAGAAAGATAGTAGATGACGCAAAGCAAGGGAAAAGGCAGAGTTGTAAAGAGAGACAGATTAGAGGAAGTTATAATCACAGAACTTCCAGAAGGTGGGGGAACTATTTGTATGGAAGACCCCCAGTATCCCCACGGGGGGGGGTACACTAGTTTCACAATCATTCATTGGCTCATTGGCATTGTTGTCACCAATGAAGACGTTCATCAAGATAGAGTCCCAATGTAACTGCTTTGTTGTTTTCTCGACAGCCACAATGTTGGGTTTACACGCACTGTTGTCACCAACTAAATGCTACTTCATCACTCATTCCCAATAGTCTGGTATGCAAAATAGGGGGATTTGTCTTTCTTTTTTTCTTAAAGACATCATATTTAAAATGGTTTTTATTTCATATTATAATATGTGTGTGACATGGGGGGGTTGTCATATATGGATTTTGTCTGTTGGTGTTTTTGTCGTGTACTTGAGTTAGTGTATGGGATGACTTGTGAACTGATAAGTGTCTGTGCCTTTTAGACCTCTACTTGTATTCTGTTGCAGAGAACTGTTGGAATTTGCCCTGGCCAACGACCAGGTAGCCAGAGAGATTGCTGAAAGGTAAGATGGATCATTCTGCTTGAATTATGCTCTGAAAAGAGAATAATAGAGATCCCAACGCATACAGTCCCCTTGCGTTCAAATTTGTTTGTGTGTGTGTGTTTGTTATCATCAACAGTTAAATTAGGTTTTGACTTTGTGCATTTATGAACAACATTGCTGGGAAAAAAAATTGAAAACATTTTAGCAGAATTTTGTGGAGGATTAGTCTTTTATATTGAATTTAAGGTAATCTGCATTGTCTTTTTTTTTTGGGGGGGGGGGGAGTGGGGTTAATGTACTTTGTTGGAAGTGGCCTCTCTAAGATTGGACTTTGATCGTTTATTATATTAGAGTCAACATTTTTAGAAACAGAAATTTGTTCTTCTATTTGTACCTTATGAGAAATTTGAACATTTGCATGACTTGTTGCCAAGTTTCAGAGCTGATTCTAGGGTGCGGGATTGGTACAATTCCCCAAAAATGTGTTCCTTCCCACAATAATCGGATCTAAGCGCAGGCCAACACCCACATATTTGCTGAACTACCCGCACTTTTTACCGATCGCTGCGGGAATTCCTTCGTCGTCTGCTAAATCCGTCATCTGCACAAACCGAAAGCATCGAGCAGGAATGAATGATTTCACGACATTTCATTGGTTACTGTACAATGTTAGTGTAAATCAACCAATCGAGTTCACCTCGTTTTACCGACAAGAAGTTGCGAGTGTCCTCCCGCCATGTTGAATTTTCTTGAAAACGAAGCGGATGACGCTCTTCGACTTTGATTTTTGTGGCGGCAAAGTAAAAAAAGGAATCCTCTGCTTAACGAGTGTACAGAAGATGTTGCAGAAACAGCTTCTGCATCAACAGTCTCGGAGAAGCAGCCCGAAGATAACGGCACTAGTGCGATGGAACACCGGTTCCAAGACGAGTGGCTGAAGAAGTGGCCATGACTAGCAAAGATTGAATCGGCCGCCCCCCCTTCCCCTCGTATCCATTGGACCTGCTCCCTTTTTTTCAAAATCCTAGAATCAGCTCTGAAGTTTCGATGCCTCATTATTGTACGTTCTATTGCTGATAGAATGTTGAAATGGTGCTTCGTTTTGTGGAAATAGCAATTCAACTTTTTTTTTTAACTAAGGAGAAGATTGAGCTGTTTAGGTGGAGTTGTCATCCCTAGCCCCTGACACCAGGTGGCGTTCCATGTAGAGGCTGTTTCTTAGCAACGCAAAACTCGCTCTTTATTTCCCTCTGTCTTGCTCTTGCTGGCCGGCACATGGCAAAAATAGTCTGGGGCTCTTATTTAATAAAGGGAAGTAATAAAAATCGATTGATCTCCCTTGCTTCTGGGGGACTCCGGTCTTTCAGTACAAGTAGTTCCTCACTTTCTGGAATTTTCTATGCTAGCAACTACCTCTTATCTATCACTCTCTTTGACTCTGCCTTTTCCTTTTCTATCATTTATTGGTACTATTTTTCTGACTTATTGGGTCATTCTCCTGCCTTTTTCTCTTCCCCCACCACCAAAACAAAAAGCAAGATGATTATCTCCCTTGAGTTCCTTTCAAATCGGAATGTGTCGGCTGAATGCAATGGGTAGGCCAGTGAATGTTTCACGGAGTGCTAACAACTTCCTCTTATCTATCACTCTCTTTGACTCTGCCTTTTCCTTTTCTATCATTTATTGGTACTATTTTTCTGACTTATTGGGTCATTCTCCTGCCTTTTTCTCTTCCCCCACCACCAAAACAAAAAGCAAGATGATTATCTCCCTTGAGTTCCTTTCAAATCGGAATGTGTCGGCTGAATGCAATGGGTAGGCCAGTGAATGTTTCACGGAGTGCTAACAACTTCCTCTTATCTATCACTCTCTTTGACTCTGCCTTTTCCTTTTCTATCATTTATTGGTACTATTTTTCTGACTTATTGGGTCATTCTCCTGCCTTTTCTCTTCCCCCTACACCAAAACAAAAAGCAAAATGATTATCTCCCTTGAGTTCCTTTGAAATCGGAATGTGTCGGCTGAATGCAATGGATAGGCCAGTGAATGTTTCAGGGATTTTTTGGGGGGGTTTCCCCAAATTGTGGACTTTTTTTTAAAGGCATTTAGTTTGCAGTTTGTTTAAGCATACAGTGGAACCTCCCTTATAATACCTTAAAAAATCATCAAAAATGATGTCTTATAATGGAGGGGTCTTATAAGGGAGGTAATTTTAATACTTACTAAGAAGGGCAATGTCAACGGCATGGGAGCAACGCCACTGTACGGCCCAGAAGATGGGACAGCAAAAAAAAAAGAAGGGCAATGTCTTAGAGAAGTAGGTCTTCTGTAGGAGGGAGTCTTATAATGGGAGGTCTTATAAGGGAGGTTCCACTGTACAGCTGAAAAAGCTGCCTCAAGTGCCAGAAATAATTACTGGTCTGAGGCAGCAATGTCCTGAAGGGGTCAACCACAATGCACCCTTAGCTTTCACATAATCATTATCATATTTCAAGACATTGAATGCAACACATTTTTGTTGTTAATTTTTCACTTCTTTTTTTTTCTCATAAATGATACCCTTTTCTCAGCTCTTATTTAACTCATTCATATATATATATATATATGCGGAATTTTTACAAAGCTGTCAATTTGATGAATTTGCTACAAGGGAAGTAAATGTGTGTGCACACCATACTTTGGTCACTTCTAAACTCGCTTTGCTCCCTGTGAGCACATTTTTGTCTTTGCATTTGTAGTGGTTTATGGGGGGGGGGGGGGGGGGGGAAGACAGACCAATTGCTGTAGAGAGTTTTTCTATATAAAGTATATATATAAAAAAATAGTCTGATCTACCACTTCCCTATGTCTAAACCTGGAGTAAAACCTCGTAATCTTCTGTCATTTCTCCTTTTGTTTATGTATGTTTTGTTTGCGTGTATCATGGCTGGAGTGATTTGTGAGGGTTTTTTTAATAATTCAAAATTGTTGCGATGCGAATGAGTTAACTTATCGTGATCTGTGTACCTTGTTTCAGGGGCAGACAATTTATCATGGACCACCTACGGATGGAAGACGTTTCCTGCTACTGGGAGAAGCTGTTAAAACGATACGGCAAGCTTATCAAGCACAAAGTGAAAAGGAACAAAGATTTTAAGCAGATCAAGAAGAAAAATTAACTTTCTCGTTGTGGATTTTGTCGTTTAATAATATATATAAAAAAAAAGATATTTCCATAAACATGACTTGAAATTTGACTAAAGAATTTATTTTGTTATTACATGTATAAACATGATCATTTTCATGGTTGCTATTGGATCTCAATTTGTGTATGATGGTGACATTTCTTTTGTCCATAGAAAACGTGTACATTTTTTTTATTATATTGTAAACTACCGTATTTTTACGGACTATAAGGCGCTAGTTGTTTTTTTCCCCAGACTGAGAGCCCTGCATCTTATAATGCGATTAGTAAAATAGTAAGAAACTATAATAACAAAATCAGAATTTTGTGTAAAATATGGAGGATACAGTCTGTAAAATACGGTAGGAGTTATATTGCTCTGAGATTGTTGCAACGACAGAGGTAACGTGTTCGCCTTGTGTCAAGTAAACCCGAGTTCGAACCTGGGCACAGGGGATTTTTCCTCTCACTTTGCACTAGGCCTTACAGTCTGAAAGTGGAGTCTATCGGATGAGATGATAAACCGAGGGCCCGTTTGCCCATGCACTCAGCACACGTTAATCCCAGTGGCAACGAAAAAGTTGTCATTTGGTCCAAATTTACCCTCCCCATCCTCCCTTCTTCCTCATCAGTCACACAAAAATTGCATGCAAAAACAAATTGGGTGGCGCGCCTCTGGCTGCAACACGCTCTTCAGGTGGGAGCAACCCGAATTTCACTGACGCCTCTGTTACTATAAACTATTTATACCTACCTACCTACAACAACAATAAACAAAACAGAAAGGTACTCTGATGCTAGGGTAAATAGGAATGAGTTGGGGCCGGAAGTGGATATGCGTGACCGGAAGTGGGAAAGGGGGGATAACCCCACGGTCACTAGAGTGACTTGCTCTTTGTTATTTGGTAACTAAGCGTTCACGCTTAAGGTTTTTCCAGCCAATTGGTATGTTATGCTATTGTTTTGAGTGTTGGTAAGTATTTAATTATATAGATAGTAAGATTAATAAAAAATCTACCAGTCATTAGTTAATTATATGCTCTATTTTGACACTTGTGGCGTAATAAAAAAACAACTAATGATAATGACTTGCCTGTTGAATTTTTGTTCCAGTTGCATTTATGAACCATATGAAAGTGAAATTATCAACTTGGACTATTCATCATGTGGGCACCAATCTTTGTAACATTTCAGTTTTGTGAAGAATGAATTATTCCTAAATAATTATTGATACAGGGTCATTCATAGATATTATATTATTTTTAGAAAGGTGAAATTTACCTGTAGGTTATCAAGTTTTTTTGTATTATCAGTGTGCCGTAATACAATTTCCATATTTTTTATTTGTTAATCTTTTTATTTGGATTACTTTACATTACTTGTGACGTGTGTAACCGGTATTGCTTTTATGAATTTTTTTTTTTTATCGATTTTTGTTTCAATTTTTTAGGTGTAGCTGGCTTATAAACAGGAGTATTTTGCAGTCCAAAAAGTGTCTTATATTTTAATTTTTCAGAGCATACAGATTTTTTTTTGAAGGTGATAAAACCATAATCTTGGTCTTCCATTTTTTCATTTATGCTTGCATAAAGAGAGAGAGAGAGAGAGAAAGAGTGGGGGGGAGAGGGGGAGCGATTAGGGGGAGGGAGGAGGGGAGAGAGAGAGGGGAGGGAGAGACAGGGTGAATGTGTGTTAACATTAGCATACATTATTTTACATTGTTCTAGTATTCAGCATTGGCTTTTGTAATTTAAACCTTGTTTTTATGTACCCCCTTTTATACATTTTGTTTGTTGTCCGATTATTACTTTTATACAAATTGTTTGTTTAGCTGTGTGTGTGTGTGTGAGGGGGGAAAGGCATGGTTGAGGGTGGAGATTTTGAAAAATATTTGTGGGGAAGGGGAGGGGGTGGTGTGTGTGTGTGTGAGGGGGTGGTGTGTCTTATATTGCATTGTAATTTAATTCTTAAGATGTTTTTACTGTATATTGTCTTATTGTCTCTATTTTTATGTGCATGCCAGACAGAGAGAAAAATTGTGTTTTACGTCCTCTCGGTCTGGAACAGAGACATATGGGACATTTGTAAATACAAAGATGGTGGGAACAATACTGGAGGCAATGCCCGGAGGCAGTGCAACACCAGTAAAGTCCCGATTTTTTAACAATGCAGATAGGTGTAGCAGTAGCCACGGCTCGGTTAAACCTCATTGGCTATGGTACCGCCACAATATGAAGAGTAAAAGTGCATGCCAGACAAAGAATTTCTTTATGTTTTAAAGACATTAAATGTTTTAATTGATTGATTATAATGTTTAGAAAATGTGTGCTGTATTGGTTCATTTGATAAAACTTATTGTGAAAATAATCAAGGTAAAGCGAAGACTTGCCTTCGCAAATACTGTAAAACTTGATTAAAACTTTCCTGCATTTGTAGTCATTAATATATTTCTCATTAATAGACCATTTTTTTAAAATAAACTAGGGGAGAGCACTTCGTGAAAATTAGACTTGTTTACCTCGACTTAATCGGTCAAATACCATAGCAACAATGGCATCGGAAGAGTGAAGCAAAGCGAGTGAACGATTTGCAAACATTTTAAATAGAAAGAGGGGTTACAAACTGATCTAACCTGCAAAACGTCGAGAACTCGCAAAGAAATAAACATTGAGATTGACCCAGATGGCTTGATAGAGAACAGATGCGAGAAACACAAACCGACTATATCTAGATCTACTCAAACACAGCATATTCGGAGGGTGATTGTTACCATCTGGGGGCAATTGCTATCATACAGTCTTGACATCTGTAGGGTCCCCGTTACCAAAAATGCTTCACAATAAGGGGCACCATTATAAATCACATGTTAACGGACAGACAGTTACCACTTTCAGATTGCTATCATGCATTTTTGGAAAGGGGTGACTACAGATGTCAGTAATATCCATGATAGCAAAATCCAGACATCGAAATACAGTTTGATTTCAGATTAATGTATGGTATAGGTGGTTATCTGAAGTTAGTGTAAGTTTGAGCTGTGTGTAATATTTCTATGGTAACTTAAAATAAAAGGACTTTATTATTATATGAATTTTGTTGCGTGTACTGTGGATACAGTTTATGTCTTTGTAAGAATGTGGCTTTATGTTTATATATTTCAACTTTTTACTTTTTTGGAGGGTTTTTTCAAAATATCTGATATATTATAATTGTTGGCTGATTGTGGAGTTATCAGTCAAAGGGCCATGAAGAATAATGCATTGTCATCTGTTAACAAAATGGAAGAATTTGTTTTCAAAGTTTAGGTGGGGGTTTTTTAGATGAAAAATACATCTCTAAAAATGTCCAACCTGTGTGGCTTCTTCAAAGCTGCAAATAGTTGTGGTTATAACAAAGTTGGAAAAACTTGTGTATCTTTATATATATTTGTTTTCATCTTTAGCACAGCCTTTCTTTCTCTTTCATAATGACATGCCATGGTTTTATCTGCTTTAACATTCAATGATTTAACTCTGTGTGTGTGTGCGTGTGTGTGTGTGTGTGTGAAGTATGGATATAAATGACGGGTGTTGCACAATGTAACTTATTCCAGGATTGTCCTATTTTCAGTAATGTGACTCGTATTTAAAATTATGTCTTTATGAATGCTGGGCTATCGTTTAATTGCTTATGAAATTAGGTGACTTAATACAGATTTCAATAATGTGCAGGGTCTTTTTTTTTTTATAAGATCAGCAACAATATTCTTAGTTTATTGAATTATTCATTATTTTTGTGATATGTGCTCTTACACTTATTTGATCTGATTGAAGGTGCCATTTTTGTGACCAAAATGAGTCATTTAAAAAATTCTTTGTCATATATATAGAGAGATTGCTATGCATCTTCCCTGGTGTATATCTGTTGCACATTCCACCTTTTGCACTTTTCACTTTGTTAATTTCAACGGTGTAGTGTCTATCCCATTTTAAAAGAAATAATGTATGCTAGCAGAAAGGTAGATATACTTTGAGTTCAAAGGTGATATTTTGTATGTAAGTTATGTCTCTAAATTAAACCAAAGTGGGAAAAAAAAGATGGCAGACCCATAATAAACTGTACATCCAGTTACCAACGAAAATCAGGGGAGATAATTTTTGACTCTTGGTTTAATGTTTTTCATGTGTTCAAAAAATTCCTGTATCGGTATAGCAATACCCAGTAGTTTATTATTTTACTAGTATTGGTTACTGCTACACTTATCTGTATTGTTAAAAAATCG
>JAGGCT020004086.1:35000-37263 GCA_017654935.2 Phymorhynchus buccinoides | reverse complement strand
CAACAACAACAAACCTGAGCAACGTTGCTGGGAATAACTTACTCGATGGACAGAATGAATCTCGCACCTGCATGCTGACCGTTGTGCGGTTTCCAGTGACCTCCCCCGTATCGTCTGCGGTCTGCGGTCTGCGCTCTCTCAAGGCTGTCGTCTGCTGTTCCCTTGATATGACTGTCGTCTGCTTCTGACTGTCAGTTCGCTGTTCAGCAGTAAATTTGGAAGTCGAGCAAGTAGCTCGTGCATGACGTCACAACAATGTAATATAAAACAAATATAGAAAAAATTACCATCGATCTTCCTCGGAATAATGGGTGGAGAGAGAAGGGGGTGTAGTTTAACATTCCAGGTGACACGGAGTCCAGTAGAAAAACTTTGTTCTAAATATCAAAACTGTTTACTAAAAATAAAAATCACAAAAAATGTACTAGTTAAAGTTTCAGACAGAAAATATGCCAGGATTGAAAATCCGAAAGTAACTCCAAGTTATCATGAAAAAGCTTTAGGTGCTACCCTAATCCTTCAAAACACAAAACGTCATCAAAATCAGGTGCGGTTTTTTTTATGTATATCAATACTGTTATAGAGTATACACGCGTGAGCGCGTGTTCGTATTTGAGAGAGAGGTTTGTTTGATTTGATGTTTGGTTGGTTGGTTGTTGTGTTGTTTTTTTGTTGTTGTTTGTTTGTTTGTGGGTTTGTTTTCGTTCCATTGTTGTTGTTTTTATGAGGGATGTAAGAGGGAGGGAGGCACACAAACAAGCAGACAGCGAGGTGGTCTTGTGTAGGAGTCAGCATGTTGGTATTTGTGTGAGACAAGAGTAAATATGAAATCAAAGAACAAATCTTTCAAGATTCGAATCTGTCAACTACTGATAGTGTAGGGGAAGACGGGGTAAAAAGCCCATGGGCGGGTAAGAAGTCCATGCCAATTATCTCATGAAATGAAGCAAATTTCATAGCATTCGTCTCATGTGCTTCATTTCATGAGATAATTTGGCATGGGCTTCTTACCCGCCCATGGGTTTTTTACCCCGTCTTCACCTATACATACCTCCCTTTTTAACCACGACTTTCTACATAACAGCCCGACACACAAACCTCAATCCTGAAACGGGGAGAGAAAAAACCACCCCAAGATGGCAGAGCCATATACACTGTACTCCCAAATCAAGGAAAAGACCAAAACAAAATTTAAAAAATCAAAACTATTTTTCATAAATTAAAATGGAAAAAAAAGGAAAACAAATAATTATTTGCTCCTAGTTGTACATTTCGAGTTATCTCTCTTGCATTTAATCAGCAAACATCTACTTGTAAAATTCAGGCGAGTTAATTTTGGATTCTAGGGTCATTATTGTTTTTGGTGTTAAATAAATGTTCTGCATCGGTATAGCACTATTTAGAAAATAGATATTTTGCAACAAAATATTAATAGGTGACACCTTTTAACAGTACCTACTTTGGTTTAAATCTATCCATTAGCTTTGAAATAGTCAGTGTGGTTGTTTTGTATTCATTTTTCTCTCACAAGGATTGCGTTGATATGGCGCGCGCGCACACACACTCTCACACACACACACACACACACACACACACGCACGCACACGTACACACACACACACACACACACACACACCACACACTCACATTTGCTCCTATATTGTCCTAGAATTAAAGAACAAATCAACAAAACTGTTGGTGAATTGCTGAACCATCAAACGCCTTTAACCATTGAAAAAATCTTAAACAATTTTGAATGAAAAATGGTGTTTTACGTCCTCTCGGTCATAGACACATATGGGACATTTGTAAATACAAAGATGGTGGAGAGAGAGGGGAGAGAAAATGGAGTTTTACGTCCTCTTGGTCTGAATCAGACACATATGGGACATTTGTAAATACAAATATGGTGGGAACAATACTGGAGGCAATGCCCGGAGGCAGTACGAAACCAGTAAAGTCCCGATTTTTTTTATTAACCCTTTCACCGCCAGCCATATTTCAGCTAAAAATGTCCATTAAATTTACCTGGGTAGAGCACAAAATCCATCTGCAGTATTGGGGATTCTTCTGTGACAGATATAAAATAAGGTCTAACCTTCCTTCCCAACACTAAGACAATAGAGTATTTGGATAATAGACCCCAATTTGATGCCTTTTAGTGACATGGGTGTTGAATCATTGCGGGGCAAAAATGCGACGTTGGCGGTGAAAGGGTTAAACGGATAGCTGTAGCGGTGACCACGCCTCGGTTAAACCTCAT
>JAGGCT020004086.1:0-25000 GCA_017654935.2 Phymorhynchus buccinoides | reverse complement strand
TCCGTGGACGCGGAAGGAGCAGAACGTCGTCGTCGCCTCGGAACTCTGGAACGCTTCTCTCTGAACACTATGGCGTCCACAGGCTCCGCATATATGGGGCTAGGTGCAGTGGCCAAGGATGAATCCGAAGAAGATTTTAATCTGTGAAGTCTACCGAAACCATTAGTATTAGTTTTATTCCTCTCTTTCTCTCTAAGTTCCACAGACGTTGAATCTTTCGTGGTTGAGGCGATGGATGTATTATCCACATTTGGTCTCATGGGTGATGTGGGTCCCTTGGCAACACTGCCGGCTTTGCTGCCGCTGAGAGCAAAGAATTTAGAGAACTCTGACCGAGCGCTGATGGCTGAAGCCGCATCGTGGTTGGGAGTGCCGCGAATGCTGCCTCTCAAACTGTCAGAATCGTAGCAGGAGCTCCGCCACACGTCTTCATAATCGCTCATCTTGTCGGACAGATTGCTGGAGAAGTAAGTATCATCCCCGCGATCCAACAGCTCCAAAGGCGGGGGAGAATACAGGTTAGGCTGCACGTGCGGCTGACGATCTCTCAACGATGCCAAATCCGATGGAACAGCCACATCGGAGAAAGAGCCGGGAGAGGTCCTCCCTAACAGCTGAAGATGAGGCCTGAACAACTCTCGCTCTCCTCTGCTTCTATATTCTGCGGAGGTTAAAGAACCTTGCGCAGCAGCAGGGTACTGAAGCCGCAACATGGGGGGCCCGGTGTGGCGAGGATCGTCGAACATTTCGGGGCTGGTCAAACCGGGCTGAGATGGTTGGTAAGGGACGGAGGAGTGTTGGAGTGGCTGCGAGTGCGGGTGGGGTGGGTACGGGTGGGAGGACATCAACCCCACACCCAGAGTCTGTGGTGGGAAGGAGTGTTGGGGGTAGTTGGGGGTAGCTGTGGGGACACGTGCTGCAGCTGTGGGTACCTGTGGCTGCTGTTTGTGCCGAGCACTGAGGGCGGAGGCCGTGTGAACATCCGTGTAGTCAGTAGTGTGGTACTGGTCGGCCAGATGACTGCTGCTGCTGCTGGTGGCTAGTTGTTGAGGCTCAAGGCCTATTGTGTTGTGATTACTGTCTGTAGGAGCCTGGGTTCCTGAGTGATGGGACATCAGCGACAACCAGAAATCTGAAAAAGCATAGTTTTAAGTTTATTTTGGGGTGCGTGGGTTGGTGGAAACAAGCACAACAAAATACCATGCGCGTACACACATATTGGAATTAACAAATACAGACACAACCTCTTTCCCTAGCACACACAGAGAAACATACAGACATAAACGAGTACAAACACACGCACACACAGACATACCCGTCTAATATCACGAGAAGTGGATAGACGTTAAATGAACGACACACCCTCACAAATATAGACATTTCAGTGACTACTTGCACCAAGTTTGTCTATATACGTGCACACAGATAATACACACTCACATGCACAAGCAGAAAACACTCTCCCTCTGACGCGGTGTCTGTCTAATGTGTCTGTCTGTCTTCTCACCTTGGCCCAGCATGGCTAAAGAAGACAGTTCTCTGGATGTCTTGGCCTGTAGAATGGTCTCGGGGAGAGTCAGGTGGTATGGCAACTCGTCCCTGCATTGTACCATTGTTTATGTCAGTATGTTCTCTCTCTCTCTCTCTCACCCCCCCCTCTCTCTCACACACGCACGCACGCACGCACGCACGCACGCACGCACGCACGCACGCACGCACGCACGCACGCACGCACGCACACACACACTGAGCAAACCACACACATTGATCTATCGACAAAGGCATACAATAATAAATACAAATCATGCACGTGCACGCATACAGAGAGAGAGAGAGAGAGAGAGAGAGAGAGAGAGAGAGAGAGAGAGAGAGAGAGAGAGAGAGAGAGAGAGAGAGAGAGAGAGAGAGAGAGAGAGAGAGAGAGAGAGAGAGAGAGAGAGCAAACCACAAACATTCATCTATCTGCAGGCATAAAAATAAAGAGCACACACCCATACAAGTCATGCACACGCACGCACCCACACCCACATATACAGACGCAAACGAGTACAAACACATTAACATAATGACACATAGACATTTACTTTTACCTTGCCCACATACGCATAGACACATACATTCACTTGCACAAAATACTCTCAATCTGTCTTGCTGTCTGTCGGTCTGTCTCTATCTCTCTCTCACACACACGCGCGCGCACGCACATCAACACACTGAGCAAACCACAAACACCTATCCACTCCATCACATAGGCATTAAAAAAAGAGCACACACTCACATGCAAGACATGGACGCACACACACGCACGCGCGCGCACACACACATACACATACAATGAGAGATACACAAACACCAGAGATACACATACACCATACACACACCAGAACACACTCACATACAAGGAGAGACAGACAGACAAACAGAGACAGAGACAAGGACAAACACCCACACCCACACCCAAACTCTACTAACATATGCGTCATGTAGTGAGCCAAAAGCACAGGCAGCGACCGAAATACATGCGCCGAGCCTTGCAACCTCATGCCCCCTTGTTGTACTTGTTGCTGATTCTGTTGCTGATGTTGCTGTTGCGTGTGTAGTTGTTGCTGCTCTTCGCCGCACAGTTCGATCAGGTAATGGTCCACCAAAGGTCTATCTCCCAGTCGGTTTTGAACTGAAAGGGCCAGCGATTTGGACTGGCTGGATTTGCGAATCAGAAATACCTGTAAACAAACACACAAACAAAG
Source organism: Phymorhynchus buccinoides (assembly GCA_017654935.2). Lineage (NCBI taxonomy): Eukaryota > Metazoa > Mollusca > Gastropoda > Neogastropoda > Raphitomidae > Phymorhynchus > Phymorhynchus buccinoides. The sequence goes on along the minus strand of JAGGCT020004086.1, from coordinate 22,253 downwards.
GAACAAGTAGAAGAAATGAGCAAGATGAAGCCTGAATGACTGAGAAACGACCGAACAAAAAGTTGTATTCTAGATGAAAGAGGATTCAGTGTCTGTAAGCTATAGATACTCGTATTTAGTTTACCATTATCGTCATTATCATCCTCCTCTTCATCATCATCATCATCATCATCATCATCAGCAGCAGCAGCAGTATCGCCGTCTCGTTGTCGGCCATTTTGATTCAATAACCATCATCATCATCATCATCATCATCATTATCATCACCACCATCATCAATCATCATCATCACCACCACCATCATCAATCATCACCACCACCATCAATCGTCATCATCATCATCATCACCACCACCACCACCATCATCACTCATCTCACCCCAGTGTCTCTATCTTTGAGCAGATGCACAGCTCCAGCCCTACACATTTCCGGCAGCAGCCAGATGCTATGCGTGGTGGCCAATCATCATCATCATTATCATCATCATCATCATTATCATCATCATCAATCACCTCACCCCAGTGTCTCTATCTTTGAGCAGATGCACAGCTCCAGTCCTACTCATGTCCGGCAGCAGCCAGATGGTGTGCGTGGTGGCCAGCCTCTCCACCAGACTGATGGCTCTCCGCTCCCCGCTGCCCGTGGAGCTCTTGGAGTTGTCCCTGCTGTGACCGCTGCTGCTAGTGGTGGTGGTGGTGTGCAGCAGCAGGGGGTGGTGGGCGGTAGGGGCTGGGGAGGATCTCAGGCTTCTTGTGGGAGTGCCTCCTGATCCGCTCTGGGAATTACGGAAGGATGGAGTCAAATTGGATGAATGATGATTAAAAAACCCAACGGAATCCATGTACCATTGAATAAAAAACAAACACACAAACAAACAGACACAGACACAAACCATTACACCGATGAACTGATTGAAGCCACTCAGTTCATGCCATGCGTTAGGTTATGTTGTTGTTGTTGTTGTCGTACCCTGGCTTAAAGACTCCAGGGAACTCCAACGGCCTCCCCTCAAATCTCAGGCCAACTAGTAGTAATAATAAACTTATAATTTAGCCATTTTTCTTCTATTTGATTGTCATTCCAATAATAAAATCTTATTGTAGTTATGTCAATCACTTTATTAGTTTGTTAATTAAAACATTGAATGGCTGATTTATCCTAAAAACTGGCAATCTAACCGGCCAAGTTATGTCACCTCTTATCTTTATAAAACCTATTTTATCAAAGCCATCCTTTCATAATGTTGTTACTAAACAACTCTTTCAATGTCCTACATACAAAGTAGCTACTTTATTTGACGTCAAAACAGAACATTTGACGAAAGCTACACCGACGCTGTGTCAACGTCACAATCCGTCTGACCACCGGTGTGGACTCAGTCCGAAAACCGGGTTTTCGGCTAGCTTGTTTTTGTTACTGGACATTGAATGCTAATTATATTTTAACTGTGTCATCTAACATAGTGACATAGTATATGTATAGAAAGGTCTTACTTTAGTGTATTAATCCATTATGAAAGATCGGTGTAATGTGGTATGAGTTTAGATAAATTAATTATTTAGTAGCTTGAACCTGTTTCAGTGGGGTCTAAAATACAAGGTTTTTCATAATTATTATAAATATATAGTTAGATTTCCTTATTATAATAGTAGTCAGAATAGAGCTTAGTTCATCCTCTTTCTTCTCATATACAACATGCCAGGGTTTAGTGATTAGTGGCATAGATATCTGTGTTGTACAAAACCAAACAAACACAGATCTGGTCACTCTCGCCACCCACAGAGCCATTTTCGCTACATCCAGCGACTGCTGTCCTTGCGGTCCGGCTCTCGAGCATATATATATAAAGTGCCCAAAATCTGGGTTACTGCCCCACATGGCCGAAAGGCCAAAGAGGGCGTTAAGCATTATTTCATCAGGAGCATATATATATAAAGTGCCCAAATCTTTCCATGGGAGAGGTCGCATATTACAAGCGCTCCAGTTTTCACATTCCACGTTCTCTAAAGACGCGACGGGTCAGCCAAGCTGAGTTGAAATTCAAGAAAAGAAAAAATCCGGCCTACCTACCTTCGTCGTCGTTGATCAAAGATCAGCTGAAATCCAAGAGAGGGAAGGAGGAGGAGAAAGACAAAGAACGAAACCCAGAAAGTGACGTAGCTGCCTACCACGATCTGCCAACTACCCCCAACTTCACGCGAGGGATCAACACCCCCTCATCCACGCCCTCGACTACAACTGAGCTGCAGGGACAGCGTCTGTGGCGGTGGGACCCACCTTTTCCATCTGGTACCCCACCTGGGTGGGCTTTGCTCTTCCTGCTGTCTTGGTGCCTCCAGTCTGCTCTACATACTTCGGAGTGAGTTGCTACAACCCTCTCCTATCTAGTGTTGTAGGGAAACCAGGGAGACACTGCTGTCAGCCAGGGGACACTGCCGTAGCCCCAAAGTAAAATTAAATTTTTTCCACTGCCCAGTTAGTCAGAAAATGTAGTCTTTCCTTTATTTGTGTCTTTTTTTTGCTTTAAAAGTTTCCGGGCTCGCATTTTGTGTAGTACATGTTAGAAATAAACCTAGTCACTTTGTATTTAGATTGATTTTTAGACTAGAGTACCCGACATGTCTCACGCGTCTCCGAAGAAAGGGGCTGACTCGAGTCAGCCCACAGCCATTTCACTTTCGCGAACCGATTCCGAGTCCTCCGAGAGTCTCGAGTCCCCCGAGTCCCCCGTTTTCAACGATAGTCCAACAGAACTTCAAACAAGAGAGGTAGGGAACTCCACCCTCTACTACTCCCCAGAAAAAGAACAACTGATCCTCACCCCCCATCGAAAAAGACCAAGAGCCCCAAGAGGCTCTCAATCGACAGACGACGACGTCGTCCATCCCAGTGGAAAAAAAACTAAAACCCCAGTTCAGCTAGAAACAGATCTGTCCTCCAAGGAGGCCCCAAAACCACAAAGAGAAAGACCAAAAGCCAGAATAAGCCTGAATATGAATGTCCCAAACCCACAAAAAACCAGCTCCCCCTCGCGATCTTCCGAAAGCTCCTCCGTCCTGATTTCCGAAGCTACCCCCCCTCTGGGGGAGGAGGAGGAGCCAGACGCGATGGACACCAACCAAAACACCGAAGTGACCTCGATCTGGGGAGCCCCCCAGACCTCCCCCCAACATACCGTAGCTGCAAACGAACTCCCCCCTATCTCACAGAAAGTGGACCCCCGGCCCACAGAACAACAACAAGTTAGACAAGACCGCCAAAACAGTAGAAAAAGAAACAACACCTCCAACGATCTTCCGCCCGAATTTCTTAAACACCCTGTCAAAGTCCAAGACCTGCGTTCCGGGCAAGCCACCCTCCGAGGCCTCGGCCCTACTACTTCCTACCAAATGTGGCAGAATACAATAGGGCCCATTCAGAGCCAACGCGCACTACCTGACAACTGTTGGTTGATCGGCTGCCAGTCAGCCAAACAACAACAAAAACTGGCCGAGATGCAATCCGTCGCAGGCATCAATATCAAGTGCACCATCCCCACCGCAACTACCGAGGGAGTTATTAAAGGGATTCCGCTAGCGGAGAGCGTGTCTGACATGCTCCCGCACATCCCAGAGGCCAAACATGCCCTCAGACTCAAAAACCGCGACGGCACTGAATCGAGAGCGATTAAGATTACTTTCACATGTACATATCTTCCCGACTTCGTCAAAATCAATGCCATGGAGTACAGGGTGCACACCTACGTAGCCCCTGTACGAAAATGTCAAAAGTGCGCGCGACTCGGACATACAGCTACACAATGTCGCGCCGAAAAAAAGACTTGCGCCCGGTGCGCTCAAACAGGACATCTCGCTGCCGAGTGCTCTTCCGCCATACGTAAATGCATTAACTGCTCTGGAGATCACTCGGCAGCGTACGCGGGATGTCCTCAGTACAAACTCCGTCTCAGAGCCAATAAGTTCCGGGGTGAGGCCTTCATCCCATACGCCGAAGCAATAAGAAGAGCCAAGGCGACCATCGAACAAGACAACAAATACAAACAAAAACAAAGCAGCCCCCCCCCCCCCCTTCCACCCCACCTCCCATCATTGACCCATCCTGGAGAACCGACGACTATCAACAACTTCCTGACCCCAACAGTTATGCAAGTAAAGTTAAAGCTATCCCCCTCAGAAGACCAACCCCTGCCCCTCGTACCAACATGACGCGACCCAAAATCAACATCCTTCAAAAAGACCCACCAGCCCCATCAGTACCCGCCCAAACAAAAAGTTACTCCCTTACCAGAGGTAGACCGACAAGCTTCAGACGAAGACTCCCCTCCTACCAAGCCACACAATACAAACTTAAGGCCCAACTTCTCAGAGAATCCCGAGCAAAAAACCTGACTGAACAACGCATACAAGAAATAGTGACAGAACAAATCACACAACAAACCGACCTGATGATGAAGAAACTTGACAGCCACCTAACACAACTAGTAAAGGCACTGACAGACAAACTGACAACCCACCTACCAACACCCCCCCCTCCCCCACCCCCCACCCCCACTCCCATCATCGAACTCGACCTTAGTAACACAGACTTAAGTAACAAAAGCTCAGGAGAACAATTCATGACTCAGATACTTACCGAGATAGCCAAAGCCCGAACTTCCACCAAACCACTCACTCTCGTAGAGGGACTCAGGTCCCTCTTGCCACAATCCATGTTCTCAAAACCTCTAGATACATCCCCCTCATCCAACTGCATGAGAATTGCCCAATTTATTTGCCGCCCAGACCAAGAACAAATGGAAGCAAAAAAACGAAGACAGTCCGCACAGACAAAGAACAAACTAGTCCTCCCCCAGCCCGCCCTTCGCTGCTGAGGGCACCCCACAGAACCACAACAAACCTACTACACAAACCAACCCCCCCCCCACTACCACACTTAAGTCCCTCAATCTACTACAATGGAACTGCCGCGCAATAACACCCAATTTCCCCTTTCTTCTCAACTTCCTTGCAACAAATACCACACAATTCCAAATTATCTGCTTACAATCACTAAAAGTCCCATACTCCAAACTGCCAAAAATAGACGGCTTCTGCCATCCACCAGGGGTCAGCAACTTTAAAGGCAATGTACAAACAGCCACTTACATCCATCAAAATATCCAACACCAATACATACCCTCCCCCATACAAAACCTCCCCCCAGTAGTTTATTCCAATACCACCCAAGTCACATTAAATAATAAACCCACCCAAATTATCAATACCTATTTCCCCCAAGGTTATAATAAAATGCCCTCTGAAGACTGGATTGCCTCCCTCCCCCCCTCTGAAACATGGGTTGTGGTCGGTGACTTCAACGCACACCACCCAGCATGGGAAAAAGTCACGACCACACACTCCCAAGGAGGACAGACCCTTTTTACCGACATTCTAAACTCAAACCTTACCCTGTTAAACGACGGCTCTACCACTCGATACCCTGACAACCCAACAAACAATCCCTCAGCCATTGATCTAACCCTAGCTAGCCCCCAACTTCTAACCGAATTCTCATGGACCCCCCAAGTAGACCCCCTAGGATCCGATCACAAACCTATTATTATTTCCCTTACAGTTGAAATTGAGATTTCCGATGACCCCCCGCCCCCCCCTCACTACAACTTTGAGAAAGCCAACTGGCAACAATTTAAAACATTACTCAATACATATACTCAGGAAGACCTACAAAACACTAACTTAGAAACACATTATGATAATATAAAAACAGCCATCACCACAGCAGCAGACACCTCCATCCCCAAATCATCCCCGAACACTAATTACCAAATAAAAAACAACCCCTGGTGGAATAACGAATGTGCGGAGGCCGTCCAACAAAAACACTCTGCAAGTAACACCTTCAACCACCAACCCTCTCATCCCAACCACCAAAATAAACGCAAAGCAGAAAAACACAGCAAAAAGATGGTCGCCAAGGCAAAACTAGAATATTTCACAAATGAACAAATTTTATCCTTTAAAGATTTAAACAACGCATGGAAACGTCTACGCAGAATCAAAGCGGGAGGCAAACCAAAAACACCAAGAATTCTCTGTCCTATCACTAACTCACTTACTAAAACAAATTTACAAACAGCCAACGTCCTGGCCGAGACATTCGCCAAAGCCAGCCAAACAAAACACCTTCCCCCCGCCGAACAACAAAAACGAAACTCAATCCCCCTCCCCCCCAAATCTACAAATAACTCTAACTGTATTAATGCCCCCTTAAAACTAGCCGAGCTTGCTACGGCCCTTCGTAACATTAAAAAAATCAACAAAGCAACAGGAGATGACCCTATCTCCTATAGAATGCTCAAACAACTACCCCCTTCATTTCTATCTATCCTTAACCAATTTTACTCTAGGTGTTGGGAGAGTGGGGAAGTGCCCCAGGCATGGAAATGTGCACAGGTAGTCGGGATCCTGAAGAATGGAAAACCAAGGCAGGATCCCAAGAGCTACCGCCCCATCTCCCTCACCCCTCACCTGGGTAAAGTGTACGAAAGAATCGTACGTTCACGACTAGAATATCACTTACAAAAGAATAACCTACTCCCCCAAGTACAGGCAGGATTTAGAAAGTACAGAAGCTGCACAGAACAAATTGTTAAACTCACCTCCCACGCCAGAAAAGCCTTCGCCCGCCAGAAGAGCATGTTGGTCACCTTCTTTGACATAAAAGGCGCTTATGACACTGTCTGGCATGGGAGGTTGCTTCAAAAAATTAGCAAGCTCGGCATCGAAGGAAACCTCTTCAATTTCATAAAAGCTTTCTTAAATAATCGATCAATTAAAGTAAGGGTGGGCCAGTCCCTCTCAGACAGTCACTCGCTGGACATGGGGGTGCCCCAGGGTAGCATAGTTGCCCCCACCCTCTTCAATATTATGCTAGCAGATATAAATAAAACAAACATCAACAACAATAAACTTAGTATGTACGCAGACGATATAGCCACCTGGACACCCACACAGAAAACACTCAACCAAAAAAAACTCAAGGAAGCCCTTAAACAACACCAAAAACAAACAGACTCGATAGCCCACTACTTACAAGATAACGGTTTTTCATTAGCCCCAAATAAATGCATCTTCATAATACTAACTAACATTAGAAAACCCTCAATTAACTACAACCTCTCAATCAATATCAATGGACAACCAGTATTTGCATCCGACACCGCCAAATTCTTAGGAGTGGTCATAAAATACAATCTTTCCTGGACTGAACACATTAACTACATAACTAGGAAAGCCTACAAAACCTTAAATTTCATTAAAATGATCTCCCTAGAAAAATGGGCACAAAACCCCAAAATATTAGCAAACCTAGTCAGATCCCTCGTCCGCAGTCAATTAGTATATGGTATAGAAGCAATGCACTCCTTAACAACACACGATCTAAAATTATTACAAAGAATAGAAATCCGCGGTCTAAAAATAGCTCTGGGGCTTCCCCGTTATGCGGTGACTGATCTAATCTATCGAGACGTGGGCTGGCTCCCACTACGCAAACTAGTAAAACTTAACTGCTCCATCCTTCTCCCCCGTATATACGCTACCCAAATGTACACAGACTTTGAATTTTACGACAATTTTTCAGACCCTTATTACCACTCCCATCCTGACCATATAACTAAACATCCTTCCTTATACCATAAAACTATCCCTATAACTAAATACACTGAAGACCTGTTCCACGAGGCAGGAGTAAACATAGAGGAAGTCTCCACTCACCCTACATATGACTACCCACAGTGGGAGGTGACCCCCATAACAATAGACACCTCCCTACATGAACAATACTCCAAACAAGAAGACCCAAACAGACTAAAAATAGCAGCACTAGAAAAAATTCACAGTCTCAAACACAATCTTCTTATATACACAGATGGATCAAAAATCAACCAACATACAGGCTGCGCTTTCACTATCCCAGATCTAAAAGTAACTAAATCGTTCCAACTCAATAATAATATATCAATTTTTAGTGCCGAACTCTGGGCTATATTAGAAGCATGCTCATACACTAATAACTTTCCAAACCCCCCACGGAGTGTAGTCATACTAACAGACTCTCTTTCATCTATACAAGCTCTAGTGGGGGACACCAACAATAGACGCTCTATCATACAAGAAATTAAATTCCTTATACATCAAATCACAATTAAAGGAACCGACATCTCGCTAGGCTGGATTCCTTCCCACTGTGGCCTATACGGCAACGACCAGGCCGACGGGGCCGCCAAAGAGGCGGCCCTAGGTCGGTCCGGAACCAAAACTAATATTAAACTTTCAACCTCTGAAATTAAATCAGTACTAAAGAAAACTTCGTTCCAGGTGTGGGCTCGGGAACTTGAGACCCGTTGTGCGGCCCACTCCTGGGACCACCAAATTGTGACAGGGGGTCTTTTCCCCCCCGTACCTAGGCCCGTTCTATCCATGATTTACAGACTTAGAACCGAGGCCACATACAATAAATTTCAAGAACTAAAATGTGAATGTGGAGACTTTCTCACAGTAGACCACTTATTTACACAATGCCATATTATAACCCCCGAATTAGATAAATTAGTAACAAAACTCAAAACAAACAATATCCCCTTCACAAAACAAATAATCATACAAAGACAAACAGATGACTGGCAAGCAATAATATGGCTGGCCGAGGCCCTCGGCCAGGCTTCCTTTGGACACCACTTCTAAATCTATCTCTCACTTCTTCAAATGTAGCCCCTCCCCGTGACCCCTGGTCTGGTGTATGCTGCCTCTCCAATGGGTCTCTCTCCCACTTCCTAGTGACTCGGGTGGCTCCCCCCCGTCGGCCGGGGGCCGGGCGGGGGTGTAGGTCGACACGGAACCCTTTCGGCTCCCCTTTACTGTCGCCGCTCCTTCTGGCCGGTGTCCCGGCCGGTGGGGGGCGTCACCTTGGCCCCTCTCGCCCCCAACTTCCAACTGGTCCTTGTCTCCGGGGGCAAGTGAGTCGCCGGGGGGTGCCGTCCGGGTCAGTACGCCCGATTGCCTCTACCAGGGGCGTGCGGGCCCGGGCGGCGCCCCCCGGAGGCTCCCCCCCCGGAATGAGCGGCATCTCCCTGGACCGGTCCCCAGGTCTAGCCAACCACTACCCACTCCCCCTCCCCCTAGAGACCCGGATGGAGAGGTCTTGTCACATCGCAGGGGTTCACAAATCCCCAACTTTTGTTGGGGATCCCCCCCTCCCCCCCTTTCCTTCTATCGTCCCTTCATAGGGGGCCAGTCCAAGCCCCCTCCCCCTTCTCTATGGGCTACAAACCTTTCCCCACATATACTTACACTAACTTACACATAATTTAATATGCCTCCCGCGGAAGGCTCTCACCTCGGGGCTTGGCAAACAAGCCTACTCTCCGTTGACTGGCAGTCGATCATTTTTTTTAAAAAAAAAAAAATAAAAATTTTAACATAGATCCCTTTTACCAAACCACAACTTAAAAAACATCAATATTTTATATATAACAGATTTTATCAAAGTTTTAACCCCCGGACGGCCCACGGGTCTCTACGGGTGAATTTTATGTCCAAAACAAACACTGAATACCCGGTTCGCAGGTCACCCCCCACCCCCCTCTCCATTATTATTTAAAAACTAAAAACTAAATCCCTATCAAAGTAGTACTCACAAAATCACCCCCATCAAACATTAAATGCACGAAATATTTCGTCCCCTCATCCACACAAGCTTCCATTTTAACCCACTTTTTTTAGACACTACTCACCTGATTATTTTATACAAAGTTCGCCGTTAATGCATGCCTTTTAATTCTTCGAACTCGGTTTTAACAATGTACATATTTTACCGTCGAAGAAATGGCTGTATAAAGGCATGTCGGATGTACATACTTGTATATATTTAAAAATTTACTATTTCAATTCTTCTCTTTTTTAATCCGCAGTATTTTAGGGCATAGGGAACCCCACGTTTTAGATGGGAGACCGCCCTCTGCGGGATTAGTTAGTTAGAAAACAGAGTTATTTTAACCTGTATATAATAGATAGAGCAACAGCCAAAAGAATAAGTCACTGCACACTCACACTACAGGTCAGAGGTTCGAACCCGGCCCAACATCCCTTTTCCGATATTTCCGATTTAATCGTTCTCTACAGCCTCCCATAAACAAGCACACAAATATCAACTTCTATAATATCTTATTGAATTATATAAATCGTAATAATAAATAAATATGTATTGTATATAGTTTGTTCGTTCTCTGATTTTAACAGACCTTCCGCGATATTTTAAAAGATTTTATTAATAAAAAGTTTAATTTTAACCAGTGGTCCTGGAAATTTTAATGATAAATTTTAGAAGATGCGATGCTCAGCAGTGGAATTTTTATAAACAATAACGTTTTAGGTGGATTTTATAGGTCAGTCTGTAGAATGCGAGCCCGGTTACAAACAAAAGCCAAGTAATAAGTTAACTTTTGTTCACCCCCCCTCCTCCCCCCTCCCCTCCCCTCCCCCCCTTCCCCCCCACCTCCCCCCCTTCCCTTCCCCCATAGTATCCTGAGCGCGGGTCTCCCTTTTCAAGGTTGAGTACCTCCGGGTGTCTACTCCCCCTTCCCCTCCCCTCCCAAGTGGTCCGTGAGCCGATCTCCCTCCGGGAGGGGGCGGCCCCATAGTCGAGGGTGACGCGAGGATGTCTCGCGTATCCCCCCGTCTGTGGGTCTGCCTTCACTTGGTGTGCTGAGATCCTCCGAATCACTCCCCCCCCCCCCCCCCCCCCCCCCCCCCCCCCCCCCCCCCCTTTTTTCTCTTGATTATATCCCCAGGTAAAACGTTACTGCCCCACATGGCCGAAAGGCTAAAGAGGGCGTTAAGCATTATTTCGAATCTGGGTTCACACTTTTTTCAAAAATTAATAAAGTAGTATCATTTCAGCACCATCAAACATTTGCACGACTATTTCCACCCCAGCCACACAAGCCACCATTTTCGGCTGCGCGATCTCGGCTTGACTTTGTGGGAGATAGATTTATTCAGTATTCAAGTCGCCGTAGGCCTATCTTGTTATTCTTCGTAAGTCGGTTTTAACGATGTACTTATTTTACCGTCGAAGAAATGGCTGTATAAAGGCATGTCGGATGTACATACTTGTATATATTTAAAAATTTACTATTTCAATTCTTCTCTTTTTTAATCCGCAGTATTTTAGGGCATAGGGAACCCCACGTTTTAGATGGGAGACCGCCCTCTGCGGGATTAGTTAGAAAAATAAAGAGATTATTTTAACCTGTATATAATAGATAGAGCAACAGCCGAAATGATAAGACACTGCACACTCACACTACAGGTCAGAGGTTCGAACCCGGCCCAACATCTTTTTTTTTTAGTTTCTGATTTAGTTTTTTTTTTTACAGCTTCCCATAAACAAACACACACATATCAACTTCTATAATATTTTATTGAATTATATAAATCGTAATAAATAAATATGTACTGTATATAGTTTGTTCGTTCTCTGATTTTAACAGACCTTCCGCGATATTTTAAAAGATTTTATTAATAAAAAGTATAATTTTAACCAGTGGTCCTGGAAATTTTAATGATAAATTTTAGAAGATGCGATGCTCAGCAGTGGAAATTTTATAAACAATAACGTTTTAGGTGGATTTTATAGGTCAGTCTGTAGAATGCGAGCCCGGTTACAAACAAAAGCCAAAGTAATAAGTTAACTTTTGTTCACCCCCCCTCCTCCCCCCCCCCTCCCCTCCCCCCCTTCCCCCCCACCTCCCCCCCCTCCCTTCCCCCATAGTATCCTGAGCGCGGGTCTCCCTTTTTAAGGTTGAGTACCTCCGGGTGTCTACTCCCCCTTCCCCTCCCCTCCCAAGTGGTCCGTGAGCCGATCTCCCTCCGGGAGGGGGCGGCCCCATAGTCGGGGGTGACGCGAGGATGTCTCGCGTATCCCCCCTTCAGTGGGTCTGCCTTCACTTGGTGTGCTGAGATCCTCCGAATCACTCCCCTCCCCCCTCCCCCCCCCCCCCCCCCCCCCCCCTTTTTTTCTTGTTATATCCCCAAGTAAAACGTTATTGCCCCACATGGCCGAAAGGCCAAAGAGGGCGTAAAGCATTACTTTCGAATCTGGGTTCACACGTTTTCAATCAAAAGTAAATAATAATTTAGCACTAGGTTTATAGATTTTCGTCTGCTCGATCTCGGCCTGCCTTCTCATTCATGCTGTTGATGTGAATCTACAGTGACTACTGTAAGTACTGATGGTTTGAACTATGCTTTGATGTATATGCAGCCGTGAAGTCCAACTTTGTTTACTTTTTGCCGAACTTATGACGTTCGAGTTTGCCGTGAATCTATGTGATGATCTAGATCAACACACAAAAGACACTGCTGTTAACTATGTGCTGATGTGTTGTTTAGGCACTGCCGTTAAACACTGCAGCTTAGACACTGCCGTTTTGACACTGCTGTTAACACTTAGACACTGCCGTTTCAACACTGCTGTTAACGGTTGTTTAGGCATTGCCGTTGTACACTGCTATTCCCGTCACTGAACCATCGTGACGTCAGTTCATTCATAAATATAACGGCACTAGGCCAAAGTTTATGTTGAGAGACTGAAAATTAGAACATTCCGATCGTTCTGGTCTATCCTCACACCCACTCGTGTGTGACGTCAGTCTACTGTGTGTAAGCAATGAAGGGGCACTTCGCCTACATTATATTGTTTAAAGGCCTAACTTGCTCATTTTTATGCTATTAATACTATTGCAGACATTATATTGTTTAAAGGCCTAACTTGCTCTTTTCCATGTTATTAATATTATTGATCTAGGCTTATACCATGCTATGGTGTAGGCCTACTTGGCAATAGTTTCATTCATAGGCCTAGGTGTGTGTGCTAGGCCTAGTATGGTGTTGTGTTAATACTGATACTATAGTATTAACAAGGCATTCCTTTTTGGTTGAGTTTCTTGCTACTTCAATGACTAAACTCTCAATAGGCCTACATTTGCCTTTAGTCAGTTTCCCACTACAAACTGATCTCAGCCAGTTTACTTTGATGTGTAGTCTATTTTTAGTAACACAGCAGATGATGATGTCAGTGTTACAATACTTGGTTTGGGTTAACTCACATGAACTCAAATGTTTGTGTATGAGTTAAGCAAGCATAGGGTCAGGTAAAACCGACCTATGTTATGTTTCCAAACCCCAACTAGGCTTGTGTCAGTGTCAGTTTAATCATGCCATTTAAGTCATAAAGTGAGCTCCTTCCACTGCTGTGACTGTCTATTACCTCATGTTATTTTAGCATTGAGTGCTATGGCACAAGGCCTACAGTCATACCTAATCATTGTTATTTCTTGTTTATATTTATGCTTGTATATTTTATATTGTTGCAGGATGTATTTTGCTGCACTGTCTTCCTATGTCTTCCTTAGTATTTCCTAGTACCCAAATAAACAAAAGCTAAACAACTGTCTGGTTTCCTCTATATGTTCCTGGTCTGTGCGGAGTGTGCCTATCTTCACCCTCCAATCCTTATCCCTCATCAACTCTTCCCTATCCTTATCCCTATTCACTTATCCCTTTACCCCCTTACCACCCCATTACATATCAATAAGAGAATTTGAACAGTCAATGAAGGATCGGTTTGCCCTACGGTGGTTTACAAGGCTGGACACTTAACAACCCACTAATATGGGAAGTTATTGAACTGGCCCTGTTGTTTCTTTTCCAACGGGCCAAAGAAAATGTGAAGACAATAAAAGAAGATTAGAATAGAGTATCCAGGCCCTGGCTTTGACCATTGGTTGACAGTGGCCAGAAGGTGGGGCCAATGGTAAGGTAGGAGCCGTACTGGCTTTGACCATTGGTTGACAGTGGCCAGAAGGTGGGGCCAATGCTAAGGTAGGAGCTGTACTGGCTTTGACCATTGGTTGACAGTGGCCAGAAGGTGGGGTCAATGCTAAGGTAGGAGCTGTACTGGCTTTGACCATTGGTTGACAGTGGCCAGAAGGTGGGGCCAATGCTAAGGTAGGAGCTGTACTGGCTTTGACCATTGGTTGACAGTGGCCAGAAGGTGGGGCCAATGGTAAGGTAGGAGCTGTACTGGCTTTGACCATTGGTTGACAGTGGCCAGAAGGTGGGGCCAATGCTAAGGTAGGAGCTGTACTGGCTTTGACCATTGGTTGACAGTGGCCAGAAGGTGGGGCCAATGGTAAGGTAGGAGCTGTACTGGCTTTGACCATTGGTTGACAGTGGCCAGAAGGTGGGGCCAATGCTAAGGTAGGAGCTGTACTGGCTTTGACCATTGGTTGACAGTGGCCAGAAGGTGGGGCCAATGCTAAGGTAGGAGCTGTACTGGCTTTGACCATTGGTTGACAGTGGCCAGAAGGTGGGGCCAATGCTAAGGTAGGAGCTGTACTGGCTTTGACCATTGGTTGACAGTGGCCAGAAGGTGGGGCCAATGCTAAGGTAGGAGCTGTACTGGCTTTGACCATTGGTTGACAGTGGCCAGAAGGTGGGGCCAATGCTAAGGTAGGAGCTGTACTGGCTTTGACCATTGGTTGACAGTGGCCAGAAGGTGGGGCCAATGCTAAGGTAGGAGCCCGTACTGGCTTTGACCATTGGTTGACAGTGGCCAGAAGGTGGGGCCAATGCTAAGGTAGGAGCTGTACTGGCTTTGACCATTGGTTGACAGTGGTCAGAAGGTGGGGCCAATGGTAAGGTAGGAGCTGTACTGGCTTTGACCATTGGTTGACAGTGGCCAGAAGGTGGGGCCAATGGTAAGGTAGGAGCCGTACTGGCTTTGACCATTGGTTGACAGTGGTCAGAAGGTGGGGCCAATGGTAAGGTAGGAGCTGTACTGGCTTTGACCATTGGTTGACAGTGGTCAGAAGGTGGGGCCAATGGTAAGGTAGGAGCCGTACTGGCTTTGACCATTGGTTGACAGTGGCCAGAAGGTGGGGCCAATGGTAAGGTAGGAGCTGTACAATGAATGAATTTACCATCCATAAGGGTTTTTGATCGATTGGACGCTAATCTAACGTTCTCTGAATGACTTTCAAGTGAGGGAAAATCTTGGTACAGGCTTACAGCTTAGTCTTTTGTGACTGAAATTTAGGAGGCATCCCCCCCCCCCCCCCCCCCCCCCCTCTTTCGTATAAAATAAGTTCCCCCCACTTTCTGGAAGTTTTGTGCTTGTAACGTCCTCTAATCTGTCACTCTCTTTGACTCTGCCTTTTCCCATTGCTTACTGTCATCTGCTATATTTCTGCCTTACCGGTCCATTCTCTTGCCTTCTATCTATAAATTCGTACAAAGAATTTCTTCAGCCGAAGTCGGACATACTGGGCCTAACTATTTCTTAGTTAGGCGCATATAACGGCAGCATGACGCATCTACGCTCATATTTGACAGGAAACTGTCTGAGCGAACAAAGAAGAAGAAGGAGGCATCCCTTGTGCTGCAGCTAAAGTGATTGGTTGGCCTTTGGCTTCCTCACCGCACTATTCAACCCGGGCAAGATATCTGCACCGTAACAAATATTTCAGCCCGCCCTCCTCTGCTATTTGGAAGTCACAGTCCGAAACGAAATCCAGTGTCATGAGAAGTACGTCCTCCGGTGAAATAAGTCCCCGTCACCGTAATATGCATGCGCGCCACAATCGCAACGATAACTTTTTTTTTTTAAATATAGAGATTTAAGTGCTCAATCCACACGAAAAGAATTACCGAGAAATTGAGCGGGAGGGCGTTAATCTACATTTTGCTGATAAATCGATGTACAGACTCATAGCACTTCCTTTCGCCTTTTTCCAAAATGGCGGACGATGTAAACAAACACCCATGTAGACAAAAATAATTATAAATAAATTTCAGAAAAAATATCACAGACTTCTTAATATTTAGTGATGAATCCTCTGCTCTTCCTGCCTGTCACCAGACGCCTCTGAATGTATTCAGGGGCGAATCCTTCCCAAACAGCAAACAATTCGAAAGAGGAAAGAGGAAAAGGGACGAATTTAACGGGACGAGAAGTATTTCACGCTATACATGCTATACCTTTGTGGCATAGTGCAGAGAAGACGGGTGGTGGAAGGGCACAGGGGAGGTAACATGTGGTCTGCGGTCCCCAGAACTGCTCTCCCCTGATCGGTTGTTGTCACTGGAGGAACTCAACACACTGGGGCTGCTTCTGGAGATACACGAAACAAACGGAACTATCAAATTAGAACTACAGAGCCATGCCAACTACTTTCTGAGAAAACAAAAATTAACATGGCAGAATCGCCACAGTCTTCTTCAAAACATGCCAGTATAACATAACACATAAAATTACACACAAACTCCTCGTTGTTTGCCCCCCCCCCCCTCCTCTCTCTCTCTCTCTCTCTCTCTCTCTCTCTCTCTCTCTCTCTCTCTCTCTCACTCTCTCTCTCTCTCTCTCTCTCTCTCTCTCTCTCTCTCTCTCTCTCTCTCTCTCTCTTCCACCTTCACTATTGCTAGACATTATGTTAGTCTAAACCTGATAACTTTTTAGACCTTTTTCTTAATCAAGAATTAACAGAACGAACAGCATACGAACAAAGTCGAGAGCGATTTGTGTGCATGTGCGCGCGCGCGCGCGCGTGTGTGTGTTTTGTGTGTGTGTGTGTGCGTGTGCGTGTGTGTGTGTGTGTGTGTGTGTGTGTGTGTGTGCGTGTGCGCTGTGCGTGCGTGGTGTGCGTGTGCGTGCGTGCGTGTGCGTGTGCGTGCGTGTGCGTGTGTCGTGTGCGTGTGTGTGCGCGCGCGCGCGTGTGTGTGTGTGTGTGTGTGTGTGTGTGTGTGTGTGTGTGTGTGTGTGTGTGTGGTGTGTTTTTGTTCTTGTTCTTCTTCTTCAGTTTTAACATCCTTCCACTAAAAGTAATTTAGACAAAAACGCGTGTGTGTGTGTGCGTGTATGCGCGCGCGCAATTTAATACATAGGTGCTTGGTGACTGGTTGAAAAAGAACATAAGAGGATTTAGTGCATGTAGGCCTGAATCAAAACTATTACCAAGTAAGTTATTGTGCCCCACATTTTAGTTTCCGTTTTCTGAATTGTTTTCTGTGCAAATCTGTTTGATTAGAGGTAAGTACATTTATCAAAGCATATCACAGTGCATATCTTTCCCGTGCGTTAGTAATCAATGCGCTATGATGTTCTAATTTTCTACTTATTTTTGGGCTTTCCAATATTGTTAGGGTTTATGTTGTCAACCCAAAATGATCTTTATTGAGGATTAAAGGAATAAGCTTGACAGCTATCTTACATCTGTCCTCACGAGAATAAACAACAACACAGACTGGAACAAATCAAAGTGCACAGAAAAAAGAATGCAAAGGATAAAAAACATTCGTTTTACAGGGCACCATAAGAAAACATACATTTCTTAATTAGACACAAATGTTCATATGAAAATATGGTAAAGGTAAAATATTTACATAAAATTCAAAGTAATACGATTCATAAATTCATACATGCATATGCAACTGAGAGAGAGAGAGAGAGAGAGAGAGAGAGAGAGAGAGAGAGAGAGAGAGAGAGAGAGAGAGAGAGAGAGAGAGAGAGAGAGAGAGAGAGAGAGAGGGGCACGTCGAGAGCTAAATAAACCCAGAGGAAGAGAGAAATGAGAGGCACGTTTAAATAAACAGCCACAAGTTAGAGAAGAAAACACCACACAGAGACTTTATTCCATGACGGCATACGCTTGTGCTGATCCCAAAGGGGAAAAGATAGTAAAAACACTGATTTAACAAATTGACTAACCCGCATTCCTCCCAACCCCCTTCACAATACCAACCCACCAGACAGACCCAAACAAGGAGTGTTGTTTGCACTCACTACACCCCCCCCCCCCCCCCCCCGCCGCCCTTCAACCTAAACCCTCCAATACCCAAAGTAGTCCCCACCCACCCCCAGTTTCCTCGTAACCAACAAATCAGAATATCCCTAACCCCCCCCCCCACCCCCATCCTCCCTCTTCTGTTAAAGGGTCTCCAAAAAATCTTATGGGGTAAAGGTTGTCATTCATTCACGCGAAAGCGCCCTAACAGGGAATCAGTAACAGTTGATTTCATTGGACGAGTCTTGAACAGTTCACTGTAGTGTAGGCTGTTAGAGTCCGGTTTGTCCCTAATGTTTAATTGATCGAAATTTGCGAGAGCGACAAAACAGCTGATTCTTCAGAATTTGGAAGAAGAAATGTAACTGTTATAACACAATTTGTCCCCAACTTTTTATGCGCGAGACATCGCGATAAGTTGACTGATAATCAATAATGGTCTAAATACACGTAAACATGTCTCGCTCTTCCCCATGGCAACGCAGTGATGGCTCTTCATACGGTTACTTACATATCGGTGTTACCATGGGGAAAGAGTTAAAAATATTCAAGTGTACATATCCCTTAAACAGTGATTCCTTGGACCCTGCAGAAAATTGATTATATGAACTGCTTGTGGCGGTACCATAGCCGATGAGGTTTAACCGAGGCGTGGTTACCGCTACACATATCTATATTGTTAAAAAACTCGGGACTTTACTGGTGTTGCACTGCCTCCGGGCATTGCCTCCAGTATTGTTCCCACCATCTTTGTACTACAAATGTCCCATATGTGTCTATGACCGAGAGGACGTAAAACACAATTTTTCGTTCGATCCTGCAGAAAAACTGCGCGCAGAAGAGTTAGGATGTCTGTTACAGACCGATTTATCTGAAAGGCTTAATTTATAGACATACAAATCTGTTGACGAAAATGTGATTAACATCCTCCGGCCAGTAACACGTACACATGGGACATTTATGGTGTACAGATAGTGGGTCAATCCTGGAGGTACTGCAATACTTTGAAGGCTTACCTGGACTGTGCTTCGAAAACAGAAAAATTCAGACGAAGAAGTTCAGGCGATAGTACCATGACTATGCATAGCATTAACATTTTTTAAAATCTGTTCACATTTTTGTTATGACCCGTTTAGAAAGAAACAGTCCATACAGACTGTGAGACAGATGCCCAAAAGAAACCAAATGTATGTGCAGTGCAGAGGTGTAGCAAAAACTTGGAAGTTGATCCCAACGACTTTGTCCTGCCAAGTACAGCTCTTCACTTACTTCACCTTTTACTCCACCATTGCTTTCTTTATATGTTCACTAATTTCTTTGCCCTTTTGTCAAGAAAAGAAAGAAAGAAAGAAGGTGAAGGAAGAACGAAAGAAAGAAAGAAAGAAAGAAAAAGTGATCCTTGTTGTTGGAGAAAAGAGTAGTGTTTGACAAGGGGCAGGCATAGATGAACAAATCTTCCATCCCACTGCATCACAATAGGCTTCACTCTCTCTCCTGACAGCACCCTGAATAGCCCCCCCTCTCCCCTCCCACCCTCCCCCCCTCTTCTGCTCTCTCTCTCACTCACTGATAGAAGTACAAGTACAAACACATACAGCTAACCGTGAACAGAACTAGACTGTACAATAGTAGAAACGCGTCCAAACAGAAGCACCATTTTGTTTGCACGCATGCACAGAGACACACGCCAGACAGACAGGTAGACAACACACACACAGACACAAATACGCACACATAGAAAGAGAGAGAGAGAGAGAGAGAGAGAGAGAGAGAGAGAGAGAGAAGAGAGAGAGAGAGAGAGAGAGAGAGAGAACGAGAGAGAGAGAGAGAGAGAGAGAGAGAGAGAGAGGTCGAAAATGTAATGAATAGACCTTTCTGCCCGTGTCATGTGGAATGGCGGGGAAGGGGAATACAATGAATCAAAATAACATTTCTAACAAAATTATCCATCATTAAACATTTAAACACAAACAGACAAACAAGCAAACACAGATAATCATAATGATAATAATTTATAAAAACTTACCAAACGGTTAAATAATAAATTTATGCGAAACATAGGGAAAACAATATATTCAATAAACAACCATCAATTACTATTAAACAGCTTATAAACTGCTCAAACTATTATATGATAAATCATTACTTTGGGGCTATAAATAAATAGATTTAACCGCAAATCAAATTGTCATATAAATCAAACTGTCAGGTAGTTAGCAAACGTTGACAACTAGCAAAATATCAAATTAACAGACAATCGATACGCCACTTTTTATGTGTCAATAAATGTGTCAAACAATAAGATTATCAATTAACAACTTTACCAACTACAAACCAAGAACCGACCAAATAATTAAAGGACACATTGTTACGCTGTGTATATGTCGTGCCGAATCTGTGTAATCGCCGATTCTGCAGAATCGGCAGTAATTTTGCCTATTCCGCGTAATCGGCAAGTTTTAGATCAGCCAATCTCATTTTCTCACCCATCAATGCTGTATTCTTATAATCATATGTTTGTAATAAGGCAAAGGGTTGCTAGGATGAATAAAAGTTACTAAGTTCATTTTAAACAGAGATCAACGTTCAATGGGAAATCAGGGAGCTATGTAAAACACACAAGTCTACCATATTTTGCTAATACTTGAAGCTAACAGTAATCACACTCACATGATTTCGCCTGAAATGATAGTCACACTGTTCTATTCATATACACTTTCTAAAAAGGAGGCAGTAAAAGGGAGGAAACACACAACACAAATAAGGTTCAGCGCTAACTAAATCATGCGAGTATGCGTACGTTCACTTTGCATAACATGTATAAACCATGAAAATAACTAATCAGTTGGCTGTTTAAAAGTATGTATTGGCAAAATGGAGGTGCGATAATGAATATTAATTATGCCTAATATGCTTAAGAATACTTGCAGTCCAGCATCTGCAGGCCCTACTTTAGCCTGCACACAGAGAGAGAGAGAGAGAGAGAGAGAGAGAGAGAGAGAGAGAGAGAGAGAGAGACGAGAGAGACCAGAGCAGATAAAGACAGGTATACAGACTGACTGACTGACACACACAAACACAACTATTCCCAAATATAAACACAATCACTCACCCTAGCGCCTCTCCGACCAAAGGACGACCCCCTCCTCCTCCTGAGTTCTCCCCAGAAACCGCATAACCACCACCACCCCCACCCCCACCGGTGGGGACAAATCCTAGACTCCCCACAATAGGCGTCCCGGGCCGAGGCGAATTATAAAACCCACCAGGGGTTGGAGTTCCAGTCTCCAAAAACCTCCCCGCTCTAGACGCCAACATGTCCGAGTTTCTGTCTTGGAAGGTTCTGGAGACGCCAAACACTCCAGCGGTGGAGGAAGAGGAGTCGAGCGTGCCAGTGTGTGGAAGAGGCCTTCCTAGGGAACCATCCCGGGGAGGAGGTCTTCTGTCCATGGACTGGTGTCCCGTTCCCGCAGGGCTTGGGCTGGACAGGGCCTGGGAAGGACCCAGGTCGGTGAGAAGCTGGTCCAGGTCGCTAGCCATGTTGGTTAGCATCTGTCGTAACAAGAGAAAGAACACAAACACTGAAAAAACGTTATCGGTAAAATTAGTTTTGTTTATGGTGTTAGTCTATAAGGCAGCAGCGGAGATTTGACAGATAGTTATTGACTAAAAATCATTAACAAAAAAATATATAAAAAATTCTGGTTTAAAATCTGCGATTCTGAGAAAATCAACCATACACAGAGATAGACATTTTCTGAGCGTTCCGATAGACCTACGTGTTTTGGGTCAAACATGTCAACATTGGTACGTCATTAGTTCTACGTAGCACTGTTCCGAAATAAAACACCTTTTGGACAAATCAATGCAACCCATTTTGACTCGCGACTCGCAAGAAAATTGCGAAAAAGTGTTGCAAGCCAACATTACTTCTATTGCAAGAGTCTGACAAAATTAAAGCTACGTGTCAATAGTCCTACGTGTCAGTCCTAAAACTATTTCTCTGCTATTATCTGTCTCTGTCTCTGTCTCTCTCTGTCTCTTCTCTCTCTGCCAACACGGGTGTAGTATGTGGATTAGGACTACACAGCCAATCGTTTTGGAGAGTCTAGTCTAATTTACAGGGCTACTACCACGTGGTTGACTGTCGAAGACGCACTCATGATTACACGACTGCCCATACAACTGAAGATGAAAGATGGTGCGTTATGTCCTCTTGGTCTGGAACAGACACATTATGGGACATTAGTAGATACACAAAGATGGTGGGAACAATACTGGAGGCAATGCCCGGAGGCAGTGCAACACCAGTAAAGTCCCGATTTGTTTAACAATACAGATAAGTGTAGCA
>JAGGCT020004085.1:479596-556144 GCA_017654935.2 Phymorhynchus buccinoides | reverse complement strand
TGCGCGAGAGACGCGAAAAAGGAACAACGGAAAAAAACAGCACGCTAGGAAAGCAGAGGAGCGCCACGGAGAACGAGATCCAGGACCGAATAACGGAAGAGCAAGCCGAGCGCCAAGATCGATTGGAAAGCGCTGAACGAACACCGTGGCGCAAAATATCCAAACAGGGAATACACAAATTTCTCTCCTCCAGGCGGCGCGAAACAAAAGGGGAGAAAACAAGAGGCGAGGAAAATGCAGGGAGCACCAGTGGAAAAACGTAAACAAAGAGAGGCTGTGACGACAATGGACAAAAACAAAGTAACCAAACGGAAAGCCAGAGCAACGAGGGAGCATAATATTGAGCCCGAAAGCCGAAGACGCACAAACCACCTCTCGAGCCCCTTGAAGGAGGAAGGAACAACGAAGCCATTCCAAGAGGATAATGATGTATGGAAAGAGGCAGGAACAACGAAAGGCCATCCAAAAGTAAGGATGGGTGTATTATGAAGGAGGTAGAGAACGAAGCCCATCCAAAGTTAAGGATGGTGTATTATTATGAGGAGGTTAGAACCAAACGGAAGCCAATCCAAAAGTTACGGATGGTTGTATTTATGGAAAGAGTAGAAACAAACGAAAGCCAATCCACAAGTAAGGATAGTTGTATTTATGAAGAGGCAGAACAACGGGAAAAGGCCATCCAAAAGTTAAGGGATGTTGTTATTATGGAAGGAGGAAAGAACAACGGAAGCATACAAAAAGTAAGGGAGGGTGTATTATGAAGGAGGCGAAACAACGAATAGCCCATCCAAAAGTTAAGGATAGTTTATTATGAAGACCGGATCGCGAACAACGAAATCCATCAGGAAGATTGTGGTAACTATGGTTATATCGTCAAAGATCCAAGGCTGATAAAGGTGAGAACAACGAAACTATCCAAACACTGATAGTGTCAAAAAAGGAAGAGGGAGCACACTAACTACAAAAAAACTTATTCAAAAAGATTGACGATAGAAAACGAAGAACAAAGAAAACAAAAACATTATTTCAGCATTAATTTATCATAAGGTATTCCTGTTTCTGTTTTCCAGTGGCAAGCAGTCTAGAAGTGGCTGGCAGCGATAGCTACGTAAAGATATAACCACAGCGAGGCACTGAACGCTTCGCGCTTAGATGATCTCAGGTGAGTGTTTTTTTCCTGGGGTCAAGTTGGAGGCTAGCGGTTGGGAAAAACGATGTGGAAGTGGGAATGGAAAAATCACTTCTTCCACCCCACCCCACCATGGGTTCATGGCAAAGGCTGAAAGTACTGTCATAAGTTGTTTGTCGTTGGGTTGTTGTTTTGTTGTTTAGTAGTTTGCTTGCTTTTATTTTAAGCGGATGTGCATTGTGGTTTACGAGTATTTTAGTGTAATCCAGCTTTTTGTTTACTTTTTTTTCCTGTTTCCGACTATCGAAGCACGTCTATTCTGTGATCAAATGCATAGAGTAAAAATGTGAAATTCTCTAAAAAAGTAGGATTTGATAAATTTGTAAAATTCCATAAACAAAAAATTCGCATTTTTGCCTCTTCCCGAAGTCGGAGTGTGGCTGGCCTACGTGGCGGGGGTAATCAGAACACGGTCACACAACATAAATGTTCTCATCCTAGCTGGTTGTATTGTACCATAGTGTTCAAGTGCTTGGGCTGTTGGGATGATCCTGGAGTGGAGTCTTTAAGCCAAGGTACGACGACAAAAAAAGGGTACAACACATTTTTTGCCCACTTTGGTTTCCAAGAGAAAGAGTTACTTTTTGTCTCAGTTACCCGGTACATTTAAAGAAAATCACAGCTGAGTCTTGGGAAGACAAGTTTGTAGGATACCTAGGAATACATTCTTTTATAATGGATTCATTTTCACAATGATTATAGTGGAACTCTATTCAGTTTTTGCAAAACAAAATTTCTTTACCATTATAATAGTTCACACTCAGCGATTCAACTACCCTGATTTTTTGGGTCAAATTGGTTCATTGAATACAGTTCCAACGTGCCTAGTTTTAAAAAAACCCTCATGGTGGGATATTTGACGAAAAAAAACAAATTTCTCAGCAGAGAAACACTTTCATGAGAAGATCTATGATATTATGATTGATTTTTTGTTTGAGAAGAGAATCTCCTTCAGGGACCTTTTCACTTTCAAGGTACCTTGAAGTTTTGTTTCTCTTCTGCATGGGCAGTCACCATGTGATAGCTTTGCGCCAAAGGTCATCGTTACCTGGAGCTGTCTTTTTTTTTCCAAACCAAAGGCGGCATCCTTTTAATTTTTGTTGCTGTTGAGCTTGTTTATGATTCCGGTCCACGGCAACTGTTCTATCAAGGTTGGACTCTATAGTGGTTACTTGAAGGGTGGCGAGTCAATATTAGTCGGTTTTTAACTGGCCCATCAAGAACGGCAGCATGCCAGAAGCCCTAGTCGTGTGGTCGTACTTCGTTATGTTCGAGCTTTCTTAAATGCTGTTTTTATATTCGCAGCTAAGAGAGAATGGTAATTATCCTTCTTAACATAGTGTAAGTCCAACTTCTTGCATGGTAAAAGACAGGAATACATATACACTCACATCATGGCCACATTATTTTGCACCACACACACACGCTCGTTGCACACGGCACACATACATACACGCACATGACACACACGCACCAACATACACCACAACACCACACACTCGCCACGCACGCATACACCACACGCACACAAAAAAGTGCCACACACACACAGAGGACGCAGCATTTGCCACGCAGGCACACACCGCCGTTACGCGATGCACACACACACACACATTGCCACAACACACCACACACCCACACACCCAACCACACCCAAAACACCACACACACACCAACCCAACATCCACCACCACCACACCCACAACAACCACACAACTACCAAAGTAGTCGGTGGGCCCCACTATGGACAGCACCATTTCCATACCCAAACACACCAGGGTATATAGTTAACGTATTTGATCATCAACATTGAGCCCTCCCCCCTCACCTTCTGTAGTAACTCCATAATGGCTGGATTCTGAAATTCATTGACTTGACAAATAGCGGAAACACATTTTTACTGTTAGGCGAGTGCTAACCTTGTCCGTCCCAAAACCCCACCCCACCCCGCAATCTGAACTCTAACCTTCCAAAATCCATCTCTGCATTGGAAACCTCTTCTTTACTTCTGTGGTTGGTGACCAACTTCTTTATATAGAAGTAATTGTACACACTTTAGGGGGTGACGTAGAAAAAAGGAGTCAGAAGAGAGAGAGAAGAAAGAAGAAAAGTCAATACACATTACATCAATTATTTTGCTTAGGAATCAAATAGGAAAAAAAATCACAAATGTAGGAAAAAAAAAACAAACCAAAAAACCACAACACCTAGGTGTTCTGGCTGGGGAAGGGGAAAACTACCAGGGGAGCTGCGGCCAAGCTTACTAATTTTCAACATTTCCACCCCCAGGGCAAAGATGGGAAAACTAGCCACCCTAGACCCACTCCATAGGCAATTGGCCCAGGGCCCCAAACAAAAAAAAGACAAACAAAGACAGAACAAAACGGATCCCTAAACTTACTGGGGTAAAAATAATGGGGATGGAAGATGGAGGGACTTGGGGTGGGGCGTTTGTTGAAGCTTATGCATAGTATTGGAGTCAATGAACACGCAACATTTTTTTTACCCCATAATGGGAAAAGTAGGTAGTCGTACCTTTACCCTTCAGAATTTGTTTTTTTTAATTTTTTACTGATCCACTTTTTATGTGGAACAGGCTTCTATTTTGCGCTGCAGGGCTTCCCGAACATGGTTGTGTTATTCATACCAGTAATAGTAACAGATACAGTAATAGTAACCGAACAACAGGAATAGTAACAGTTTCTATAGTGTTGAATTGCATGCTTACAATAAGTGAATTTGGTGGTTGCTCGTGATAGAGAGAGAGAGAAGAGAAGGATGAGAGAGAGGAAGAGAGAGAGAGAGAACGAACGAAACGAACGGAAACGGAAATCATTTTAATGGAGGGGCCTTTCTGCCCCATGTCATAAAGGAAACAGGGGGGAAAGGGGAGCATGGAAAAAGAAAAAGAAAAGGAATAAAAAACCAAAATCATATAATGAATGCTAATCCACAAAATGGAAAACCTTTCACCGAACACTGCATAAAATTGACCACATAAAACGGAAAAACCAGTTTGAAAAGCAATGATGAGAAAGAGAGAGAGAGAAAGAGAGAGAGGAGGAAGAGAGATAGAGAGAGATAGGAAAGAGAGGAGGAGGAGAGAGAGAGAGAGATTACCCAGTAAGCATTACTGGAAAAACCAATTAGGGATACTGTCGAAGGAAAAAATGACGGGGATATGCAAGGAAGACTGAAATTAGGAAAGGGTAGGAAACTACAGTATTAGGAAACAGAAAAGATGTGATTAAAGAAACAACAAAAACCCTCATTAAAAAAAATGTTAAAAAAAAAGACTTACTGTATCAAATGTTTCAACTCGCTCATGTTTTTTGACCAAAGTTGGGTGCTCAGAATTGGGATATAGTCGGTGGGAAATTAAAAAAAACCTTGTATATCAAATTTTGGTTGTTTTGAGAAAAAAAAAACGGAAAATAACGTTTAGAAAAATACCGAGTTGACCACAATGATTAAACTATGATGGAATATGTTGTTGAAAGACATTGCGAGGTTTAGTCCTGCAATTTTGTTAAAAATTACTGGAATTATTTTTTCAGACTTAAAAAAGAACGAGATCGAGGTTTTTGTCCTTAACACTAGATCTGCAATTTGGGGGGACTTACGAGGTTTTTGTCCTATGTAAACAAAACCTCATTTACCCCAATAGAAAAAGTCGGTTAGAGATACAGCTTTTGGTGGAAAGTGGTGGGGAAAAAATTAGAATGCTGGACTTGTATCTAATTAAAAAAAAATAAAAAAAAATCGAGATTACAAGTTTTTTTAAAATTTATCGACAATAAAACACTTTGTTTTAGTTTGGAGTTTGTGCTTGTCAAATACTTGATTTTTGTGTTTTTTTAAATGAGATCACCATTTTTTCTGCCTGCCTGGTTTTGCCAAGCAATTCACACTTCTATGGGTGCAACATAAACGTATGAGCTTGGTCCGTTGTATAGCTTTCAATATTGTTTCTTGTACTGCCTGTCCTAAGGATTTATTTTAAACTTTCACCGCAAATGGCACATTTTGCACCGCAGCAATTTACACACCTAAATGGGCATCAATTGGGGTCTATTCATCCTTTAAAGATATTGTCTTCTTAGTTTGGGGAAGTAAGGGATTTAGAACCTTATTTATATATATGTGCACAGAAAAAATCCCGATACTGCAGATGATTTTGTTCTTTACCAAGGTAGATTTAATGGCAAATGTTTGCTGAAAATTAGTGGCCGGTGAAAGGGGTGTTAACATCTTTTTGTTTTTATAATTTTTACGTCCTTTACACCAAACCACATTTTGTTCTTTTAAAAAACAAAATTTTTTTAAATGTTCAACAGATTGTGGTGTGTGTGTGTGTGTGTGTGTGTGTCGTGGTGTGTGTGTGGGTGTGGTGTGTGTGCATGTGGTTGGGCTTATTGGCATGTATTTATCCCTATTTGCATGCCAAAATGGTATGTTTTTTGTCCACTAAACATAAACTGTTAATTTTTTTTTGTTGCCCCATAAAATTGTGTTTGTTTTTAGGATTATTAGAGTATTAATTCTTGGAAATAATGTTAGAAGTTTTTAATATTTTTTTAAGTTTTATTAAAGCAAAATGGTTGTAACATGTAAATGTATTACATGCTTTCTTCAAATTCTTGAGTAAAGTTGTTATTGTTCCTTTTTGGAACCAAACACTTTTCAACAAGAAAGATTCAATGGATTTACTTACATTACATTTAGCAATGTAATTGTTCTTTGGCATAAATTAATGAAAAATAGCCAGGTTGACTAGATAGTCATTTGAATTTTTTATTTTTACCATATTTAAAATGCATTTTACCGTATTGTGGTGCAACAAACCGAAGAATGTTGCATGCTGGGATAAACAGCAGTACACAACCACACCACACACACACACCACACAGAGACCCCACCACCACACACACACACCACACAACCCACACACACACCCCAAACAGAAATATTACCATTTGCCAGTTGGGGAATAATTATACACTTAAGCAAAATAAGTATTGGACAGGCATGAACTACCAGCAAGTAAAAATAGGATAGACCCACACAACTAGGACCAGCACAATACCAGGGGACACTCAGATAACATGGATAGACAGAAGGAGGATACAGTCATGCACACCACCACAACATTCATGTATGCCACCACAACACTACACCACCACAACACACACCTCAGAGGCAAGGGGGATGGATGCTGATGATGAAGGGGAGGGAGGCGCTGGGTTTTAAAAAAACCCATGTTTTATTATCCTTTATCTTTTTTCCAAAAGTTGTTTTTGTTATTTTTGTTGTTTGGTTTTGTTTTACTACTTCTATAGTGTAGGTCTACCCATTAATTAATAACAGATACTTCACAGCATATACAGGATATTTACACACATACATGCACACACATGCTGCACCCATCTCACAAAACATTTTTTTTTCTTCCCCCGTCCATAGATCACGAGAAGTTCGATAACGTTAGAATGAAAAGCACACACACCACACCCAACACACACACAACACACAACCCACAAACACCACCACACACACACAACACACCACACACACAACCACTTAGCTTCCCAGCCCACACTAGCAGTTTCATGGAGCATATTGTGCCGCTTTTTGTTCTTGGCATTCCAGTTAAACAGAAAACAGTGGACAATTACTAACACTTTTCTGGATGCCGTTGTTTGGCAGTTGGGAAGAAAGGCGGTGGGAAACCCAATGTATGAAATTCCAGCGGGCCGCTCTACCCGCCCCAGTGATGAGGGAAAACACAGGTGAAACGATTTGAGTCTCCACTTTTTTTTATAGTGATTTGTGTGTATGGTGTGTGTGGTCGTGTGTGTGTTGTGTTGTATGTGTTGTGTTTTGCATGCATGGGCCACCACAAAATGGGGTGCGTTCCATGCATGCTTGTATTGTGTGGTTTGTGTGTATATGTATGTGTGTGTGTGTGTATGTGTGTGGGTGTTGTGGTTTGTGTGTATAGTATGTGTGTTGGTGTTTGTGGTTCTATTGCTTGGCCGGCATGGGGACACCAAGGGTGCGTTCCATTTTCATTTGGATTGGTGTGTGGTTTTTGGGTGTATATGTATGTGTGTGTGTGTGGTGTCATGCTTGCCTGCAATGGGCACACAATGGGTGCGTCCATTCATGTTGTGTGTGTGGTTTGTGTGTATATTATGTTGTGTGTGTGTGGTCTTGATGCTGCCTGCATGGGCACCCCCCACAATGGGTGTCGTCCATTCATGATTGTGTGTGTGTTTTGGTGTGTATATGTATTTGTGTGTGTTGTTGTGTTGTTCATGCTTGCATGGCATGGGCACACAATGGGTGCGTCCATTCCATGATGTGTGTGGTGTTTGGTGTTGATATGTATGTGTGTGTGTGTGTGTCTTATGCTTGCATGCATTGGGCACAACAATGGGTGCGGTCCATTCATGATGTGTGTTGTGGTTTTGTGTGTATATGTATGTGGTGGTGTGTGTGTCTATGGCCTTGCTGTATGGGCATACCCCAAGGGTGCGTCATTCATGATTGTGTGTGTGTTGTGTGTATTAAATGTATTGTGTTGGTGTGTGGTGTGTCTATTGCTTTGCCTGCATGGGAACACCAATGGGTGGTCCAGTTACATGATTGTGTGTGTGGTTTGGTGTCTATGTATGTGCTGTGTCGGGGTGTGTCTATGCTTGCATGCATGGGCACCAATGGTGTGCGTCCATTCATGATTGTGCTGTGTGGTTTGGGTGTATATGATGTAGTGTTGTGTGTGTGTATGTTCATTCATGATTGTGTGTTGTGGTTTGCTGTGATATGGTTGTATGTGTGTGTGTGTGTGTATGTTCAATTCATGGGATTGTGTGTGTGGTTTGTGTGTGTGTGTGTGTGTGTGTGTCGTGGCATATGCAAGCGTGCGATCTATGTGGTGTGGTGTTGTGTGGTTTCTGCATTTGACAGTATGTTTTAATATTTCATTCTTTTGACTCTTTGATCTTCAAACCTTCTTCATAACGCATCAATGTTGCTAACGGTGCTGATATGTTGAATTGGTTCTCAGGGGCCTCCAAATTTGCACTTCATGCTGGCCATGATGGTGTGATGTTTGATCATTGATGTTGATGTTGATTATTGCAGGTGAAGTGGGGGCCTGATCAACATCAAGCAAGATCAATACTCCAGAGTTCCTCAGGCTGGTGCTTAATGCTGGCCATTGTTTGATGTTGATAGTTGATGTTGATCATTGATGATGATGTTGATCATGATGTTGATTATGCAGGTGACAAGTGGGGCCTACAACATCAAGCCCAAGATCAATTCTCAAGCATTCCCCAGGCTGGTGCCCACATGCCTTTCATGCTGGGCCAAGGTTGGGACCAAACAGCTCCCCCTAACCTTTCCTGGCAGGGGAGACCAGAATCTTCTCGACAAAACACCCTTTGTGGAAAGGTCAGTTTTGCTTCGTTTGATTAAACAGTCTTTTTTATGATCAGGCTAGAAGGCTATGCCACTTCTTGGATAAGTGTTGATTTGTTTGTACGGTTCGTCCTCTCACATTGTGATGTGGTACTGTGTGGGTGGAGGGAGGGTCATAAAGGCGAATTGGCAATTCTTTTTTTGAGAATGGCTGCTTGTTTGTCTCCCCACCTTTGTCGGGGGACTGCTAGATGATTGGTAGCGTAATCAACTTTGGGTGGAGGGAGTGAGTTAATGAAAAGAGGAGTATTCACCCTTTGTTTAATTTCTTTTTTTTAATGTTTATCCTGCCAAGAAGTGAGTGACGTCGTTTTTTTGTCTTATTATTACCATGGTTTGTGTGTTTGTTTGTTGGCAGGGGGTGATTCCAAAACACACCACATGTGCATCCGCCATTGACCACATACATTCCGGTACAATTGATTAAAAAATGATACAACAGACAGGACCAGATACCACTCACACATGCCCCCCAACCCACCCCCCTTCTATTCCTCTTTCCCCTTTCTTTTTCTCTCTCTCTCTTCTCTCTCTCTCTCTTATCCCTCTCTCTCTCTCTCTTTTCCTCTCTCTTCTCTCTGTCGCTAACTTGATCCATATGTTCTCATGCAAAATGAATTATGCTGTTGGGGTTTTTGTTCTTGCCTTTTTCATTCGGGCCACCATGGTCTGCCCCCACCCAACCCTCTTGCAACCCTTTCCCCATCATCCACTTCATTTTTCGTGTTTGTATAATGGCCTATGGCTTGATGTACACTAAACACTCAGACTCTCTCTCTCTCTTCTCTCTCTTCTCTCTCTCTGTCTCTTCTCTTCTTCTCTCTCTTTCTCTCTCTCCTCTCTCTCTCTCCTTTCTCTCTCTCTCCTCTTCTCTCCTCTATATCTCTCTCTCTTCTCTATCTCTCTCTCTCTTCTCATCTCTCTCTTCCTTCTCTCTCTCTCGTCTCTCTTCTCTCTATCGCCTCTCTCTCTATCTCTGTTTTTATCTAGTTTAAAGCTTTGAAGGTTCGGGCAAGATTAGTAATGTTTTGTAATGGTAAAAGTTAATAACGTAATGTTCAATTTTGTTGTTGCGGTCACATCACTCCATTTGTTTAGGGCATGGCCTAGCAATTAAAAATGTTCCGACTCATGACTCTCTCTTTTGTCTCTTCTCTCTCTCCTCTCTCTCTCTATCTCCTCTCTCTTTCTCTCTCTACTCACTGATAACTCTCTCTCTCTCTCTTCTCTCTCGCACACCACACACACACACACACCCACTCAGCACAACAAATCATGCTATGAAAAAAAAACCTTCCTGTCTTCTGGCACCATCTCGCCCTCCTTTTCGTAATTTCCTTCATTCTCTAACTTTTCCCCCTCTCCCTCTGTCTCCCCAAATTCTTAACTCATTTCAACAACAACAAAACTACATAAAACAGAAGAGAGAAATGAAAGAACGAATTACGAGTTTTTACTTCAGGTTTAGACATAGGGAGCAAAGTGGTAGCATTAGGACTTTTTTGTATAGATAAGACTTTACATAGAAAAAACTCTCTCCACGAATTGGTTCCCAAACACGAAAAACACTACAAAAAGCATTTGTAAGTTCAGGGGCAAAAAATGGTGGTATATAGGAACGAAGCGAGTTTATAAGTGGGACCACAGGTATGGTGTGTCATGCGATTTACTTCCTGAAGTAAATGCATAAAATGTTGACAGCTATTCTATTAATTCTGGACCTCTTATTTTTATTTATTTATTATGGTTACATTTCTATCAGCGGCTATTCAAATCAAAGCTCTAAGGCTTACAATTTTTACTAAAGAATAATCATATTAAAAAAAAAACATAATATGAACAAACATTCCTATCCCCTCACCGTCATCCACCCCCCCAATGCTCCATCTCATTATCGAACAACAGCCACACAAAAAGATAAAACATGAACAATTATTGCAAACAAAATAATATACAATGTATATAAAAACCACCACATACGCATACACACGGAAAGAGAGGGAGAGAAGAGAAACATAATCAATTTTAGTAAAAGCAAAATTCATAATCCTTACGCAAACACTATTTGCAAAAAATTACTATACTGTAATATATGGCTGGAACGCCTTGAATTATTAACCGCTAGGTCTGTGTCCTGTGGCACAGGGCGTACATTTGGAAAGGACGTTGTACCCCATGGAGGAGTTTTGGACTGCTCGCTGGGGGGTGGACCCGGCGGTTCAAGGTGACCACAAGCCCCAGAAGAAGTTCCCGGCGTCCTCGGGGACTGCTGTCCAAAGGTGTTCAGCACCAACCCCACGAGCAGGTGATCGAGGTGAAGAACACCCCACGACTTCCCATCCCACAGCGTGGTGGCCGGACCAAGCCCTCGCAGCACGACAGCGGGATAAAGTTATGATTGGGGGGAGGTGTTTCGGCAGGGGGGGACACGTCTGAACAGAAAATTCCCATGCACACCATCCGTTAAATAAGTAAAAGAGAGAAAGAAACCAAATAAGCGAATTGTGTCCGTATTTCCCTTAAAAAACGCTTTCGGTAAAGGTCAAAGATGTTTGACCACCCCCCCCTGCATTTCTCCGGTTAATTCCATTGTTTTCTCCGTTTTTGAACTTTCTTACCAAAACATAAAAGCTGTATTTTATGAACCTTTTAGTTAATAATACCTTTTTGGAATATAACCCTATTCCTAACCCTAGGCCATTATCTAAATTTGGGGGGAGGACAACACCCCCCCCCCCCCCCCCCCCCCTAGTATTGCAGTTACACGCGGGCGGCCATTTGTCACAGCGTGGTTCATGCGTTTTTCCCATCCTTATTTTTTTTTTTTTGGGGGGCGGGGGGCGTCTAGGTTAGATAGGGGTTAGTTATTCCAAAAAGGTTATTAGCTACATGAGGTTAATAAAAAACTAACCAAGGCTTCTGTTTGGTAAGAAAAGGCAAAACGGAACAGTGCAAAATTAAACCGAAGAATTAGGCAGGTGGCACATCTTTTACCTTTACCCAAAACTTTCACACCAGTCGCTCTTGGCACCCACAATGATTTAAAAACCACCCCGATCACTTAAAAAATGCATCAATAGAGGGTCTGGTATCCAGTGACCTTTGTGTTTTCTTAATTTTTGGGAGTAAGGACAGGTCCTATTTTATGCACGCCACAGAGGAAATCCACAATATGCAGACGAAAAATCTTTTTCTCTACCCGGGTAAGTTTGAGGGTTTACAAAAAAAAAAAAATTTGGTGAAGGAATGGCTAAGCGTTGAAAGGGTTTTTTTAATCAGTATATTTTTTTTCCTCTTTCTGTTACTTATGGGTTTCCATGCATAAAGTAGTGGTCTAATGGTCCCCGTCCTTTTAGTATAGTG
Organism: Phymorhynchus buccinoides; assembly: GCA_017654935.2. Classification (NCBI taxonomy): domain Eukaryota; kingdom Metazoa; phylum Mollusca; class Gastropoda; order Neogastropoda; family Raphitomidae; genus Phymorhynchus; species Phymorhynchus buccinoides. Next base: position 544,107 of record JAGGCT020004085.1, on the reverse strand, counting down.
GAGACTGTGTGGGAGTAGGAGGGGGGGGGGAGGGAGGGGGGGGGGGAGTTGCATTGTCATCGAGGTGAAAAAAAACACCCACGATATCTGTCTAACAATTCGTGGTGTAGAACCAGGGCCTCGCAGCACTGATGATAGGATTCAAGGGATTGATGGTGTGTGTTGTTTGTTTGCGTGTGTGCTGCGTGCATTTGCGCCTGTGTGTGCTGGTTTTGAGTAGTTGTTAGCAACGGGCAGTTGATTTACTCAACTGTGGTAATCTATCCACCAACCCAGGTGAAACTGCCTGGAGCCCAGGCATTGACCCTGAAGCACCCTGAGTAAGAGCCGGGGGGGACAAGGGAGGCGGCGCGGAAAAAAACCGCAGCAACAAACATGGACGGGGAACCTGGACGTCAAGGGCCCAGGGGGGGGACACCGCCACCATTCCTGTCAAGTACCACCGGTCGGACCACCACGTCCAACTTCACAAACTCCAGAAGGGACCTGCAGGGACCCCAATCTGTAGGAGTACAATCTTGTAGATGGATCGCTTTTCAAACTGAAGAAGGATATGTAGGAACCCCAAAGAATTACAATCTGGTAGATGCGATTGTAGGGAAATCTGTGTAGTGTAGTTATGTTCTCTCCGCCCCCCCCCCCTTCCCCCCCCTCTCCCCCCCCCTCCCCCCCCTCTCCCCCCCCCTCTCCCCCCTTCTTTTACTACCCCCTATCACCACCCCACCCACCGCTCAAGTACACTCAGTGGGTGTACGTGTATAAGGGCTTTGCTTGTTGTACTCTAGTTTAAAATTCAAGTTTAGGGTTGCTGCTACTGTATTGTGAAAATGTTTTGATTAAATTATTGTTTTATACCAAGTACTCCTGGGGGGGACCACCCCTGCCAAACTTCAAAGCTGATGAAAGAAACTCCAAGAGTACAGTTCTGTAAAAATTAAAACTCTTGGTTTCTCTATTTAGAGAAGTTTCAAAACTTACTCTTCATTCCTGAGACCCTCTTTAGCCTGCTGAGAATTTGTATTCCCATTTGATTTTCCTACGGGACTCTTTTGCTCGTGATATCAAACATGATGCAACTGTTATTTACTTTTGCTTTTCTATAATGGCACATGCCAATGAAGGGTTTTTTCCCTTTTCTACTGGGGCAAGTATTGTTTTATGAAGAGAAAACAGGCTGCTGGAAAAAAATGCCGCATATGTACAAATAACTTAACACCCCTTTTGGCTTAAACAGTTTTTACTCTCTCTGGGAACCCCAGGAATAGGGAGATAGAGAGCTATATAATAAAGCTAGGAATCTGCAGTTGCTCCCATTAGGGCGGTTCTCATGAAACGACAGAGTATTTAAGGGGTCATTTGGGATGCTTCAGCCTGAGCTAGATAGAAATTCAGGCAGTAGGATGCGCTTGCAGGCAGTGGGTTCAGTTTGAAAAAAACATCTTCCCCGCAAGAAATCAATGCTGTTGAAGTTGAACCGGTTTAATGCTGGAAAACGGAAAAATTGGGACTAAGGTTTTGCGGCCATTCGCATTCCACTGCACCTTGATAAAATGGATTCCTGGGCAAAGGTGTAGTTTGGTAACCCTCCCCCCCCACCTCCCCATTTCCTTTGGATCAAGGCAAAATGTGGCTTCTTAGGTGAAGGTTTTAAATGAGAAAATTTGGTTTGGGGTTGGCAGAGCTACATCTTTGTCGATGTGGTAACTTTTATGTTTTTTGTGTTTATTTCTTCTGCTTGTGCGTTATTGGTCGTTTTTTGCGGCTGTGTTTCTCTTTTCCTTGTTTTGTAACTTTAATCTACTGTTTTCTTCATCTTCCCAGAATGTGGTAAGCTTTTTTTTAATTTTTGTACTTTTTATTTTTGTCTTTTTTTTTTCGTTTTTTTACTTTGGTTTGTGTACATTACGCTCCGCTTTTTTATTTTTTTCTTTGCTATTTCTTTGTTCTTTTTGGTTGGTGCTACCCATCCGTCTTGTCGTTTTCGGTTTGTTTTCCTTTAACACACCCTGTCTGTACTAATCCACCCCCTGCTCCCCTTTTACCCCCTTACTGCTTTTCCTCTCCTGACCAGGTGTTTTATTTTTGCTGATTTCCCCCCCCCCCCTACCCTCCATCTTATCGGGGGCCCCCCCCCCTTTGTTGTTTGCTTGGTTCAACAGTGTTTCTGTGTTGCGTTCGTTGTTCTACTTGTTTGTTGTTGATTGCTTTTAGCTTCGTCTTTTTGGTGCCGTTTTGTTGGTTTGTGTTTGTTGCCGTCGTGCTTGTTGTTATTGTTTCCTTTTCGGTCTTGTGTCGTAATCATGGCTAGTTGTAGGCTATGGCCTCATGTGTGTTGGTGATGATTTTTCTGTTGCTACCAATACCCCCCCCCCACCCTGTGCCACCCCCCCCCCCCAGAAAAAAAAAAGGGTAGATGCTCCCCGTGTCACCCTTGCACCCTCTGGTCCCCAGCATCCCCCCCTTTCACTGCGGTAAGTCCGCCTTGACTAGAATCCTTCCAAATATTTAATAAGAAAGGTCCTCATTCCCAGGCAGGGGTGTGGTACCACCAGGTAAGAGGCTCATCCCACTGGTAACATGCTTTCTGATGGAAATATGAGGCGTTTTGGGCGTCTTCGATGATCGAAAAATAGTATTGTCCATCAGCTGGGTTTATTTCCTTTGTCAGACATTGGCTAACAGGTCAGTTGAAACTGAAAATCATTACGCAGTAAGTATAATAAATTGTATTTGTTTTCATCATACCACACAGATTCCAAATGATGGTCAAATGAATGGTACCGGTAAGAATAGAATATGTTTGAACAGAGAATTGAATTGCATATCCGGTTTGAGCTCCAAAGCCAAACAGCATTTCAAACACCAGAAAAAACAAAACAAAGGAAAATAACTTGTTTTATTAGATGTCGGCAGCCCGATATCGGACCTAGGTGTTTTGTCCCGTTGGAACAATGCTATTCTTTGTAAGGATTAAAAGAGTTACCTCCCTTATAAGACATCTCCCTTACAAGACAGCATTTTGGACATGATTTTTGAAGGTAAATACAGTAATACTAAGTGCCTTGAATTGCAGATCCGGTAAGGGAGATTCCCTGTATGAGTTTTAGTTCTTGACTTTTTTTTAGTTAGTCCCCGAGCCGAAGGTTCGGGGAGCTATTGTTTTGTCTGGTCCGTCCGTCCGTCCGGTGTCCGGCGTGCCTCCGTCCGTCCGGCTATTCATCCGTTTTTCTCAAAAAAACTATTCAGTCTATCATCATCAAATTTGTATACTAGTTTGCCAAGATGCAAGCTATCCACTGATGTAATTAGTTTTACATTAAGGTCAAGGTCGCGCCAGTTACCTAAAATAACAAAAAATTAATATATAATAAAAAATATAAAAAGGGGTTCAAACCCCGAAACACATAATCGCTAATGTTTCGCGAAGTTTTGCATGTATTTCAAATGCAGCTTTTTTCACAACATTTCTGGATGAATGGTCTATAACACAGTTGTCATGAAATTTTTCTGTGAGCTCGTGTGCGCATGATCGCGCGTGCTCAAATAACGGGTCCGAACCCCAAGGCTATATAAAAAAACTATTCAGTTACGTGCTGTTTTGATGCGTTTTTAATGATTAGTTACGTAATTTTGATGTATGTGTACAGCCGACACATTCCGATTTAGGAATAGCTGGCCGATGCTGCGAGGGGACTTTGCAGCTAGCCGCTCGGCGTTGCACTTGTTGTATCCTATTTTGTTTCAACAATCTGGAATCTGGTGTGTTAAGTCATTCACAAAACACCCTTTGTTGGCTCGCAGTATCTGGCAAGTCAAGATTGTATTTATTGCCTTTCTTTAACTCTTCTACTACCGTCGGCGGGTCAAAGCCGGTTTACCGTATACCGTTGCTAGCAACAGGCGGGTTTGACCGCCAGATACTAGGAAAACCCCAGTGTCCCCCTTTGCGCTATGTATATCAAGTGACATCACATCCTTTACTTCAGTGACATGCGCAGTTCGCTCAGGGAAAGCACAACCTTCCGTCATCTTCATTCGTAGGCTAAAGTTTGTAATTTTCAATCAGTTTTCGTCGCATTTTCCACGGTGGAAACTGACAACTTTTGGCGTGAATCTCTACAAGATGGAGATAGTGCCGACTAAGCATTTACTGTGGAAAAAGTGGCAGAATCTGAATTTAGGCAAATCAAAAAGAGCATCGAAAGTGTTGAAACGAATCTTGGGTTTGCAGCAGCAGATCGACACAGGTAAATTTTAGTGATGATTCGAGCAAGTATTTTTTTAATGAATTTTTAAAGAGAGTGTGTGCGAAAATCAGTGCAGCGACAAAAATTACTTGGTGCACAACAGTAAACAGTCTACGTAATACTTGGTAGTAGAAGAGTTAATCATCCTTTCCATACCATCTTGTTATTTGCTTTTTCATTAACTTAAAGACGTATTCAATAATTTACGTAAAACTGATTTCTTTACACTATTCTATTATTTGCTATGTCATGACTGTAATATATACTATATATATATATATGGGTTGGGCTTTTTTTGTGTATGCGATTCAACAACTTACCCCAACTTTTTCCATTCATACTTTTTTGTAAGTTCTGCGAAGGAGGTTACTTCTGTCCATCTGTTGCTGTTTTTTAAATTGTTTTATGTACCTGTCTGTAGAGTTTTTCTACTGGACAAAAGTTTATAAACTTGTTTTGTGCATCAAAAGTGAGCTTTTAAAAAAAAGTATTTCTGAATGCATTTTAACTTATTAATAATTATAATTTGCTTGTTAATGCAATATCTTTTGGCGTCATTGACGATTGATTTACGCATGGGTGAAAAACCACGTGGCAGGAAAATCAGGAATCCTGATTTTGGCTTTGTTATTTTAACTTATTTGATTTTCTTCAAACATCTATTATCTAAGTTTACATTTAACTAGATCAGCATTAACATATAACTGTTAGCAGCATTTCTCAACTCATTATGGGTAGCATAAAAATGTGTCTGAGAATGAATTTAGTGTGAATAAAACAAGTCACCTTGAAAGGGACATTAAGTCGATGGGCTAGTTTCTCACAACAGGCTTGCAAAGTCAAAAATCATTTTCTTTTGTTTGTCAATGTTGAGTTATGGACATATCTGTGTTCTCTAACATCATATATTTCACATTTATAAAGGATAATATTTAATATGATCTCTAAATGGTATTATAAGTGTTTTAAAATGACTAGGTCAATGCATTTTTCTTCAGCTAGGCTAGACTTTAGACTGTGTTTTCTCAAAATGGCCACCGCTCACCCTACTAACCTCAAATGATCATAACTCTAGAACGGGAAAAAAAGATACAAGAATGGTCCTTGTATCATTAGAAGGCGAATGGTCTGAAGTTTCCAACTGTATTTTTTTTTTTTTTAATTTTCTCAGAATGGGTCAGTTTGACGCTTAATGTCCCTTTCGTGGTGCTGGGTCACATAATTATGTGATACCACATGATAGTTGCAAAGTGATGATGCCTCTAAATTATTTATGAGTGTATTGCATGTGCTAATTTTTGTATTATCAGTGACGGAATAAGTAGGGTGTGTACTTTGAAAGAAAGAAGTTTGAAAGCCAGACCTAGCTTAATTTAAGGAGAAAATATTTGTGTAAAAAATCCTCTGTTACAACCTGGTTGTCTTCTTCCTTCCCTTCTTCCTTCCCTTAACTCCGTGAGGAGACATCGGGGCGCCACAGTGAAGTCTTCACCAACGTCCTACAGCTGTGTATTCTACACTTTTCATTAAATCGATTTTTAAAAAAATAATGTAAACACCAAAGTCTACGTCTGTTGAACTAGGAAACAGACAGAAAAAAACTTACTTGGTTTAAAAATAAATTGTTATGTTAAAAAATTATGTTTTTAAGTTTGTATTCTGTTTTCTGTGCAACAAATGTTTCGGCTTGGTTTAGAGTTTAAAAACATAATTTTGAAATTATGCTACTGAATAGAGTTGAGAATTTCCGGTTAAAAAAAAACGAAAACCGGTTTCTCCTCTTCGACAACCGGTTTTACCGAACCGTTTTTTTTAACCAGTACTTCGCATTCACTAGTTTCACTTATGCAAACACATATTTATTTGTCCGAACAATTTATTCACACACACGCACGCACGCGCAGTCATACACACACACTCAATAATGAAACTTATGACACACACCACACTCAAATCAACACTCAGTCAAAGTCAAAAGCCATAGACCACCACAAATTAGAAACAGCTAATCTTGGCTTACAAAACACCCAATCTGCGATGAGCAACAGTGTTGTTCTTCGAAAAGATCTACGCTATTCTAAGAAGAAAGTACTTTCAGTTAGCAGTTTAAAAAAAAAAAACCTGGTTCACAGCAACTCGAAACGGTTTTTCGAACAGCGAAACGTTTAGCACCGGTTTTTCTCCCCACCTCTACTAATGAAAGGGTTCTGTGTCAACATTCTCTGTGCTGTTGACTTCTTTTCTTCGTCAGCTCAGAATTATGGAACTGTTTAAAATTTCGTTACTTGTTACTGTTTTTCTGTGAAATGTCACACTATTTAACCTTTTAGTGTTTGTTATAGTACACTTTACGCAGTATTATTGGATATTTGTTAACCATGTGTGATGCAGCACAGTAAAACAAGACTAAAGTCGGGCAGCCACAAGAGAGAGAAAGAAAGAAAGAGAGATTTGATTGATTGAAAAATTGTCAAATAAAAAAACTATTAGAGATAGATGAATTCTGTTTTTTTGCCTGGTAATCTGTTGTCTCTGGCCTTTCTGAAAATATGAATAATTCAAAAGTGATCATTTACGACATTAGGCTGGTTTTCCTGTGCTGCATCACATTTATACTTGTTTATAAAGAGTTTTCTTGTTAAAAGGTAGAGGCAAAATCAATAGAATCAAAACTGGCATTTAAGCGGACACCTTTCAAGTTTTGTGTGCTTCTTTTGTTTTGATCATAAAAGTAATCATGTCTGTGTGTGGCTTTAGTGTTTTTTGGTGGTGGTTTGTTTTTTGCTGGTCTGTGTCATGGTTACTTATCAGTATTGGAAATAATAACCTTGTGTAATGATGATTGCCAGAGAAATGAGAAAAAAAAATCATTGCACAAATCATGCTGTGAAAAAAAACACCTGATAAAGTCAATCTGGGCAAAATGTTCTGGGGATAAAACTCTCTTGACTGTGTCAGAGCCCTTCCCCTCTCCCCCCCAAAAAGCCAGCAGATCAGGGTATTTCCTCTTCATCTGATGACATCATCAGTGATGTCTTCAGGTTCAGTACGTAATAAGTTGGTGGCAGTCAAGGGGTTAAGACAAACATGATAGCTACATTAGACTTAAATAACCACCCATTCATACTATTCTATTTTAGTGTTTGCTGTTGATTTTTCTTGCTCACATTTTTAAGCTCAGGGATTACTGACAAGAAACGATTATTACAGATTTATGGCTGTGTTGTTTGGGTTTTTTCTTTCTAGATAAACGTTTGATTTTGTAGCGTTTTTCCTTCAGTGCCTCCTTTATGTGCACGTGCTAGGTGATATACAATCATTCGCAGATTTGGTTTTGAGAACAGAGCATAATTATGATAGAATTTAGTTAAATTGCGGCTACCATACACGCTGAAAATATCCATAATTGTAATGTGGTTGTTATTCTAGACTCTTTTTTTTAGTAATAAAATGTTAGAGGCTGACAGTTAAAAAAAAATGAAGAAAAAAAAGAGTCCTGACTAATGAGTTTTCTGTGATATGGGGGTCCCCAATTGGGGCTTTATGCTACTTCTTGCCGATACGAAAGGGCGATAATTTTAGGACTGAATTGACTCATGCTCACCTAGTGATGAGTCAGGGGCAGGTAATTTTTCTGTGGCTATATACTACTACTTCATGACAAGCGAGGGCGATAATCTTAAGTAGGTGACGGTTCGCAGCTCAGGGCAAGAGGCAGGGGCAGAGGATTACTATAAAGCCTCATTGGGGGAGATTGACTGTTGTTGGATCCTTAGACTTGCGCTTAGAATCGGTGGCTAACTGTGAACATTTTTTTTAATTAAATGAGTCATTTTCTTCTTTTAAAAAAAATCAGTTTGACTGGATTACAGTGATGATATTGTAACTGTTCCGTTTGGGATGTTCGTTAGACTTTGATTCTCGCCATTCCTATTTTGTGTGATAGTATAATAGAAGGACACCATTTTTCTGATTACGCGTGTACATGTAATATATGTGTGACTGACTTACTAAATAAATAGTGCCTGTATTTAAAATGTCTTTCTTGCAGATTAAAAGGTTTTATTTATGCTAATTCTGACTTCACTGTTGAGCTTAAAATTTGTTAAAATTTACTGCTAAAGCCAATTATTATATTTTTATTGTTTTTGTGCGCCTTAATATATATTTTTATATAGCTTTTGTACTTTGATGTGTATATTTGCTTTCTCACAAGCTTAGTTTGGCCAGTGAGATTTAAATTGATAGTTTTGTCATTTGATTATACAATATTATGCACATGCTATACCCACTTTGTTTTGATATGGTGTTTCTTGGGTTTTTTGGGACAACCTCTTTGTGATCTGTTCTTGTTTGGTCATTATTTGTGTTGTTATTTATTTATACGCTCCTTTTTATATTCCCATGTTATTTGTCAATGCTTCGACCATAGAGAAGTGCTATTAATGAGATCATTTAGTGCAAATATATTCATAACTGTCAAACAATAATTGTTGTCTTTTGTCTGTTTTGATTTGTTCTTTAACAACTGTAATACCAGAATTGTTGAGATTCTGCATATTGTTAGGGGTTCTGCATATTGTTAGGGGTTCTGCATATTGTTAGGGGTTCTGCATATTGTCTGCATATTGTTAGGGATTCTGCATATTGTTAGGGGTTCTGCATATTGTTAGGGATTCTGCATATTGTTAGGGGTTCTGCATATTGTTAGGGGTTCTGCATATTGTTAGGGATTCTGCATATTGTTAGGGGTTCTGCATATTGTTAGGGGTTCTGCATATTGTTAGGGGTTCTGCATATTGTTAGGGGTTCTGCATATTGTTAGGGGTTCTGCATATTGTTAGGGGTTCTGCATATTGTTAGGGGTTCTGCATATTGTTAGGGATTCTGCATATTGTTAGGGATTCTGCATATTGATAGGGATTCTGCATATTGTTAGGGATTCTGCATATTGTTAGGGATTCTGCATATTGTTAGGGATTCTGCATATTGTTAGGGATTCTGCATATTGTTAAGGGTTCTGCATATTGTTAGGGGTTCTGCATATTGTTAGGGATTCTGCATATTGTTAGGGATTCTGCATATTGTTAGGGGTTCTGCATATTGTTAGGGGTTCTGCATATTGTTAGGGGTTCTGCATATTGTTAGGGGTTCTGCATATTGTTAGGGATTCTGCATATTGTTAGGGGTTCTGCATATTGTTAGGGATTCTGCATATTGTTAAGGGTTCTGCATATTGTTAGGGGTTCTGCATATTGTTAGGGGTTCTGCATATTGTTAGGGGTTCTGCATATTGTTAGGGATTCTGCATATTGTTAGGGATTCTGCATATTGTTAGGGGTTTTGTTTTGCTGATACAGTGGAACCTCCCTTATAAAAAAATATAGACCTTCAAAAATCATCCAAAATGAGGTTCTTATAAGGGAGGTAATTTTAATACTTACAAAGAAGGGTCAATGTCTTAGAAAAGTAGGTCTTATGTGGGAGGGAGTCTTATAATGGAGGGGTCTTATAAGGGAGGGGTCTTATAAGGGAGGTAATTTAAAATACTTACAAAGAAGGGGCAATGTCTTAGAGAAGTAGGTCTTATATGGGAGGGAGTCTTATAATGGGAGGTTTTGTAAGGGAGGTTCCACTGTAGTGATTTTTGTTTTGTTTGTTTTTTGGCAGGAATGAAGTGTGAACATGCATGTAGTATACACAACGCACACACATTGGCACCCATGTTCTTCACAAGCATGCTTGCATAGCAAAGACAAAAGAAAACCAATTAGACTCAAACACATCTTTCTGCACACTTATATAAAGCAGACAATCATGCATATCAACTGCTGCAAATCACAAGCAACATTCAATGGCGATTTCTCTTCTTTAATAAATTGCAGCGCAAAACTAGTTTGTAACAAACACAAACGACTTAGATATGAAACGTTTTTACTGTAAAACATTTTTTGGTAAAAATGTGAAAACATGAAAGAATTTGGAAAGAATTTCTTAAATGAATTGTGTGAAGCAATAAATGAAATGGGACAGTAGCACAAATTAGACGAGAGGTAACTCTGTGCGTCGGAAGCCTAATAATTAATGTAACGATGTTTGTAAAATAAAACAATCTACATAAGTGAGTGTGTGCACATGCACACACACACTCCTACACACCCACCCACACATCTCAACATATTTATTCAGTGAAACAAGACGAGCATGATAAACACCACACAATTCATCTCCTGAAGACTAAGAATAAATATCAGACAACTACACGCAAAAAAACAGCATAGGCTTAGCTTAAAAAAGTGACAGGCAAAAATTAGTGACAATGTAAACAAACAACAGAACACAACCATAATCTCTCTCTCTCTCTCTCTCTCTTCTCTCTCTCTCACACAACACACACACACACAAACACCACACATTCTCTCTCTCTTCTCTCTCTCTCTCTCTCCTCTCTCTCTCTCTCTCATCTCACACACACACACACACACACAAACACACACATTCTCTCTCTCTCTCTCTCTCTCTCTCTCACACACATTCTCTCTCTCTCTCTCTCTCTCTCTCTCTCTCACACACACATCTCTCTCTCTCTCTCTCTCTCTCTCTCTCTGTCTCTCTCTCTCCTCTCTCTCTCTCTCTCTCTCACACACACACAAACACACACATTCTCTCTCTCTCTCTCTCTCTCCTCTCTCTCTCACACACATTCTCTCTCTCTCTCTCTCTCTCTCTCTCTCTCACACACACATTCTCTCTCTCTCTCTCTCTCTCTCTCTCTTCTCTCTCTCTCTCTCTCTCTCTCACTCTCTTTCCTTCTCTCTTTCTCACTATGCACATGATACATAATTCTTGATACATAATTCTTGAACTAATCATATATTTCTGTTACATCAATATAAACATTTAAACACTGACTTATTACAGATTTGAAGAATAATACAAAGGCATCATTTTAAAAATGTTTAGCCAAAGTTTACAAATACCACACCAAGTGGGCAATAGACATGCTAGTTTCATCAAAACATGTTCTAAGTTTATTTCACTTTATCTTTTTTTGGTGGTCAAAATTCACTTTTAAACACACACACTCACACACACATGCACGCATACACACACGTGCGTGCACACACACGGGAACACAACTTTGGTTGGCACAGCGCTTTTGCCATATGATACCCTAAAAGACCCAATTATGGCACTGATGCTCAAATATTTTGCCAGCCACTTTGCCGAGTAGGACCGGACACCAATCAATCGCAAGCGTGGGAGCACCTTTGGTTTAGACAACTTTATTCAAATATCATACAAAATCAAACAATGATGAGGTAATGAGGGTGACAACCAATGCTTATAACGCACCCTTTCATAAAGAATAATTAACAATATGGCAGGAGGAAATAAATTTGAACCAAAACAGACAAATACATACACACATTTATAAAGTGTTTCAACTTTTATATACTAAAGGAGAACGGTGATTAAAATGAAACTGAACAATGCAAAAATACAGTGATGCTGTAAGCAAATTAACAAAAAGAGAGAGAGAAGAAAAAAAAAAAGACAAGATAAAGAATGAAAGACGTGAATAATCTGTAATGAAATAGAAAGACAATTTATGAAACCTGTCAGCATAATTACGCATAGTAACAAACATATTTGTATTAATAGTAACACATAATAGAAACATAGTCAATTTCCATCTGGCGTCAGACAAAGGAGCATACCTGCACATTTTCTGCATACAGATTATAGGGCTGAAATGAAATGACCAATCAATCAGAATTCCGTTAATTGTGAGGGAAAATAAATAAATAACACCAACAGTAAACTCAGGTAACATTAATTAAACCGTTTGGAGCTATACGAATAAACTGATGAACAGCTTCAAATACGGAAACGTTGATATCATAACTAAGATCTTGTCTGCCATTCAAGAGAGTATCAATATGCACAAGTTCAGGAGGAAGATTAAATAAAGTATTGACACGAGAAGCATTAAACAGTGGGCAATACAACAAGTCATGTTCAACAGTTTCACATTCAAATCCACAGGTACAACTTGGGTTGTCTGTTAAATGTCGCGTGAATAGGTCATAGTTTAGATCGCTGATACCAAGGCGAAGGCGACAATGTGCGATCTGTTCTTTACGATCACCAAAATAGTAGTACTTGGGTACAATAGGATCATATGCACATAAAAAACCGTTTAAAGGCACTAACGGAATTGTAAGTTTTAACATTGTCAGGAAGAGTGTTCCAAAGCTCTGTAGGGAGCACCTTTTGATGTACATCATGTACTGCCAAAGATAAGCACCACAATCCTGCAGGAAAAGCCAAAAGAGCTTACTTCCATGCACAGTGGGAGATACTTATTAAATTTGGCAGAATAGCAGGTGCCGATGAAGGCATCGAAAGGCACCGCCACTTCAACAAGAAGGACCTCGCGGCTATCGCGATCAATAATGGTGATGTCCGGCCTACTGGCAGTGGAGGCAAAGGCACCAGAGTCAATGCCAAACATGCGGGGTGTCAGGGGGGTGTCTTTAATGACCCGCACTGTGTCTGACAGAGAGATCTGTTTGGCAATCGCCTCAACCAGCCGGTTATGTCTCCCTTGATACATGGCTTGGTATCTTGTGCAGCCATCAGCACATGCAACTCAGTTTCGATTGGGTGGTTGCAGAGACTGCATCGCCTGGCACATTATTGAGGGTAATAGAGTGCCATGAGACTATTGCATTGCAGCAGCTGAAGTCTCCCTCGCACGACAAAACTAGTCATACTGTCTTTTTTAATTTTACATGTTGTAAACATCACACACACACACATACAGACACACACACACACACAACACATTTTGTCCTGGACTAAGAAAAAGGGGATTGAAATCCAAGGATAGTGTTGAAATGACATGACATTTAAAAATTATAGTAAATGTCTTAAATGTTTTCTTTAATGAATTAGTAGTAATATTAGCCATGAGTTGTAACAATGAAATCCTCAGTTGTTACAACATCATAACAATGAAATCCATTGGATACTAAAAAAAATGAACATCAAGATTATAACATTGTGGCCTTGTTGTAAAATATGTGGCTAATCTGTTATAATTTATTGCTTAAGCTGAATTATACGTTAAAATCATACAGAAAAACACCCCCCCAAAAAAACTGGGCTTGTTGTTGTTGCCGTACTCTGGCTTAAAGACTCCAGAGATCAACTCAACAGCCGAAGCACTTGAACACTAATGGTACAAAATGCACCAGCTAGGGATGAGAACATTACGTGTGTGACCGTTTTTTTTTATGGACAGTCACACTCTGAAGGGAAAAAACTGGGCTAAAATTAAAGACACCGGATTTACACCTCAAATGGCTGAAATGTGTACTGTTTTTAACTTAAAGGTGTGTCAGACTTAAAAGAATTTGACAAGAAAAAGCTCCAGTAACAAAGGTAAGACATGAATCAGAAACATGTGGAATAAAAATGAACTTAATGGTAATTGAATAAAAACGTTCTAAACACACACACAAATATAGTGACATTATAGAAGTTATTTGCACAAATCTGTATGGAGGAATAATTGAAATAGAAAGGGTCAAAATAAAAAGCTGTATAATGCAGGGGTGCATGTGGGTATGCCTGAAGCCTGAATTCAGGCAATTTGATGCTGCTTCAGGCAGCTGAGTGCCTGAAGAAAGGGCTCTTTAACCATGATATCATTCTTTTGTACATTGGGTTTCAGGCAAGAAAGTTTTGGTCACTGCATGCACCCATGTTAATGTATATGGAGGTGACAGACACAGAAATGCCACAATCTCTTCAAGGGCAAAGATAAGGACACGCTGATCTATGCTTGTAATATATCCTCCTCAACTTTGTAGCACATTTTCCTGAACGAGTGTTCTTGATTCCATAAACAATATTACATAAGTAAAAAGAGGCAAACCGAAGTCAGAATAGATCAGTGCATTATAAAACTGAATGCTGTGCAGGGCGATGCAAAGCTTCCCAGTACATTGTGATGCAGCGAGAACATGTGTGTAATTCATTGCCATAGGGCCTATTTGTAGAGACGTCGAAAGGAAAAACCATTCCCGGCATTATGTCTTCACCACTTATCAGTTTGTCAATCAGGATACCAATTTCAACCAATCACTGTCCACCAGGTTAAGTCACTTTTGTTGTCCAACAAATTATTCTGACAATGTTCATGTTCATGCAATGTCGCATGCATGGATCCACAACCCGACTATAATACGATGTCAGTGTTCTCTTTGATAACCCATGCCAGGGAACTAAAAGGGAAGGGCAGTGGGGAAGGGTAAAACGTCCCAGCAGATTCTATCTTCATGAAATGCCACAAACTAGTACATGACTTACAACTTGCCTTCTATATTTCTTTTGTAATAGTTTAGAACATTTTGGTATTTTACAGAGATGACTGATAGACCCAGCATTTAACTCTCGCATTGTATCTAAGGCAGGCAAGATGGCGTCACAAAGCCAGATGACGAAAAGTAGATACCGTACGACGGATCGCTGTCTGAGCCCTATTATGTAAGTATTGCTCTCGCATCTCACGCACAGTTGGAGGAGCTGTTTTAAACACCCGTTTTGACCAGCGTGTCACCTCCTTCAAGTGATGGTCATCCCCCAAATTGCCGGACCAGTAGATGACGTTCGGAAAGCCTTTCACAATTTCAGGCACTTTCCACTCATCAAAATACTCCTCCGATGGATGCGAGTTGTTTGTTTCCACAGTGTTAGAGACATGCTGTGGTGTAACTGGTCTTCTTGCTTCATCAGGAGCCTGACATTCGGAAGTGTCATTCATTTGGTCAAATCCATTGGGTTGGTTATCACGTGAGGTTGAGGTCTTGCTCGTGGCAGTTTCTGTGCCGTGGTTACAGTCTGAAACGGTTTCATTGCAGCTGTCTGTTGGGACGAAGCAGGGGCCTGAGCCATGGCTTATGGTATCGTCCATGAAAGTGGACCTGCCTGCACTGACGATGGTCAGCACGTGGTCCAGACTTACCCTTTCCGAGCACACAGCCTGCAACACTCGCGGGTAGTGGAGGCGTTTCATCAAAGGGTGATCACAGAACCCTGGTGAAGTCACCACCACGAACGCCGCACTCTCAGCCCCTATTGACACCAACACCGATTCATCCCGCCCAGGGTTCACATCGTAGTTAGCGTCAAAGACCCGCAAGTGTTCCCGTTCAAAATGGTCTTTCAGCCTCCTTGCGATGGATGAATCATATTCCGATTCATCGCAGTATGTCAAAAAGATGTCGTATTTGGGCTGAGTTCTGCCGCTGCATGGTGCATAGGAGGGGCCACCAAGGACAAACTGCTCTTTAGTCTGCATTACAGGTCTTCCAATGGAAGCTGAATCGATTCCAGAAGCGTCCTCATGGTTTTGAGTCTGGATTAAGCCACTTGTTCCATGCTCTGCCTCAAAGCTTATTCTGTCCATGCCACCAACAACATCACCATTTTGCATTTTCACGTTGGTGGCTGCTTGTGGTGAAGACCTACAAGCCGAATCTAGACAGTCATTACTTTCTGTAGAATTCTGAAGCGTGGACCCTGCAGTCTCATTTTGAGGGTCGGCTGAAGGAGAGCCACAGTCGGCCAACGCCAATCTTTCTGTAGCACTGGAAGCTGGACACAATGGTTCATTTCGAAACAAGAACCTTCGCAGATCTGTTCCCAAGTCAGCACACACTTGCCGAAGGGAAAGGTGTGAAAGCCAGTTGGAAGCCACATTGCGAATCCACCAGTTCAGTTGGCGCTGAGCATTTCTGTGACGAAGATCAATGATAGGCAGGGGACCCAGCTCCCTGGAGATGTGACATGGCTCAGCAAGCAGGATCACCATTCTGTCCTCGCCTATCTCCTGGCTCAACATGTGGCAGTTCACTGCCTGGAACTGCAGGCTCATTGACCGACTGGCGACGTAGGAACGAGAGACAATGACCATCACACTGTGGCTGCTGCCCACAGCTCTGTCCCAGGCTGTTAGAAAGGGAGTACCTGGGAGGATATCTCTGTGACAGTCAAACACCCGTAACTGGTTCATCTCCAGAAGATCCCTGACGCGTTGTGCTACAGCTCGGTCTCTGTGATGGTAAGACAAAAACAAATCATTTTCTAATTCAAGCACATTTGCTGATCTCGATTCTGATTGTCTTCGTCTCACAGGAACTTGACACCTAGTATACACATGCTGGGGCTGTATAGATCCCTCGTTCAAAAGCATTCGTAGACGTTTGATTATAAAGTAATAATATAAACAGAAACCCATGGGTAGTCCACACACTAACAACAAATCATACAGACAACCGAGACAATATTGTGTTCTAACTCTTTTTTTTAAATCCATTTTCTTTTCAAAGCAGTAAGTTGAATTTATTGCCACACCACTTTGTGTGCTGCATTCGTCTAAAACACTGGCATCCATGTAGTCACCGGATTTACCAAAAACACCTGGAAAGGCGGGCACAAGTCGGGCTTTGAGGGGATATTCCGTTTCTAGAAAATCTTCTGTTTTAGTTGTGCCATTGTAGAAATACCTCCGGATGATAAAGCGGTGAAGTCCAAATATCACCCCACTTGCACAATAACTATAGAAATTGTGAAGCATGTTGGGGCTCCAACGTTTACTGTATGCTTGAACATGTTCAGGCTGCTTACCAGTTTTAATCACAGGATTCTTTTTAACAAAACTTTTGTAAAGAGCAAGGAAATTAAAACAATCCGCCTCAATATTTTCTCCTTCAGTGTAAAAATGCAGAGGTACATCATCCAGTCGGTAATCTACCAGTATGTCTGGGTCGTCATCTCCTCTCGACGCATGACCGACAACAGCTTGTATGACTGCATCTGGAGCCACAGGAAAGTCCTTACGAACTTCTTTGATTCTTTGAAGGACTGTAGTATGATCTCCCCTGTTGCTCTCTGGAACAGAGAACACACACACACACACAGGACACAGACACACACACACAGACACACCACACAACACACACACACACACACACACACACAACACACACACAAAGAGCTTCTTTTTGAACATTTTGATAAAATCTACAAAGAATCTATGCTTCACAAAATACATAAACCTGAATCTTCTTTTTTTCCCCATAAAGTGTTGTTTAAACTCCCGATCATTGGAAGTCTCAGAAAAGAGATTCCTTAGTAAATTATGTATTTCTTAATAGAAATGTAAACAAACATCCAAGACGCCTTAAAAAGTTTGTTTCACTACTTTATAGACTTAAGCTAAATGCTTTTAAAACTAAATTCAAAACAAATCTTCAATGTGTATTTGGTGCTATTGATAATTGTACAACAACACACATTCTATATTATTGCCCTTATTTTGAATCGGCCCTTTTAGAATTCAGAATAGATGAATCCAAATGTATATTCCAAGATGCCGTATTTCTTTTGAATTTTGTACAAACTTTAATGTTAAGTCCATTTGGCTCGTTTCTATGATAGCTGTTGGGTTTTTGTTTATAGAATGTTTGCATTTTGATTTTATAATAGTTCAATTCTGGAGTTTTATTTTATTTTATTATTATTATTATTGGTTTTGTTAAAAACTGTTTTAATTAAGCATACATCCCCTAATGTTACATATAAATATGCACTTTAAGCACACACAGATACACATGCACATACCCACGCGCACACACTCACACACACACTTTCATGTCTAATATCACTTCTAAGTGAAAAGACGTTAAATTAAAGAACAACAACAACACACACACACACACACACACACACACACACACACACACACACACACACACACACATTAATTTAAACCAGTTTGCTTATTTTGTCTTGTTAAGCTAAATAGGAACATTCGCATTTATACATATTGTCCCATTATTACTTTATACAAATTGTTTGTGTTTGTGTGTGTGTGTGTGTGTGTGTGTGTGTGTGTGTGTGTGTGTGTGTGTGTGTGTGTGGTGTGTGTGTGTGTGTGTGTTGTGTGAGAGAGAGAGAGAGAGAGAGAGGAGAGAGAGAGGTGTGTTTGAGGGAGGAGAGACAGAGGGAGAGAGAGAGAGAGTGAGAGAGGAGAGAGAGGGAGAGAGAGAGAGACAGAGAGAGAGAGAGAGAGAGAGAGAGAGAGAGAGAGAGAGAGAGAGAGAGAGAGAGAGAGAGAGAGAGAGAGAGAGAGAGAGAGAGCCAGGGTGAATGTGTGTTGACTTTTGCATACATTATTTTACATTGTTCTAGTATTCAGCATTGGCTTTTATAATCTAAGCCTTGTTTTTATGTACCCCCTTTTATAAATTTAGTTTGTTGTCCTATTATTACTTTTATACAAATTGTTTTGTTTAGCTCTCTCTCTCTCTTGTGTGTGTGTGTGTGTGTGTGTGGTGTGTGTGTGTGTGTGTGTGTGTGTGTGTGTATGTGTGTGTGTGTGTGTGTGTGAGGGGAGAAGAAAGGCATGGTTGAGGGTGGAGATTTAAAAAAAAATGTTGTGGGGAAGTGAGGGAGTGTGTGTGTGTGTGTGTGGTGTGTGTGTGTGTGTGTTGTGTGTGTGTGTGTACATGTGTGTGTGTGTGTGGTGTGTGTGTGCGTGCGTGTGTGCGTGTGCGTGCGTGCGTGTGTGTGTGAGGTGTGTTTGTGTGTGTGTTGTGTGTGCGTGCGTGTGCGTGTGTGTGTGTGCAAGTGTATTGTAGTTTAATTTCCATGATGTATTTACTGTATATATGTCTTATTGTCTCTATTTTTATACATGCGTGTTTTATGTGCACGCCAGACAAAGAATTTCTTTATGTTTTAAAGGCAATACATTTTTTGATTCCAGATTCCACGGATGTTATTTCGTTAATGTTTTCATCCCCAATTCATGATACATTGTCTATCGTCTTGGCGACATGGAAGCAGCATGCCAAATTAGGTCCTACACAGTGGCGTAGGAAGGTGGTGAAGCCAGGGGGCAGGATTGCCAGCAAACCCGACGGAGGGGGGGGGGGGGGGGGGGGGTGCACCAGCATGGGTAGATGGATAGGTTAAGTTACGCATCTTAGTAAATCTAAATGCTACTGAAACACGTTATAATGAGAGACTTAGTGCGATATTTTTCACGCCAGAGTGGCATGACGCTCGTGTGGGGCTAATCCTCTCTATATTCTTAGTTGGGGATAAAGAAAATGAGAGAGAGAGTGAAGTAGTCCCTACCATCACTCTCTCTCTCTCACTACGCCCAAGTAAGAAAATCGCGTGATAAGCCCCTAGTGCATTGACTGCCCTCTGGCGTGACAAATATCACCATAGGTCGACTATTGGTATTGATGAAAAAATCTGAATGAAAGAAAAATGCGAATTGAAAAGAGACAACAGAAGAACATAAAAATACAACCATGTACAGGGGTGGATCAGTCAGTCATGGAACAGTGGGGGAGGTGGTGCTCTGGGTTTTTTTTGGGGGGCCCCGGGGCTTGCCCCCCAGAAGCTGACGATAATTTGAAAGAAGCAAAGAACGCTTCTCTTGGGAGAATAAGCTGAAGGAGTACATTTCTCCCTCTTTTACTTCTCTTTCTCTCCTTTTTAATTTATCGTTTTGAGGGGGGTGGAACCCATGTAATCCTCCCCAAATCCGTCTTTTATGTAGTACCCAAGGCCAAAGACATACATCGAGGCCTACACAACAAAGAAAAGAAAGGGAAAGGAAACATTGTTCTGAGCCATCTAAACTTCATGTCACATTGTAGCACGTCTTTGTTTGGTGATGATTAAGAACAGCCACAAAACATAAAAGGACAAACTTACTAACACTACTCGTATCTATAAGCAAGACAGGGGAATATCAAAAGTGTACTTTTAGAGTAGGTCTAGCTCAGATAATATTTCATAGTAAATTGGACAAATTATTATTGAAAATCAAACCAGGCCACATTGTTGTCAAATATTGTGACTGAAAAGAAAATCAGTTATAATTGACGTTACTTGTTCATTTACTTTTGACCAAAAAAATCAATCATTATTACAATCAGTCACCTAGTAAAACAAAGCCTATCGAAATCTACCAATTATCTAAAAATTCAAAATGTGTGTGCCAGTCAGTCCTGTCTGACTTAGCCATGACTTCCAGCAAAGAAGCCAACAACTATTCTGGAGGACTGGGCATAGTGTTAACAGTGAAGAAGCCTTGCCCAAATGTATCCCCACTTTCCTGGCCAAAGAGATTTTAGACAGCGGGGTGTTGGGGAAGGTCCCCAAAGGCCAAAAAATAATCCCCTTTGCTGCAGCACTAGTAAGAGCCGAAACAAAATTAATGCCTCCTAGTTTGGGATTCACTGTCAGTCACAAAAAATTAACAACTTGCCATGATTTTTCAGTTAGAAATTCAACATGCAGCATAGAATACGGATCCAAGGTAAACCTACCTTTAAGGACAACGAATGGACCAGTGAAATGGGCTGAACCCATGTAGGCCCTCAATTCTAATGATTGCTTCCAATTTCAATAGCATTAATTCACAGAAGAAAAGGACAAGGGGACAGCATTTGATACATCTCGTACTTGTACATTTAATAACGACCATAATTTTAGCATCAGAATTTTGAATAAATCAATGTAAATCATTGTATGAAAAACTGGAGCCATTGAATACACCCCCCCCCCCCCTCCTCTCTCTCTATCTTTTTCTCTCTCTCATTTTTGGGGGAGCATGTCTGCCCCTCTTCCCCCAACAATTAAAAAAAAAGGGTGGCGTGACGCGCAGCAACCCAAATTTCACAGAGACGCCTATGTGACTATAAAGTACCCTAATACCTCATCTGAGCCAGAGGGAGGGGCAGTCGCTCCCCCCCCCTCCCGCTTCTACATTATACTGATATTCTACCTACAACATTTCAATAAATTATGTGTAGCGCGTTCTCATAATATTGTAAGGACAGAAACAAAGTGACAGCAAACACTGCAATACTTCACCATTAATGGGATGACGTAGAGGGCTAATAAAGCAATCTGAAAACAATGCAACTATGTCCCTATAATACAAGACATTTAAGTCTTAAAGCAAAACTCTCTCTCTCTCTCTCTCTCTCTCTTTCTCTCTCTCTCTCTCTCTCTCTCTCTCTCTCTCTCTCTCTCTGCCCCTTTCGCTTGCTGACTTTGCTCGTATTTGGGGTGGGGGGGACGAGGGGAGGATGGTAGTGGCAGAAAGACATGCCTGCCCCCCCCCCCCCCCCCTTCTCTGAGCTGGGGGGGGGGGGGCAAGCATGTCTTCCTACGCCACTGCTACATAACCTAAAAACGAAATATGAGTAAATGAGATAAAAAAAAAACTTAAAAAAAAAAAAAACTAAGGCGAGTACGATTCTCAATGAGACAAATACTAACACAACCTACTTAAATTGTGCCCCCCCTGTAGATTGTCATTTCATCAGTAAATGTTTCGATTAGAGAGGAGAAGATTATCAGTGGATGCTTTATAAAGTTAAAATGGTAAAGCTGCTGGAATTAATTCGAAACGATATGACTATAATATATAATAGTAGGATTCCTACTTGTTCCAGTTTACTGTGCGCTGTTTAACAAAGCTCTCGAAGAAGAATTGTCTGAAGCGTGCTGGGTAGAGGATCTGGTATCCCCCACATACATACATGTATACTAGAGTTGAGAACCTGTTAAAAAACCCGAACCGGTTTAAAACTGGTTTTCCCTATTCGAACCGGTTTTACTGAACCGGTTTTTTAACCAGTACTCGCATCACTAGTTTCACCTATGCAAACACATATATTTATTTGTAATATTATCCACACACACGCACGCACGCACGCGCGTACATGTATACACACACACACACAATAAAGAAAACTTATGATTTATGACACACACACACACACTCAACTCAACAATCAGTCAAAGTCAAAGCCATACACCACCACAAACTAGAAACAGCTACTCTTGGTTTACAAACACCCAATCTGCGCTGAGAATCAGTGTTGTTTTTCGAAAAGAATGCGTTATTCTAAGAAAAACTTACTTTCAGTTTGCTGTTAAAAAAACCCGGTTCACAGCAACTCGAACCGGTTTTTTCGAACCGCGAAAGTTTAGCACCGTTTTTTTTCAGGTTTGCCCACCCCCCCACCCCCCCCCCCCCCACCCCCCCCCCCCCCCCCCCCCCCACCCCCCCCCCCCCCCCCCCCCCCCCCCCCCCCCCGCCCCCCCCCCCCCCCCCCCCCCCCCCACCCTTCCCCCCCCCCCCCCCCCCCCCCCCCCCCCCCCACCCCCCCCCCCCACCACCCAACCCCCCCCCCATCCCCCCCCCCCACCCCCCCCCCCCCCCACCCCCCCCCCCCCCCCCCCCCCCCCCCCCCCCCCCCCCCCCCCCCAACCCCCCCCCCCCCCCCCCCCCCCCCCCCCCCCCCCCCCCCACCCCCCCCCCCCCCCCCCCCCACCCCCCCCCCCCCTCCGTTTTTTTCTTTTCCCCCCCCCCCCCCCCCCCCCCCCCCCCCCCCCCCCCCCCCCCCCCACACCCCCCCCCCCCCCCCCCCCCACCCCCCCCCCCCCCCCCCCCCACCCCCCCCCCCCCCCCTCCCCCCCCCCCCCCCCCCCCCCCCCAAAAAAACCCCCCCCCCCCCCCCCCCCCCCCCCACCGCCCCCCCCCCCTCCCCCCCCCCCCCCCCCCCCCCCCCCCCCCCCCCCCCCCCCCCCCCCCCCCCCCACCCCCCCCCCCCCCCCTCCCCCCCCCCCCCCCCCCCCCCCCACCCCCCCCCCCCCCCCCCCCCCCCCCCCCCCCCCCCCACCTCTAATGTATACAGGGAAATGAGAACAATAATACTGTAATAATTACAAAGGAATTTACATTGTTAAGCTTTTCTCCTTTTTTTGCTGTCCCATCTTCTGCTCCCACGCCGCTCATTCTGAATCCCAATTCGCAGCTACAATTGTTAAAACCCTTTCAACGTCAGCCATTTTTCAGCCAAAACTTTCTATTAAAACTTACCATCTGCAGTATTTGGGATTCCTTTGTGACATCCATAAAATAGGGCCTATTCTTACCTCCCAAAATGAAGAACATAAGGTCACTGCATATACCAGACCCTCATTTGATGCCTTTCAGTGACATGGATGTTCAATCATTGTGGTGCTGTTAACCGCCGTTTTGTCCAAATTCTTCACTGTTTGACTGCAAATTAGTGTATTAGGAGTTCAAATGAACAATTGTTGATGTGGTTGACCAGTGGTCAGTGTCACTGACCAGTGGTCACTTTGGCCTATTTTCACTGTTTCACTGCAAATTAGTGTATTAGGAGTTCAAATGAACTATTTTTTTATGTGGTTGACCAGTGGTCAGTGTCACTGACCAGTGGTCACTTTGGCCTATTTTCACTGTTTGACTGCAAATTAGTGTATTAGGAGTTCAAATGAACAAATTTTGATGTGGTTGACCAGTGGTCAGTGTTACTGACCAGTGGTCACTTTGGCCTATTTTCACTGTTTGACTGCAAATTAGTGTATTAGGAGTTCAAATGAACAAATTTTGATGTCGTTGACCAGTGGTCAGTGTCACTGACCAGTGGTCATTTTGGCCTATTTTTTTTTTATGTGGTTGACCATTGGTCAGTGTCACTGACCACTGGTCAACCACATCAAACTTGTTCATTTGAACTCCTAATACACTAATTTGCAGTCAAACAGTGAAAATAGACCAAAATGACCACTGATCAGTGACCACTGGTGGTCAACGACATCAAAATGTGTTCATTTGAACTCCTAATACACTAATTTGCAGTCAAACAGTGAAAATAGGCCAAAGTGACCACTGGTCAGTGACACTGACCACTGGTCAACCACATCAACAATTGTTCATATGAATCTCCTAATACACTAATTAGCATTCAAACGGTAAAATTAGGCCAAAGTGACCACTGGTCAGTGACACTGATCAGTGGTCACTTTGGTCTTTTTTTTATGAGGTTGACCATTGGTCAGTGTCACTGACCACTGGTCAACCACATCAAACCTTGTTCATTTGAACTCCTAATACACGAATGTGCAGTCAAACAGTGAAAATAGGCCAAAGTGACCACTGGTCAGTGACACTGACCACTGGTCAACCACATCAACAATTGTTCATATGATCTCCTAATGCACTAATTATCATTCAAACGGTGAAATTAGGCCAAAGTGACCAGTGTCAGTGGTCAGCTTGTTATTCATTTTATTTAACAAAGATTTTTTTAAAAATGAGAACTTGTCAAGAATGAGTTTTTATAACTCCAACTTTCATTTGGACAAAACGGCGGTTCAAAATCGGGCGCCGTTTTGTCCAACCATAAATCATAATACTATTAATAGAAAATTTGGACAAAACGGCGGATCTAACCCCGCCGTTTTGTCTATAGACAAAAACGGCGGAATTTGGACAAAACGGCGGTTAACAGTGCCGACAGTGGCAATGAAAGGGTTTTAGTATTGGTAAGTTGTTTGCAAGAATGGCCTATTACTATAGGCCCTATAATAATAGGCCAAGTCACGCAGTAGACTGCGTGAAAACTTTTATTGAAAGCACATTGCCTGATCACCACTACTACAACTTACTACTGCTGCTACTTACGAATAGTCCATGACATTCTGTTGAGTTTGTAGACAACGGAATACAAACAGTGATAAATACCGAAATCCACATCTTCAAGGAAACGCAGCAACACAGTTTGCTTGCCATAATAAAGTCGATGGCTCATGTTGTGTTCACGCTCACTAAATGGTTTTACAACGTATCCTGAAGTGGTTGTATACAGTAGGTGTTTTCCGTTTCGCATAAGCAATGGTTTATTGTCTTTATACCAGTTGAACACAACTTCGACGTTGCCGGATGGGTTGGGCAGGTTGGTCTCAAACGAGCAAACGAATCGCACGTCCTCTGTTGGATATCTCTCAAAAAAGGACTTGTTACTGCTTGGCCACACCTTATGGCCATCTGTTGTGTGGAGTGGTTCGTCCCAGGTTCTGTCGGGAAGTCGAGAAGTCAGTTCGATGGTCACAACACTGCTGTGCAATCTCTCAATGTACCATAGCCCCGGGAAGCGGACAACGAATATCCATGGTACGATACTGACGATCATGATCACGCACGCAAGTGCAAACTTCAACAAGGATTTCCTCACCCATAGAATCACAGTCCACAACCACAACTGTTTGCACACGATGTCCAATGCACTTTGCACAAGGGACAGACGCACGCAAAATACCAGACCATAATGTGAAATCATCCAAAGGAATGGTCCAGTCGTCTGAGCACTTCACAAGACAGTCATTATTCAGGTAGTCACAAGAGAGGTAATACTGGTAGAAAATCACCGACGTCACCACCCAAAACCAACAAGCACCGGTAGGTCGTCTTGTAGGCATCAAAAGCGTATCTACGATTCGCATATTGTCAGCCATTGTGGTTATTTTCATGTGTAGTCCGTGCTCAACAGACCATCACTGATCCACTGACGCGCAGGCTGTTAGTGTGTAGCTATAGGTTATGAGTAGACAGTAATTTTAAGCAGACGAGACAGACCCAACACACACAGTCACGTAATATAATCCCGTCTACAGCAATGGTCTTTTCAGGACTGTAACCACAGTAAACGTCAAACACGTCTTGAGTAAAGACCAAGTAGGCCAACA
This sequence comes from Phymorhynchus buccinoides, assembly GCA_017654935.2. Lineage (NCBI taxonomy): Eukaryota > Metazoa > Mollusca > Gastropoda > Neogastropoda > Raphitomidae > Phymorhynchus > Phymorhynchus buccinoides. Next base: position 518,194 of record JAGGCT020004085.1, on the reverse strand, counting down.
TCAAGTCATAGCAAAGAGGGTTAAAAATAGAAAGAGCGAGCGCTCCGGGTTTTTCCCTCTGTACTAGAACTTACGTTGCAGTTGATGAGTGTGCATCTTTGTGAACTTTGTAAAGAAAGACATGCTCCAAATTGCAATGATAAAATAAATATAATGTTGTCACAATCTTTGATAAGTTTTCATGGACATAACACACAAAAATGTGTGTGTGTGTGTGTGTGTGTGTGTGAGAGAGAGAGAGAGAGAGAGAGAGAGAGAGAGAGAGAGAGAGAGAGAGAGAGAGAGAGAGAGAGAGGGGTGTGTGTGTAAATAACACAAGCAGAGATCAGGCACTCATACTGAAAAAGACGTCACTAGAAATATAGAGCATTTAGACATCAAATCTTTGCTTGAGCAACGTAAGTTCTATACAGAGGGAAAAACCCGGAGCGCTCGCTCTTTCTATTTCTAACCCTCTTTGCTATGACTTGATGTTGGCCTACTTGGTCTTCACGGTTGACCGTAATAATTAACCAGCCGCGATAAAAGAAAGTGAAAGCTGGTTAATGTTTTAAGGGCATTCAGTTTGTTCTTGACTATCTGTGTGAACACGATAACGTTTGAACAGAAGGACATAAGATCCCAAAATGTTGCATGCCGATTAGTAGAGCAAATAACTAGGCTGAGTTCGAAGATGAAGGTCATTGGTCAAAGGTCAAGGTCACTTGAGCCAAGAATGCGATTTACATTTTAGGAAAGCCCACTGCTGAATAGACGAGAGAGAGAGAGAGAGAGAGAGAGAGAGAGAGAGAGTCTGAGCAGTAGTATGATTTGTCTACTACACATTGTGTGTGTGTGCATGCGTGCATATGTGTTCATGCACGCGTGTGCATATTTGTTTGCACACAATGCACACATGCGCACACACATGTGCGCTGGCACCTACTACCAACTACCTACTTGGATCGAGCCACATAGGTATAGTGAGTCAGCTCAATGAAGTAGATGGTCCAGCGACGGCCACTGCTTAATATGTAAGTCAAGCGATGGATGAGTAAAAGGTAAAAAGTACTCACACAGAAAGTGACCGCGGTCAAAATGAAATGGAACCTAGTTCTGCATATATGTATAGTATAGAGTGGCACAGAGGTAAATTATACAATGTGGCGGTACCATAGCCGATGAGGTTTAACCGAGGCGTGGTTACCGCTACACCTATCTATATTGTTAAAAACTCGGGACTTTACTGGTGTTGCACTGCCTCCGGGCATTGCAGCCAGTATTGTTCCCACCATCTTTGTATTTGCAAATGTCCCATATGTGTCTATGACCGAGAGGACGTAACACATCATTTTCATCAGCACAGAGGTAACGCGTTCGCCTCATATACAATAAACTAGTGTGCGAACCTGGGTACAGGGGATATTTTCCCTCTCATTCTGCACTAGGCCTTACGGTCTGAAAGTGGAATCTTTTGGATGAGACGATAAATCGCACACACACACACACACACACACACACACACACACACACACACACACACACACACAAAAGAAAGGTTCGGTGGCGCGCCTCTGGCTGTGATTCTCTGTCCATAGACGCCTCTGTGACTATCAAGTACCAAATACCAATACGTATGAGAAATGTGTGCAACATAAGCTTGTTGGCTGGCTGTCTGTTCCAGGCTGGCTGACAATCTATTATGCTCTCACAATTACGTTTGAACAGAGGCACGTAGGAGGCTAAAATGTTGTTTGTGGGTAAGTAGTTAGGATATCTGGTAAGTAGTTAGGATATCTAGGCCAAGTTTGAACATGAAGGTATTGGTAAAAGGTCATAGACACTGGACCTGAAAATGCTGCCGCATGGCTGATTGATCTAGCGTTTCACGCTCTAGATCAATTGACTCTTTACTCAATTTTTTCCCCATCTGGTTGACATTACACCTGTATCATGTAGTATGGACCAATATTGTAAAATCTGTAAATAAACAATTTGCCACAGCAATAGGAAATCATAGTACAGCTTCTTCTTTTATGGAAGACACTCTCAAACTAGGGGGCATATGCTCTGGTTTTTAGTGCTGCAATCCAAGGGCTAAGTTGGCCTTTAGTTACTTTAATTTTTGTTGTACTTTTCCCCTACCATCAGTGAACGTTTCCCCAAACAATAGTAATGGTTTAATGCTGTTTGTTGGCCTTTTTTGCCCCCAGAATGCCTTTGACTTCTTATGTTTGTTTGTTTTTGCTTTTAAAAACAAGGAGAAATGCACTTGGTCCATTTGACAAGAAAACATGATATTTTCATAAACCAAAGTTGCAAAAATAAGCATTTTACCCATTTAAATTTTTTTTAAAGTGTGTTGTGTACATTTAACACAAAGCAAGTTAAAAAAACAACAACACCACAACATAAAAACAATGGAATTCTTCCTTTTACATGAAATCATCTTGTTTATTTGACAAGGAAATGTGATTTGCCCAATTCCTACAAAAACACATTGAAATACATGCATATGCTTTGTTTGTTTGACAAGAAAATGTGTTTTGTAGTTGTTCAGTTGAAACAAAAACATGTTTGTCCATTGAGACAAAAACAATACTTTTCTTCTTTGCTTAATTTGTCATTCACAGGTTAAAAACAAATCGTATAAAATGAACACAAATAGGCAATATTAAAGTTGCATATTTTGTACATATACAAATGCACAATACATTACCGCCAAAGGAATTTTAATTGCGAAAAATGCGCAGTTCAGACATGCTTTAAGCCCTCCTCTGAAAAACTGAATGATCTGTAGGATTTTGTCTGTCAAACTGGAAAGAAAAGATGTGGCTGGGATTCAAACCCAGTCACTCATGCATTGAACTGGCAGATGAATGTCTTAACCTGTCAGCCACCTTCCTTGGTATTTCTGTGGAATGTTATACCAGGAAGGAAATGCAGCGGAGGGCTTGTTACCTCACTCATTGACCCTCCTTGCATTTATTTGTACCCCAGCTGGTAAACATACACCACCATACAGAAATTTGAAGTGATTCCACGCAGTGGGTCACAAGATATAAGAGGGGAAAGAAAAATGGAGGAGGGCTTGCCATACAGGGCAGCGCCCCTCGGGGATAATCTTTGCAAAAATGTTTTTTACTCTTGGTAATACCAAAGACTGTATGGTAATACACAACAAAATGAAGCGATTCTGCCTTTACATTTGAGAATAGTGTGCTAATCATCTTGATTATAAAAAAACAACCCTTCGGGACTTTCCTGGTATTGCAGTACCTCCAGGATCGTCCCACAATCTTTACAGTTATCAATGTCCTATATGTGCCTGTACTATGCAAGAAGACGTTAAACAAACTTTCATCATTTGAGAAATATCAGTGGTATATACACACACACACACTCACATAACCCCAATGGGAAAAAAGCAAACACAAAGCAACAACAAACATGCACAAGCTTTATAAAAATTACTGACTCAAGTAAAAACATACAGCTTCATCAGCTGGATGAAGCTTAATGAAGGAAAATAGTAAATTGATATTTGGATTTTATGTTTAACTTAGTGTATAAATACCTTGACAATCATACCCTGCTTTCTTAAGGCTCTCGTCACTTTAATTACCAATGCCAATTTGCCTGTCAGGTTAAAACAAATTGAATACCAGACAATACTTCATAAAATATTATAGCATTACAATCTAGTTTGGCTAGCCCATCAATTGAAAACAAAAGGCTGTACATAAAGATATTTTACAGCTTATCTTGAATAAGTAAAGGGAGGATTTACATTATTTCTTTTATGATTCAATGTATCTGAATGAAGGCCTCAAAACATGTTACTGGACTCAAAATTCAATAAAATTTTTCTTCTTCATGTTTTGGGGATAAGTATGCTAAATAGAAGATACCTGACAAACACAAACACACCAAAACAACTTTTATGAACATCAGTCTACACTTTTCATATTTAAATATTTTCTTCATAGCTTAAAAATAATGCTCACAAACAACGAGAAAGAATAGTTAATACATTATTACTACATAACAACCATACCAATTAACCCTTTCACCGCCAAGGTCGCATTTTATCACCACAATGGTGTTACTAAAAGGCATCAAGTCAGGACCTGTTATCCAAAGACCTTATTTTCTTAATTTTGGGAGGTAATGATAGGCCTAGTGTTATATATGTCACAGAGGAATTCGCAATATTGCAGATATTTTATTTTCTCTACCCAGTAAGTTTAATGGTATTTTTTGGCTGAAAAATGGCTGGCGGCGAAAGGGTTAAACCAATAAAATTAAATGTTTTGCTACAACAGGCAAATAAGTAACAATTATGCATACAATTAAGTCATATTAGTCAGCATAGATGCATACTTTGGATTGATACATACTTACATGTACACATACACGTACAATTAAGTCATATTAGTCAGCATAGATGCATACTTTGGATTGATACATACTTACATGTACACATACACGTACAATTAAGTCATATTAGTCAGCATAGATGCATACTTTGGATTGATACATACTTACATGTACACATACACGTACAATTAAGTCATATTAGTCAGCATAGATGCATACTTTGGATTGATACATACTTACATGTACACATACACGTTCATGCTGTGCGTAAAGCATTATGACTACACGTGCAATCATCATTATCTTCATTACAAAGATAAGAATAGTAAGGCTTTCGACAAGTGACATATATGTGCGCTCCCTTTGGCCACACTAAGTTCTTCACTAAATACTATAGTGGATTCCTGCTAACTCAAAACGGATAACTCAAAAACACTGGATAACTCGCAATACTGTTCTGGTCCCACTTTAATCATCTTTATGCTTAAAATGTCTTTTTAACTCAAAATATCGGCTATCTCAAAATATAATTTCAGTCCCTTCAATTTTGACTTAAGCAATTTGCATTGTATACTGTTTCTGACCACAGCTCTCCAATTACACCCCTTCCCTCACCATCCACACACACTCAAAACATCTAGTGGTAAAAGGAGTTATCAAATGCACCATCATGGGAGACTGATAAACAAAAATGGTACCAAACCTGAATCCTGAGGGTACTCTAAACAAAATGCATGAAGAATAATTATGCTAAGCTTAAACACACAACAGCCCTGTTTCTTTTCTACATCAGTGACATGCTCGACTAACTGTCCTCCACATCTCGGCTCTTCGCAGATGATACCCTCTGACACAGAAGTATCGCATCTCAGAAAGACCAAGAGGCGCTCCAGCAAGATCTGGACAATATGGCAGAGTGGGAAAAGAAATGGAAAATGGAGTTCCACCCAGGAAAGTGTCAGACCCTGCACACGACCAGAAAAAAGAACTCACAACCTGGCTCCTACCATCTTCACGGCCAGACGGGGGGAAACGGAGGAAGTTTGTTCCAGAAGGTCGGTTCTGAGACAGCAAAAGAATGCCGACCAACAGTTGAAAGCTTATACCTAGGGATCTGGAGAGAAAGAGGGTCAGAAACTGAACGTAAAGTGCGAGCTGGCGTATAAACACACACACACACACGCACGCACGCACGCACGCACGCACGCACGCGCACGCGCACGCGCACGCGCACACGCACGCGCACGCGCGCGCGCACGCACGCACACACACACACACACACACAGACACACACACACACACACACACACACACACACACACACAGAGCTAATTAAAGTAACCATAAACTAAGAATGACTGAGATTTAATCACATCAATAACAAGGACTCCTGTCTGAGATTCATTAGTAGCAACTACCTGCCAGAAGAAGAGATGACTACTGAGAACAAAATGCAGAATACCACCCCACCCAAAGTCTTGTTTGTGTAGTGATGCTTATCTGCAGGAGCTCTCCACACAGTCTCAGCACCTGGGGATCCGGAAGGGACTAACTGGCGGTTATGGGTACACCGGTCACAGGTGTAAGTTTGAAATCAAGAATACAGTAATGACAAACAAAATGTAATTATCAAGCTAAACACTCCTGCCCATACTTTTTTTTTTTTTTAGCGTGCAGTATGAAAAATAGCATTAACTACAGTGTCCAGGCAATTAGAACTCTCACACACACATACCATTTTTATTTATGTCTACCATATTTAATGGCCTGTAAGTCTATACTTTTGTTCCCCTAGACTGAGACCCCTGGGTCATATAAAGTGACTAATAATAATAATCATAGTTAAATAAAATAAAACATTATTTACAAAATACAGCCCATGTTTTACAGATTACAAGGCGCACCTGATTATAAGGCGCATACCCCCCCCTCCTACCCCCCCCCCCCCCCCCCCCCATGTCACACAAAATCCATATTTTGTTATAAGTTCTTACTATGTTATCAGCCGGGGTTTTGGTCTAGGAAAAAAGTATTGTCTTATAGTCCGTAAAATACGGTACCTATTTTACTCTACGTTAGTAAAAATAAAAAGAAAGAAAGCCAGATTTACAACACTTTTTTTAAAATTAACTTGTTAAGTCAAAACTATTAATATGTAAATGGAACAATGATAATGTAAACATCAGTATTCTAGTATGTGTGTGTGTGTATTTAGGACAGTCACACACACACACACACACACACACACACACACACACACACACACACACACACACACACACACACACACACACACACTGACACACACACACACACACACACACTGACACACACACACACACACACACACACACTGACACACACACACACACACACACACACACACACACACACACACACACACACACACACACACACACACGCACACACACAACACACACATGCACACACGCGCACGCACGCACACACGCGCACGCACGCACACGCACGCACACGCGCACACACACACACACACACACACACACACACACACACACACACACACACACACACATGCCCAAAGTACGCATGCATGCATATTCACCATGATTGGGAGAATCTAGAGGACAATCTAGAGCTACATCTGGAACAGCATGTAGATAAATCTGGTTATTCACTTATTGGCCTGCCACGTCGCTACCGGTGCTGCTCGACACTGCTTTGGTCCAGGCCCGTACTGATGTGATGGAATATCCAGTGAAGACAAAGACTCTAAAAGGGTAAGATGGACTACTTAAGATTTACGGCGAGCCGGGCTGATAGAGTTATCGTTAGTGGGGTAGTTACACCATTCACATAACTGACTCATGAAAAGATAACTCTCAGGTTTGAAAAAAAGAGCTATGTAACCTAAATGTGTCACGTTTAAAAGGGACATAACCAGTGTTTCTGTCCTCACTACTCATATAGGGAAAAGGGACCGGATGTTAGTCTTTTCTTTTCAGTGTCTTTGGTGAAGGTGGGTGAAGACAGTAGCTGGCCTGTGCCGTTGCTGCACAGCTGATCCATGATTCTCATGATTCAGCCAGGAATACTTTTCCCTGTTGACACATTATTTCTTACTTACAGGTTTTGTGTTTTACAACAAAATGTGCATTCATATATATGATTGGTTTCCATTACAGGCTTTAGATTCCTTTAAAAAAACCCAACCCCATGACAGTCAGAGACATGAAGTATTTTTCACTTTTTGGTTGTTGTTTTTTGTAGCAAGGTGTTGAAACTAGAAATTCCAGAAAAGTCAAAAACCTGAATTGAAAGGTCATGAAAACAAAACAAACAAAACACTGAATCCAAACTACACAAAACCTTATACAGCATAATTTCTGATGAATGGGGGTGGGGTGGGGGTGGGGTTGTTCACAGATACAGTATTTATCGGACTATAAGGTGCACCTTATTGTAAGGCGTGTCGCATGAAAATAGGTAGCTCGTAAAAATAAGTAGCTCGCTACCTATGACAGTGTGTATTTGCGACATTGAGCATGAACCACAAATTTCACTTTTTTCTAGGGTTAGGGATAGGGTTAGGGTTAGTGTTAGGGTTAGGGTTAGGGTTAGGGTTAGGGTTAGTTAAATGGTTAAAGTACAGAAAAAGTGAAATTTGTGTTTGTCGCAAATACAGACTCTCATAATAGCGAGCTACTTATTTTTACGAGCTACCTATTTTCATGCGACAGGCTGGACTTTGGAATCCTAGCTATCAATTTGGTCATACCATATATGTGCCAGAAAGCGGGACATTTGCCTGCTCTTACCGACTTTTAACTGCCCTGGGACTTTTATGTACATAAAGCACACGGGTCAGAATAGCTTGTGGCCGCTGCCCAGAAAGGTGGGCCTCCATCAAATAGATCCCACCAAGCTTAACCTCAATGACCTTTTTGATTATTTGACCCTCAGGTGAGAGAACTTGACACCTTTGTGGTAGTCTCACTTTCTTTATGATTCTTAACAAATATTATTCATAGAAAATCATGCATAGAGACAACAATGTATGCTGTTTTGAGCCTGTTACTTTTAGCTACTGTTGGAGTTCTTTTCTTGTGAAGGCTTGTCTTGAAATAGTGAAGGCACAAGAATTAAATGGGAAGCCCGCCCCTGGCTGCGACGCGCTCTCCATGTGGGTGCAACCCGAATGTCACAGAAACACCTCAGTGACTATAAAGTACCTAATACCTAATAATACAGACTAAAAAAATAATAACTAAAATAATGTGAGAATAGTGCATGTGTTCGGTGAATTAGGCCTACAGTACTTAGGGGTACTCTCAATATTGTATGTAAGCATTTCCAAAAGAAATAAATCAAATTTAATTCATAGGGTAGAACCTCTCTTATAAGACACCCCCCCCCCCCCCTCCATAATTAGACTCCCTCCCTCAAGACCTACTTCTCTGAAACATTGCCCTCTTTATAAGTATTAAAATTACCTTATACAACTCCCTGTCGCATGAAAAAAGGTAGCTCGTAAAAATAAGTAGCTCGCTACTATGAGAGTCTGTATTTGCGACAACCACAAATTTCACTTTTTCTGTACTTTAACCATTTACCTAACCCTAACCCTAACCCTATCCCTATCCCTAGATCATAGAAAAAAGTGAAATTTGTGTCGCAAATACACACTGTCATAGGTAGCGAGCTACTTATTTTTACGAGCTACCTTTTTTCATGCGACACAGCCACCCTCCCCTCTTCCCCCACCCCCCGTCCAAAAATGGGGTTGCGTTGCGCTTTAGAGGTCATCTCTGTGGTCAGAATATACCAAATATTATTATTAAATAAGCTATTGTGAAATTGTATTTTTATTTTATTGTTGTTTGTTTACTTTTCTGTATGTTTATAATCAAAATTTAGATGGTGATAAATGCCTATTGTCTTTTCAGGCTGATGTTCCTGGACGCTGGCCTAGTGTGCAGTGAGTTGCCCCTCACAGGGAAGCAGGGTGTAGTTATCTGAGCTGATTGCCCCTGTGCCTGTGGCCCTTCCTCTTCAATAATAATATTTAAAATATTTTTTTTTTTACAAATAATTACCTATGTGACTGGATTCTAAACTAACGAAAAACTTACATGTTAGTGCTGGTGAATTAAAGATATTGTGACTCCCATTTTGAAACAAAACTGGAATACATTTCTTCATGTCCTCACATGAAAGAATAATTATGATATTGAGTTATTTTTGTTCCACATACACAAACTACATTTTTTACATATTTTGTTTAAAAAGCATCTAGTTTCCATCTATACATTAATGAAAGTAATCGTCTATTTACACTCAAATCATGTTTATTATTTTCAATATCGAAATGTTCTCGTCTGTCAGAGTGTTTCATGCCAGACTGGAACGTTTTCCAAATATGTGATTTAAGTCTGTTGTATTGTTCGTGCAAGGATAGGGGGGGGTGTCCTATTAGATAATGGACTTTATCATGACTGCAATTAATTATTGAACAAAGATAATTAGCTGAAAATGTTCATAAAATACAGCTTCATGTTGGGTAAGAAAGGCAAAAACGGAAAAATAGAATTAACCGAGAAATGTAGGTGGGGTGGCACATCTTGACCTATACCGAACATGTATAAGATAGTGTAAAGCCATGATGATTGCAGTTAGTTCGGCTGTAAATATTGATTTATCAATTCCAATATAAAATGATTTCTCTATTTTTAAGTCTGGAATTAAGAATCCACAGCCTACTTGTTTGTTTATTTATGCATGAACCGTCTGTATATAGTTTTAAATAATTAATGTAGTTCTCTTCAATATGACATTTGACAAAGCTTGCAAGCATATTTGGGTTTTCATCTTTTTTAATATTTGTATGGTTAATATCAAAATACGCTTTATGAAGTTCCCATGGTGGTATTGGAAAAAATGACGGTCTGACAGATACTGCACCTTTATCAATGGAAACCCCAGAGTCAGTTATAATTTTCTATGTGCATGTTACGAGTGTGACTTGGGAAGTTATTGACTTTACTCTTTTAGGTAAATCAATATCTGACTGCCGACAGAAGTGCAACTCTCTCTCTCCCCTCTCCCTCTCCCTCCCTCTCTCTCTCTCTCTCTCTCTCTCTCTCTCTCTGTGTGTGTGTGTGTGTGTGTGTGTGTGTGTGTGTGTGTGTGTGTGTGTGTGTGTGTGTGTGTGTGTGTGTGTGAGTGAGTGTGTGTGTGACAGAGAGAGGGAGGGAGGGGGGGAGAGAGAGAGAGAGAGAGAGAGAGAGAGAGAGAGAGAGAGAGAGAGAGAGAGAGAGAGAGAGAGAGTAGTTTAAAAAAATATTTCCCCGGCCCTTTGAGCTATAGGCCTACAGAATTGTAACAAAGCAGTAATCAAGCAACCAGTTTTAAACATGAGAGAGACAAAAAAAGCCGATAAAAAAACCGACAACGAAGAAGAAGTTGATGATGATGATGGCTTTTGATTGGATGTTTAATGGTTAACTGAATGATAACATGAACTACAATAGAATTAAATGAATACTTGAGAGAGAGAGAGAGAGAGAGAGAGAGAGAGAGAGAGAGAGAGAGAGAGAGAGAGAGAGAGAGAGAGAGAGAGAGAGAGAGAGAGAGAGAGAGAGAGAGAGAGAGAGAGAGAGCTCGAGAGACAGAGACAGACAGACAGACAGACAGACAGGCGGGCAGACTGGCAAGCATATAGACACATCAGAGACAGAGACAGACAGATAGTGAGAGAAAGAGAGACAAACAAATAGACAGAAAGACAGAGAATTGAGATGGAGGGAAGAGTACGGGATGGAGATGGGGACTCAGTTGTGAACTGAGAGAGATGGGAAAGAGGGGGAGAGAGATAGAGATGAGAGGGGGGGAGAGAGAGAGAGAGAGAGAGAGGGGGAGAGAGAGAGAGAGAGAGAGAGAGAGAGAGAGAGAGAGAGAGAGAGAGAGAGAGAGAGAGACCGGCCAGACAGACAGATAGACAGATATTCAAACAGAGATAGAGGGAGAAAGAGACAGAGATACAGAAACGGATATACATAGAAATAGACAAAAAAGAGGGCAGAAGAAAGAGGGAAATAGACAGAAAGGAATGGGGGATACATTGAGCTTTCAAATTGTAATGTCAATGATTTATCTTGTTCTTATGTTGTGTTATATTTAGAATTAATCCAAATAAGTTCAAAAATATTCTTTTTATATTCATCATTTGGTGGAGTTCATTCATTCAGTTTTATTTTTAAATAAAACAAATTATATCTTTCCCATTTAAATTGAAGGCTAGTTATAAAAAATAAATTAAAAAAACACCCCCCCCCCCCCCACACACACACACAAAACAACAACACACCAACAACCAAACACCTTGGTTTCCATTACTAAGAGAATGTTTCTCCTTCTTGTTTTCTCTTTTTTCCCCCCATAAGATCTTCAGTTATATATAAATGTCCCTGGTTCAGGACAAGAGGACGTAAAATATTGTAGTTCATTCACTAAGAAATAAAACTCACTGCCGACAGAAGTGCATCTGTGTGTGTGTGTGTGTGTGTGTGTGTGTGTGTGTGTGTGTGTTGTTCTTCAGTTTAACGTCCTTCCACTAAAAGTATTCAGACAATATATTGTAGTTTGATGTTGGTGTGGTGAGTGTGAGTGGGTGTGTCTGTAAATGTGTGTAAGCATTAGAGTAAGTGATAGGATAGTGATGCAGACCTAATCATACCCCCCCCCCCCAAAGAAAAAAAAGAAAAAACAAATTACATTTAAAGAATATAACCGATAAATGAACAATGTTAAAGATATGTGTGTGTGTATGTGTGTGTGTGTGTGTGTGTGTGTGTGTGTGTGTGTGTGTGTGTGTGTGTGTGTTCTATCCACCTTACAGTGATCTTAGACGACAACAAAAAAGTATGATTATGATGTATGTGTATGATGGGTAAGGGGTATGTGGGTCTGAGTATAATAATATGTGTGATTATAGGCCCTAGATGCGGCCCGTGGTGTCCGACTGACCTAATGACAAGCCATATCAACATACTCCCTATTATAGCAATCATATTTGGGTAAAGGTAAATGTGTGTGTGTGTGTGTGTGTGTTTTAAAGACGCACCAGATCACGTGTCAAAATCACGGGTGTCACGTGTTTTCGCTCTTATATCTGGTAAGAAATCTTGTTTTGACCAGGTCTCCCGCTTCTTATCTTTCTCAGCTCTCCCCACATTTTCACACATGCCTTTCTTACCAAACATTAAGCTGTATCTTATCAACCTTTTGAGCTAATTATCTGTGTTGAATAATTAATCGCAATCATGATAAAGGCCATTATCGGGAACACCCCCCCCCCCCCCCCCCCCACCCCCCCCCCCCCCCCCCGTATGTAGTGCAGTACACACAACAGCCGCGAAGCATTTGTCACAGTCCTGGTTCATTGCGTTTTCCCCGTCTTGCCTTTATCTTCTACTATTATTGAATGCATGTGTTTAATTATGTAAATGGATGAAAAATATAGCAAACGATAGTGGATGAAGTACTCAATCTGCAGTAAGAAAGGCAAGACTGAACAAAATGGAAAGAACCGAGAAATTGAGGAGGGGGGGGGGGCGCATCTTTACCTTTACCCAAATCTGATTGATATAATAGGGATTATGTTAATATCGCTTGTCATTAGGTCAGTCGGACACCACGGGCCGCATCTAGGGTGCCTAGAGAACAATTTTTTTCAAACTTTCATTAAGATTGGTCAAGTAGTTTAAGCGCTGTGAAGTGGGATTTGTTTTTAATCATACACACAAATACACACAGACAGACAGAAAAAACGTACAGCACTCATTCCCATTCCAATGCACTCCTCTTCTTATACAGGAGTGGGAGTACAAATAGAACCAAAACTGAAACTAGGAATTTACAACTAATCTGCGACTCATTGGTTTGCGGGTTTCCCCGCAGGTTGTGTTATTTTTAAACCCCAACACATTCAATAACAAAACTGACGCAACACAGAACACAACTAGTTTTGGCTGGAACTAACCGGTAGAGCGGTGTAGTTCTTTATCGGACAGGAAAATGACTCCCATGCCTAAAAAGACCATCTGGAAATGTCGGTGTGGTGAAGCACACACACATATACGCGCTCGCGCGCTCGCGCGCTCGCGCGCACGCTCGCACACATGCACACATATACAGAGAGAGAGAGAGAGAGAGAGAGAGAGAGAGAGAGAGAGAGAGAGACAGACAGAGAGAGAGAGAGAGAGAAATAGAGAGTATTTATATATCCTCTATGGTGGTAAAACTAAAGAAAAAGACAACGAAACAACTTTTTTAAATTAAAACATAACAAAGCTTTTCACAACTTTCAATGAACACTTCACAGTCTTTTATTGTCATCAGTCACATACATGCATACAAATCCGTCTTGGCAATGAAGACAATGATTATGACTTAAATACTCTGGGATAGTAATAATAATAATAATAATAATAATAATTATAATAATAATAATAATGATATGAATAATAATAATAATAAATAATAATAATATAAATAATAATAATAATAATAATAATAATAACACGTAGGATACACAAATATCAATTTTCTAAAACAACATATTTATTGTATGAAAACGCTTTCGACTTACGTGTGTGTGCAAAATGTGCCAAAATGTGGGGTCTAAATGTCACTGATCGGCAGACAGATCTCCGTGTTAAGGGGTGTGCACCCCCCCCCCCCCCCCCCCCCCCCCACACACACACACATTTTGTCCTGGACTAAGAAAAGGGGATTGAAATCCAAGGATAGTGTTGAAATGACATAATGACATTTAAGAATCATAGTAAATGTCTGAAATGTTTTCTTTAATGAATTAGTAGTAATATTAGCCATCAGTTGTAACAATGAAATCCTCAGTTGCTACAACATTATAACATTGTGGCCTTGTAAAATATGTGGCTAATCTGTTATAATTTATTGCTTAACTGAATTATACGTTAAAATCATACAGAACCCCCCCACCCCCAAAATGGGCTTGTTGTCGCCGTACTCTGGCTTAAAGACTCCAGGGATCAACTCAAAATCCGAAGCACTTGAACACTATGGTACATAAAATGCACCAGCTAGGGATGAGAACATTATGTGTGTGACCGTGTTTTTTTTATGGCAGTCACACTCCGACTTCGGAGGGGGGAACAAATGGGCTAAAATTAAAGACACCTGATTTACACCTCAAATGGCTGGTGTGTACTGTTTGTAACTTAAAGCTTGTCAGACTTGAAAGAATTTGACAAGAAAAATAATTACTGAGCTCCAGAAGCAAAGGTAAGACATAAATCAGAAAAATGTGGAATCAAAATGAACTTACTGGTAATTGAATAAAAACGTTCTAAGCACACACAAAAATATAGTGACATTATAGAAATTATTTGCACAAATCTGTATGGAGGAATAATTGAAATATAAAGGGTCAAAATAAAAAGCTGTATAATGTATATGGAGGTGACAGACACAGAAATGCCACGCCCTCTTCAAGGACAAAGATAAGGCCACATTGTAATATAATCCTTGCTTGTAATCTATCCTACTCAACTTTGTAGCACATTTTCCTGAACGAGTGTTGTTTATTCCATAAACAATATTGCATAAATAAAAAGAGGCAAACCGAAGTCAAAATAGATCAGTGCATTATAAAACTGGGTATAGGTCAAGATGTGCCCCCTCCCCCCTACATTTCTCGGTTAATTCCATTTTTCCGTTTTTGCCTTTCTTACCAAACATGAAGCTGTATTTTATGAACATTTTCAGCTAATTATCTTTGTTCAATAATTAATTGCAGTCATGATAAAGGCCATTATCTAATAGGACCCCCACCCCCACCCCTATGTACTGCAGTACACCGCTGCATTTGTCACAGTCGTGGATCATTGCGTTTTTCTGTCTTATAGGGTTAGGGTTAGTATTCCAAAAAGATAATTAGCTGATAAGGCAGCTGTATGTTTGGTAAGAAAGGCACAAACGGAAAAATAGAATTAACCGATAAATGCAGGGATGGGGGTGGGGGTGGGGGGGTGGGGGGGGGGTGGGGGGGTGGGGGGGTGGGGGGGGGTGGGGGTGGGGGGGTGGGGGGGGGGGGGTGTGTACCCTAAAACTGAATGCGGTGCAGGGCGATGCAAAGCTTCCCAGTACATTGTGATGCAGCGAGTACATGTGTGTAATTCATTGCCATAGGGCCTATATGTGGAGACATCCAAAAGTAAAGCCACATTCATTATGTCTTCACCACTTATATCAGTTTGTCAACCAGGCTACCAATTTCAACCAATCAAGGTCCACCAGGTTAAGTCACTTTTGTTGTCCAACACATTATTCTGACAATGTTCATGTTCATGCAATGTCACATGCATGGATCCACAACCCGACTATAATACGATGTCAGTGTTCTCTTTGATAACCCATGCCAGGGAACTAAAAGGGAAGGGCAGTGGGGAAGGGTAAAACGTCCCAGCAGATTCTATCTTCATGAAATGCCACAAACTAGTACATGACTTACAACTTGCCTTCTATATTTCTTTTGTAATAGTCTAGAACTTTTTGGTATTTTACAGAGATGACTGATAGACCCAGCATTTAACTCTCGCATTGTACCTAAGGCAGGCAAGATGGCATCACAAAGCCAGATGACGAAAAGTAGATACCGTACGACTGATCGCTGTCTGAGCCCTATTATGTAAGTAGTGCTCTCGCATCTCACGCACAGTTGGAGGAGCTGTTTTAAACACCCGTTTTGACCAGCGTGTCACCTCCTTCAAGTGATGGTCATCCCCCAAATTGCTGGACCAGTAGATGACGTTCGGAAAGCCTTTCACAATTTCAGGCACTTTCCACTCGTCAAAATGCTCCTCCGATGGATGCGAGTTGTTTGTTTCCACAATGTTAGAGACATGCTGCGGTGTAACTGGTCTTCTTGCTTCATCGGGAGCCTGACATTCGGAAGTGTCATTCATGTTGTCAAATCCATTGACTTGGTTATCGCACGAGGTTGAGGTCTTGCTCGTGGCAGTTTCTGTGTCGTGGTTACAGTCTGAAACGGTTTCATTGCAGCTGTCTGTTGGGACGAAGCAGGGGCCTGAGCCATGGCTTATGGTATCGTCCATGAAAGTGGACCTGCCTGCACTGACGATGGTCAGCACGTGGTCCAGACTGACCCTTTCCGAGCACACAGCCTGCAACACTCGCGGGTAGTGGAGGCGTTTCATCAAAGGGTGATCACAGAACTCTGGGGAAGTCACCACCACGAACGCCGCACTCTCAGCCCCAATTGACACCAACACCGATTCATCCCGCCCAGGGTTCACATCGTAGTTAGCGTCAAAGACCCGCAGGTGTTCTAGTTCAAAATGGTCTTTCAGCCTCCTTGCGATGGATGAATCATATTCCGATTCATCGCAGTATGTCAGAAAGATGTGGTATTTGGGCTGAATTCGCCCACTGCATGGTGCATAGGAGGGGCCACCAAGGACAAACTGCTCTTCAGTATGCATTACAGGTCTTCCAATGGAACCTGAATCGATTCCAGAAGCGTCCTCGTGGCTTTGAATCTGGATTGCGCCACTTGTTCCATTCTCTGCCTCAAAGCTTATTCTGTCCATGCCACCAACATCACCATTTTGCATTGTCACGTTGGTGGCTGCTTGCAGTGGTGCAGACCTGCAATCCGAATCTAGGCAGTCATTACTTTCTGTAGAATTCTGAAGCGTGGACCCTGCAGTCTCATTTTGAGGGTCGGCTGAAGGAGAGCCACAGTCGGCCAACGCCAATCTTTCAGTAGCACTGGAAGCTGGACACAATGGTTCATTTCGAAACAAGAACCTTCGCAGATCTGTTCTTAAGTCAGCACACACTTGCCGAAGAGAAAGGCCCAAAGAACTGTTGGAAGCCACATTGCGAATCCACCAGTTCAGTTGGCGCTGAGCATTTTTGTGACGAAGATCAATGAGAGGTAGAGGACCCAGCTCCCTCGAGATGTGACATGGCTCAGCGACCAGGATCATCATTCTGTCCTCGCCTATCTCCTGGCTCAACATGTGGAAGTTCACTGCCTGGAACTGCAGGCTCATTGACCGACTGGCGACGTAGGAACGAGAGACGATGACCATCACACTATGGCTGCTGCCCACAGCTCTGTCACAGGCTGTTAGAAAGGGAGTACCTGGGAGGATATCTCTGTGACAATCAAACACCCGTAGCTGGTTCATCTCCAGAAGATCCCTGACGCGTTGTGCTACAGCTCGGTCTCTGTGATGGTAAGACAAAAACAAATCATTTTCTAATTCAAACACATTTGCTGATCTCGATTCTGATTGTCTTCGTCTGACAGGAACTTGACACCTAGTATACACATGCTGGGGCTGTATAGATCCCTCGTTCAAAAGCATTCGTAGACGTTTGATTAGAAAGTAATGATATAAACAGAAACCCATGGGTAGTCCACACACTAACAACAAATCATACAGACAACCGAGACAATATTGTGTTCTAACTCTTGTTTTTAAATCCATTTTCTTTTCAAAGCAGTAAGTTGAATTTATTGCCACACCACTTTGTGTGCTGCATTCGTCCAAAACACTGGCATCCATGTAGTCACCGGATTTACCAAAAACACCCGGAAAGGCGGGCACAAATCGGGCTTTGAGGGGAAATTCCGTTTCTAGAAAATCTTCTGTTTTAGTTGTGCCATTGTAGAAATACCTCCGGATGATAAAGCTGTGTTGTCCAAATATCACCCCACTTGCACAATAACTATAGCAATTGACAAATATGTTGGGGATCAAACCTTTATTGTATATTTGAGCATGTTCAGGCTGCTGACCAGTTTTAAACGCAAAATACTTGTTAAAATATCTGTTGTAAAGATCAAGGAAAGCAAAACAACCAGCCTCAATATTTTCTCCTTCCGTGTAAAAATGCAGAGGTACATCATCCAGTCGGTAATCTACCAGTATGTCTGGATCGTCATCTCCTATCGACACATGATCGACAAAAGCTTGTATGCCTGCATCTGGAGCCACAGGAAAGTCCTTACGAACTTCTTTGATTCTTTGAAGACTGTAGTATGATCTCCCTACCTGTTGCTCTGGAACAGAGAACACACACACACACACACACACACACACATACACACACATTAATTTAAACCAGTTCGCTTATTTTGTCTTGTTGTTAAGTTAATTAGGAACATTCCACGGGTGTTATTTCGTTAAATTAATGTTTTCATCCCAAAATCACGATATGCTGTAATTAATGAGCTATCGTCTTAGCCACATTGAAGCGGCACGCCAAATTAGGTCCTACACAGTGGCGTAGGAAGATGATGAAGCCAGGGGGCAGGATTGCCAGCAAACCAGATGGGGGGGGGGGGTGGGGGGCACCAGCATGGGTGCATGGATAGGTTAAGTTCCGCATCTTACTAAATGCTACAAAAACACGTTATAAATGTTATTGATGAAACAATCTGAATCTGAAACAATCTGAATGAAAGATAATATGTGAATTGAAAAGAGACAACATAAAAACATAAAAAACCACAACCACATACAGGGGTGGATCAGTCAGTCATGGGGGGGGGGGGGGGGGGGGGGGGGGGGGGGGGGGGTCTCATAATATTGTAAGGACAGAAACAAAGTGACAGCAAAAACTGCAATACTTCACCATTCTGGGATGACGTATTAATGAGCTTTCCAGCTGACTTGGGGGCTGGTATTCCAGTTGTTGTTCTGTTGAGTTTGTAGCCTCGGACAACGGAATACCAACAGCCATAAATACCGAAATCCACATCTTCAAGGAAACGCACCAACAACGTTTGCTTGCCATAATAAAGTCGATGGCCCATGTTGTGTTCACGCTCACTAAATGGTTTTACAACGTATCCTGAAGTACTAGTTGAATGTAGGTGCTTTCCGTTTCGTAGAAGCAATGGTTTATTGTCTTTATACCAGTTGAACATAACTTCGACGTCGTCAGATGGGTTGGGCACGTTGGTCTCAAACGAGCAAACGAACTCCACGTCCTCTGTTGGATATCTATCAAAAAAGGACTCGTTACTGCTTGTGTGGAGTCGATAAGTCATTGCGGTGATCACAACACTGCTGTGCAATCTCTTAATGTACCATACCCACAGGATGCTGACAACGAACATCCATAGTACGACATTGACGACCATGATCACGCACGCAAGTGCAAACTTCAACAAGGATTTTCTCACCCACAGAATCACAGTCCACAACCACAACTGTTTGCACACGATGTCCAATGCACTTTGCACAAGGGACAGACGCACGCAAAATACCAGACCATAGGTGAAATCATCCAAATGAATGGTCAAGTCGTCTGAGCACTTCACAAGACAGTCGTCATTCTGGTAGTCACAAGAGAGGTAATACTGGTAGAAAATCACCGACGTCACCACCCAAAACCAACAAGCACCGGTAGGTCGTCTTGTAGGCATCACAAGCGTATCAACGATTCGCATATTGTCAGCCATGGTGGTTATTTTCACATTTAGGATGGATAAAATCAATAGTTTTCAGTCCGTGTTCAACAAACCATGCCTTAATCAACTGACGCGCTAAGCCTAGTGCTAACACCAAGGCATAAATGTAGGTTACAGGTTGACAGTTGTCGTCACACGAATGTATAATGTCCTGTTATCACCACCCTTCTTTAAAACTAGACCCAGAGGATTTTACTCTTGGCCCTAAGCAGACGAGACAGACCCAACACACACAGTCACGTAATACAACACAAGTTCATCGGATGCCACAGATGTTATAATCCCGACTACAGCAATGGTCTTTTCAAGGCTGTAATCACAGTAAGTAAACATCAAACACGTCACGAGTAAAGACCAGGGTAGGCCAACATCAAGTTCTAGTCATAGCAGGGACACAGAGGGTTAAAAATAGAAAGAGCGAGCACTCCGGGGTTTTCCCTCTGTAAAAAACAGTTAGGCCAACCGACAGCTGCGATGCTTTTGCGGGCTGGGCTGGGCAGGCTAAATGCTAATCCAATCCTAATGATAACAGTTAGTTTGCATGCGAAGTAAAGGTTACAAACAAAAGAGAAAAGGGATTTGCACCTATCTGTGAGTTTAATACGCACACATCATGTACTAAATCATCAACTGGACATAATTTGTATGTGTGCGTGCGTGTGTGTGTGGATGTGCGTCAGTGTGTATGTGTGCGTGGCGTGTGTGTGTGTGTGTGTGTGTGTGTGTATGTGTGTGTGTGTGTGTATGTGTGTGTGTGTGTGTGTGTGTGTGTGTGTGTGTGTGACAGAGATAGGGAGGGAGGGGGAGAGAGAGAGAGAGAGAGAGAGAGAGAGAGAGAGAGAGAGAGAGAGAGAGAGAGAGAGAGAGAGAGAGAGAGAGAGTAGTTTACAAAAAATGATTTCCCCCTTTCAGGTATACAGAATTGTAACAAAGCAGTAATCGAGCAACCAGTTTTAAACATGAGACAGAGAGACAAAAAAGTAGAAAAACGACAGCAAAGAAATTGATGATGATGATGATGGCTAATTTTGATTGGATATTTTATGGTTAACTGAATGAACTATAATAGAATTAAATGAATACTTAAGAGAGAGAGAGAGAGAGAGAGAGAGAGAGAGAGAGAGAGAGAGAGAGAGAGAGAGAGAGATTTGAAACATTTGAAACATTTGTTTATTGAGGGAAAAGAATAAGCACACAATGGGCTTGTTTACATCTTGCCCTCGAAACAAAAGAAGAAAAGCATGATTAAACTTCAATTAATGAACAAAAGCAACAAGGGGGAAAAACAACAACAACGCCAACAACTACACATTCATACACCCATCCACCCTCCCCCCACCCACCACCAACCTCGCACACAGCACAGTAATCATATGAACTAATATAAATTGAATTCACAAGAATCAGGAAATACATTGTGGAGGAAGAAAAAAAAAAAAAAAAAAAAATCAATCTAAGCAAATGTAATGAGTATGACATCATCAAAACACAAGGAATTACTTTCTTCCTCCTTCTCCCCCCCCCCCCCCCTTAAAGTGAACAAAAAACAAGCAACAACAAAAACCTCATGTTTAGAAACAAGATTTATGTACAAATTAACCATGTCATGAATAAACGTTTAAAACAGAAGCTACATAAGAGATTAATATGTGATGTTGTTTATATGTTTTATCATAAGGTGCTTATGGTAGTTTTTCTTGAAAACATTGAGACTTGAATGAACATTAAAAGAAGCTAAAATCGTATTCCACAAACAACCGCCCGAATACAACAGACTAGTCTTGAAGAGATCAACTCTTGGAAGAGGTACTTTGATTTTAGGAACATTGCGGACGATGTTTAAATCAAATTTTTGGTTTAAAGCAGGAGGAGCGCGATCAGACATTATTTTAAACATGAAAATGGCTTTGTTATATTCAAGTTTCCATTGTAGAGGCAATATTCCTAGGTGCTGATAGTCTGTATGAGTAATGGACGATGATTTCAGAAGGATCAACTTAAGACCACGCCTGTACAAACTAAATAAAGGTTTTAGATTCTTTCCACTAGCTGAATCCCACAGTGTAGAAGCATAGTTAATATGTGATTGGATATAAGAATTGAAAAACAATTTACGGCTGTCAAAATCAAGAAAATGTTTAATTCTGGAAAGCTGATAGACTTTTTGAGATATTTGCTTGCAAAGCATAGATATTTGGTAGGACCACGAGAGATTGTTATCAACAATAACTCCGAGTATCTTGTGATGGTCAACTTCTTCCATGATTTCACCATTGATATAGAGCGAATGAGAACCAAGGCAGAGATTTTGACGTTTTTGTCTAGTAATGATAAGTAAGTATTTAGATTTTTTTGGATGTAGTTTCATATGGTTAATTTCAGACCATTCAATTAGTTTGTCAACATTGTCCTGTAAACAAGTAAAAACCTTATCTACTTTACTATCACTAGTATGTATAGTCGTATCATCTGCAAACATTTCAGTGGGAGTTGTAAGAAAAAGAGGCAGATCATTAATGTATATTGAAAATAAGATGGGGCCAAGGACTGAACCTTGGGGAACGCCAAAATCAACAGGCTTTATACAGGATTCAGATTCATTTAGAAAGTCTCTTTGCTTTCGATCTGATAAAAAAGACGATAGGAATTCTAAGGTGTTATTAGTAATGCCATACATTTTTAGTTTTTTTAGCAAGAGGTTACGATCAACAACATCAAAGGCTTTCATGAAATCAACAGCAAGAACACCTGTAATTTCATCGTTGTTAATATTAATAAGCCACTGATCTACCAGGTTGGTTAAAGCGGTGTGGCACGAATGGTTAGCTCTAAACCCTGATTGGTTTTGATGAAATAAGTCAAAGGAATTGAAATGATTCAGAATATGTTTATTTATGTGCATTTCCAAAGGCTTAGATAGGGTAGATAAAATAGAAATGGGCCTGTAATTGGAAGGATCTTCGCAATCACCTGACTTGTGGATTGGTATTATTTTGACTACTTTAAAAGCTTTGGGAATACGATGTTTTGAAATACATAGGTTGTAGACATATGTGAGTGTTTCAGCAATTACATGGGCAGATAACTTCAGTATCTTAGCATCAATTCCATCAATGCCTCGCGTGTTTGTCTGTTTCAAGTGGGTAAGAGTGTTGAAAACCTCGTGTACACTCAATAGCGGAATATCAGCACATTCTTTAACTTTCTTAGTATCACAGAAGTTCTGCAGAATATTTAGATTGTTTTCTGAAGTTCTATTTGATGTTATTATTGTGGTGGCCATGTTACAAAAATGTTTATTCATGTCTTCTGTTGATAATTTAACAGATGGGTTCTTAGTCTTTACATTTTTATTGGTTAATTGATTTATTGCTTTCCAAATTGATTTACTATCAGATTTAGTAGATATAAGATTTTTAAAGTATGTTCTCTTCGCAGATCGTTTAATAGAATTAACCAAATTTCTTTGCTTTTTAAAATTATCTTTATCTCCTGATGCCAAAAGCGACTCTCTTTCATTGATGGCATCATCTACATCTTTCGATATCCAAGGTTTTCTAGAATTATAGCTTACTCGCATTGTTTTTAAAGGAGCGTGTTTATCATAAATGTTAAGGAAACTGTGGTACCAAATTTCACAAGCTTCATCGGGATCAGTAAATTGATAGACAGAGCGCAATGACTGGGAATGAGCTAAATCTGAAAGAAATGCTTCGTTCTTAAAACGAGCAAATGATCTGCGAGTTATTAGCTTATGGGAATTTTTTGGAATTTTGACACCTCGCTTTGACCACGTAAAGCAGACAGGGAAGTGATCACTAGCGCCGTACGTGGGTGAACATGTCTCCTATTAGGTGCTTTATCGAAGCCTGTTAGCACGAGTCAATGCCCTTGGTTATCTCTAGCCTAGCGCACGGAGTCGCGAAGAGCGCTTTTCCTTGTTCCGGGCCGATGACAGGTTGGCAGTTTGGCGTGATACTGTTGGATGCAGTTTGACAAGAAGAAAAATGGGCAAGGATTCATTGAAGGGGCAACCAAACAAGACATGCAGAGGCCACTACTGCTGTGCGTGCAGCAATTACCGTGGAAAAGTGATGGAAGATGGACGAAAAATATCACTACATCGCTTCCCAGCTGACCAGACTGTTGCAAACATTTGGAAACAGCGTGTGACGCTGACAATAAAAAGATTTGTTTTCACAGAGCACAGCAGGCTGTGTTCGGACCATTTTGAAGGGCGTGCCGGTCCTCAACCACCGAACGTAATCATCCCATCGCTGTTTTCAACAAAAGAATTTAAAACATCAAAGGTAATATAGTAAATATTTATTTTATTAATATAATTAAATATCCACTTCATACAGCTTTCGCATTGAATCTGTGGACCACACACCTTGTTACTTGTATTAATCAACATTACTTTGACACATAACAATGTTGTGTGTTTTTCTCGTTTTCTTATTCATTTGTTTGGCTCAGATGTGATTATTCAATGACAGACTCAGACTGCAAGTGCAACTGAGCAAACTGACTTCTTCTCCAGTAAATCTAACTTAAGTGACCTGACTCAGGACTGGCTGGGTCACTTAGTGGTAAAATCATATTTCAGGCCCCATTATTATATGTGCCAATTTCATGCAAGTTTCGCCTGGACTCGGGTAAGGGATAGGGTTAGAATCAGTTCTGAGCTATTTTCATCAAAGAGGAGGGGGGGGGGGGGGTTATGTTGTTGTTTCCTGGCTTAACGACTCCAGGGATCATCCCAACAGCCAGAGCACTTGAGCAATTCAGTACAAATGCACCAGCTAGGGATGAGAACATTACGTGTGTGACCGTTTTTGATTACCCCGCCATGTGGGCAGCCACACTCCATCTTCGGGGGAGGGGGTGTTTATGAATTAACTTTATCCCTAAAAACAGCCGCTCAAAGTCAAAACAACAGCGTGAATGCTAAGCCATCGGTCTTCCTTTCGGCACCGTTTAGACCAATTTAGCGGACTGCAGCAGTGGAAATAGGCTGGAAATTGTTGAATGAAATAGGCTCTCACTTCTCACTCTAATTTCAGTTTGTTTTTTGTTGATTTTTCCCCAATTATGTTTTGGGTATTAAAAATAAAATAGTCGTAAACTGATTTTAACCCTATCCCTTACCTGATTCAAGGTGAAACATGCATGAAATAGGCGCAGATAATAATGGGGCCTGAAATAGGATTTAACCCACTTAGCTTCTTCTTTTTCTTACATATAGTGTCCTCCATCAACAATTTTATGATGACGTGGGGGGTTTCCAACTAAACAGTAGACTTGTGTACACATAGAAGACTTGCTGCCCAGATGATCAGGTCAATGCAGGATTGAATGGGAGGACTGGGTGAGAGGGGGGTGGGCATAATTTGGGGAATAGGCCTGGACAAGGGGTATGGAGTTGAGGCAACGGAAAGGTGTGAGGACAGGGCAAAGGGGGGGGGGGGGGGGGGGGAAGGAACGAAGGGGGGGGGGGGGGGGGGTAGTAGGTTTAAATCTGGGATTTGAATACCTCCACTGAGGCTGATATATGCTTCTGGTAGAAGAGTTCTACTCACACTGTCAGTGTCACACACAGCCCTGGGAAAGAATGAGTACTTCCAGTCTCACGATTAGGGTATGACATCTGTACACATTTTCTGTGGATGCTGTGAAATTACATTTACAGTGACAAAATAATCAGCAAATCATTGAGGTTACTTAATACTAGAAAGTAAAGGGGAAATAATGTTCCACACAACACACAAATGGCAATCCATGCTTGTTTTTAAAAAGAAGTAATCTGGTAGTATGCCAATCATACATGTATTTAGCAGACTACATAAGCAGAGCTTCAGATTGTTTTTAAATTTCATGGGTCATATGACCCCTGATTAATTACAGAAAATGATGGGTCAATGTCCAGAATAATGGGCCAATAAAAAGTGTCACTGTTGGGTGTTGTATTAAACTTGAATAATTTATTGTAATATTCTTGATGATTTTTATTTGATGATTATTTATCTGTTCTTGTGTACCACAGATCTGCGAAGCTGACAAGGACAACTTTTTGACTGGTTGTGGGAAACTGTCATCAAGGAGAAACTCATGTGGTGGCATTCAGCAGTCCAACAGATGTTCCAGTTTGGCAAGTCCAATTTCTTCAGTAAGTTAACTCTTTATTATCCTAGATGTCTTTTACCTACAATGTCTTGCCCAATGAGTTTATTAATGACCGACCGATATTCCAGTCTGACACATCCCTTTTTAATCTGTAATTTCATAAAATTCTTTATTGTCCTTTGGCATTGTACAACGCACATGGAAACTTGTCTTCCACCGTGTAAAATAAGATTATATGAAAATAAAAATATTAAATAAAAACATGAAACGTAAATTTACATTTAAACAAATATGTAACTCACACACCACACCCAATCATTCATCTACTCTCCGCTATCTTGCTCACTAATGCAACCCACCACCACTTTTCCCTTCTTTTTTTGACCTTTTTTCTTGTTCCCCTTTTTTCATTTTTTTGTTTTCATCCTCTTGTCTGCTTGACTGACTAATATGGACATTTCCAAGAGCCTTAAGTGTTGTTGTTTGATACAAAAATGTCTGGGTTTCTGTGTAACCTAGTGTTTGGTGTATACTAACACATTCATACCGTGTGAAGTTGGTGTGTGTGTGTGCGTGTGTGTGTGTGCAGTAGAACCTCCCTCATAAGATCGCTCCTAGGTTCCATTGTACAACTTGTGCAGTGAGTTAATTACTGAGTTCATTAAGGTGATTTGTGTAACAAAACAAAAACAGAATGCACATTTATTCATAGGGAAAAAACAATTTTAAAACAAAAATATGCATATTTCATGCCAACTTTATCTGACTTCAGTTTTTAATTTGCTCAAATTATCGTAATTTTAAATACACACAATAGAATCCATGTGTTCTTTTCCCCTCCTACGCAGTTTCAGTAACACGCAAAGTACCATACTTTTCTGACTCTAAGGCGCACCCTCCAACTGTCACTCATAATTCATATTTTGTTAGGTTTTCTTGCTATATCAAATTATAAGTAGTCATATTACGAGGGGAATTAGTCTCACTTTTGGGGAGTAAAAATATCACCTTATTGTTAGAAAAATACAGTATTTTGTTTTTCTAAGACAATAAAATATAGAATTATGAGGGGAAAAAAATCTGAAGTATTGTACAATTAAAAACAAACCTATTGTCAGGCCTTTTTTTTTGTTTTGTTTAGGGACAATTTGCTGCTACTGCTGAAGCTGCTTTGCTTGAGAACCCAGCACACAGGATGGAGTTGCAGGAGGTTGGATCTGCCTCTGATGAGGATGTAAGTGACCTGAACCTCATACATTATTCAGGCATGGTAGACCTCCGCGAATTGCGGAAAAGCCATGAAAATTTGACACCCCCCCTCAACCAAAAAAAGCCGGGCGAAAAACTCGCTCGGGTGCCTAAAAATTACGTGCGTTAAAACCTATGCAATCGCTTCGCAGAACCGGATGTGAATGACTGAACAAGCAACTTCCCGCCGAAGTTAGCAGTCATGCGCGGCCTAGCTCACGCCGCACGTTTCCAGATTTGTGATCCTAGTGCTTCTTTTTCTTCTTCTTCTTCTTCTTCATTTTGACGCCAAACTTCATCATTTTAGTTTGAGTCGACATCTTTCAAATGAAATGCAGAATCGGTTGGATATTCTTCCGCGAAACTCACTTTGCCCCCACCACCATGCCTGATTATTATTAGAAATAAATATGTGTGGATGTGTTACTGTGATGTCACAGAGTAAGAGTTGCAACTGACCCAGTTCAATGGATTGATGTAGACTGTGACGCCTTTTCAGTTAATTTTAGCTACTAAAATTCTCTGTGACTAGAATATATTCCAAATACAAATTGAACGGAAATTTGTATCCTCATATATACTTTTGATAGGTCCTCATTTTGTTCTGAAATATGTGGTAAGCATGGCAAATATATATACAATGGATTCCTGCCAACTAAAAACTGCATAACTCATAAAGACTTCATAACTCACCATAATTTTTAGGTCCCATCTTAACCCCTTCAGTACCGGCTATCAGCTGCGCATACGCAGCCGGTATGCAGCGCGTTTTTGGAATGCGGCAATAGCACCGACATATACATACCGGTATACAAACGTCGGTGGGAAGTATTGATGCATTAGACTTAGAGAGCACATATACACTTCGGCACTGAAGAGGTCAATCATTTGTATGCAAAAAAGTATTTTTATCTCAAAATATTGGCTATATCTCAAAATAAAATTTTGGTCCTTTCAATTTTGACTTATCTGATTTCTAATGTATAATTATTTATTTTTTAATCCATGGTTTATACCTTCCCTTCTCTTCCTTTTTCCCAAAAATAAAGTGTAGCTTGAAGTAATTGAAATGACAGAACTGACTACCAATATTGTTCTTTCTCTCTCTCTCTCTTTTGTATATTGTGTTATTTAAGTGGTGTATTCATCAGGTTGGGTGTTTTAAAGTCTTGAAATTATTTTATATTGTTACAGGATCTTGAGAGACAGACACCTGTTGTTGGGTGCAGCATCACGCCATATGTGGCATCAGTGTTGATGCACGACTATTGTGGACCTGTGCTCAAGGAAAGCCTCCCTACAAGTTGTGCTGCATCTTCCCAAGTTGACATAAGTGATTTTGTCACTTTCTGTGACGCTGCAACACAAACAGATGTGCCGCGAAAGCAAACAGCAGACACAGGTATAAACTGTGACATGAAGAAGTTGTGTGACAAAGGCATTCAGGTTGGAGTGGAACAGTTTGAGACCGCCACTAATACAGATTTACCAGCAATGACATTTGAAGATGTTGCTGATGATAACCAAAAACTGATTTTCTATACTGGCATACCAAACAAGGATGCATTTTTGGCAGTTTTTGATGAACTTGCACATGATGAAAAACATCTGAAATCTCAAGTGGGTAAAAGAGAAAATCTACGCTACATGGATGAATTTTTCATGTTCCTCATGAGACTTCGTCTTGGTCTTCTTTTACAAGATCTCGCTGATCGTTTTCGCATTAGTTTGTCAACGTGCTCAAATGTATTTTCTGCTTGGACTATGTTTCTGCACACAAATTTGGTCCCCCTCATTCAGTGGCCTTCAACAGAAGACATATTTGCATCTATGCCAAGGGCTTTTCAGACTCATTTCCCCAATTGCAGGATTGTGATTGATTGTACAGAGATATTCACTCGCAAACCATCTTCACTTGTGTCACAGACTTTAACCTATAGCCATTACAAATCGAACATGACCTGGAAGGCCCTCATTGGCATTACTCCATGTGGAACTCTTTCGTTTGTCTCTGACCTTTGGCTAGGCAGCATCAGTGACCAGCAAATAGTTGTGAAGTCTGGCCTTCTGGATTTGTTAGACAGAGGTGATGCAATAATGGGTGATAAGGGTTTTGACATTTCAAGGTTCACAACTGAAAGAGGAATTCAGTTAATAACCCCACCAAGAAAGAATAAATTGAAGAAAATGACTCCAGAACAGATCATTCAAACAAGGCGCATAGCTTCCCTCAGGATTCATGTGGAACGATACATGGCCAGAGTGAAAACATTCAGAATATTAAGTGATGTTCTTCCAACTTGTCTTTATCCCAACCAAGTTTGGAAAGTTTGCAATGCTCTGACAATGCTATACAAACCTTTAAATCCTCGTCGTTAACTGACCTCCGTTATGTTATATACTCCAATTTAAGACTGATTTTTCTGGACTTTTTGGAAGTCATAATAATTGAGACCTTTTTGACTGTACAATACATCGAAGTTGACCAATTTTGAGTTATGTCTATGTTTTGCACATGGTCGCTTGGCGACATGCAACTTATAAAATAGTTCCGTTTTGACAAATTATGTTAACCTTGTGTTGAAATTTGCTTTTCGTCCTTCAGCTGTAATATGCTTTTTGATCTGAGACGATACTGTGCATTTAGCATTGGGATTCAATTTGTATGTCAGTGTAGACTAAACAATTTGTTTGACTAAAAAGCCAGGTGAAATTGTTGTCCATTGTGTGTAGGATTAAACAAGACTGCCAGGAACTGTAAAATGGGTTGTCTGGTCAAGTTTTTGTTTTGGCAGGTTTTTCATTATTGCTCAAGCTTATGAGTCAGGTGCAATATTTTGCTGAATTATTTTGCTTCATACTCATAGTGTATTTAAGAGCCGATCCCAGGAATCGGGTAGTCAGTTAAGAGTGGGAGAGAGAGAGAAACAAGCCAGCGACACTCCTAGCTGCGGGCTTTCGCCTGCGCCAGCTTAGTTTTTCCCTCCTTTTGCGTTTGAAAAGGGATGCTTTCGCTGCGAGCGCCAAGCAGAAACTGACATTTTTAGCCTACTGCTTGCTTATATAGTGCTGCGCTGGCTTTAACAGCTTCTGCCAACACTGCTTTGTATTACTTATTGGCTCGTTTGTATGATTTTCACAAGCATTTGTGTACTTGCTATCATCAGGATCATGACTGACGCCATTTCGCAGTTTTATTATTATGTGGTATCAAACCAGCATAACTAATGAAATATTGCATAACGAACATTATAAAGCATGTCATTTAGCAAGAGCTACTTTAGCAAAAGAAATATGATTAAATGACATTGCAAAATTAGTGCAACAACTGCCACAAATGTAGATTTTGTTTGCACTAATATATTTTAATCAGCATCAGTCATGAAAATCTGCATTGTTGTGCAAACACAATCAATGTTAATTGGGTGGGTATGTAATGGCCCATTCACAGCTACAACTGGCACATAGCATATTATTTTACACCCTGGATACATTTTGGAAGGATAAAAAGTTTTAGCAAAGCTTAAAATTCATGTTTGTTAATTATACTTAGGTTGACTGTCATCAAAAACTGATGAGCAATTCTTTGTGGTTCATTGTTAACCCTTTCGCCGCCAGCCATTTATTCAAAAAAAATCATTAAAGTTACCTGAATCACAGAGGAAAAAAATATCAGCAAAATTGCACATTTTTCTGTGACATTAGGCCTATCCTTACCTCCCAACATTACAAAAATAGGATCTTCAGATAACAGGCCCTGATTTTATGCTTTTCAGTGACATGGGTGTTAAACCATTGTGGTGCAAAAATGTGACATTGGCGGTGAAAGGGTTAAATGACTGTTTAATCCTGTAACGATGGCTGCTTTAATGTAGTCACATCTTTTTGTTAGCATATGAATTATATTATTTCATTTAAAATTTGTATATGCTATTTGATGACAAAGTCAGAATTTGCTGACATTAGCAACTGATTATAGCAGCTCCACAGCTTCATTATTTTGTCCATAAATTACTGGGTACTATTTTCAAACCATGTTTTATTTTTTAATTTTATAAATGTATGTACCGTATAACAGTTACCATCAACCAATGACTAAGCTATTTGGGTCATTGTTTGATGGATTCTAATCAAATCAGTGATGTGCCACTTTTTTGCTATAATCAGAAATCATGATCAAGTCTTTGCTAATGTTCGTTTAAATTAAAGACCTACAAAATTTCAGCTAACAAAACATATATATTATGTTAATGAAAATTAAAAGAATATAAGATGGTTTGGAAACATTTTATACAATGCAAGGACAATTTTGTGGCCCTGAGATTATGGAATTAACAATCGTCATAACTATGGTAAAAATTGCAGGTGAGTGGGGATCGGTGCACTTTAACTGCTCTGTTATATTTGTGTTGAGAAGCTTGCTGTCCTTTAGTCTTGTGGTTTTGCGATGTATGTTTGAACTTTCATTTAAGCTCCACTTGCAGCATTGAATGTGATTTTCAATTTCTTTATTTATGAAAATGGGCACTTTGTTTTATCAGTACAGAAAACCTGTCTTTATTATTAAGACTTTGTTTTAACCCTTTCACCGCCAATGTTGCATTTTTGCACCATAATGATTTATACCCATGTCACAAAAACTCAAAAAGCCTTGAAATCTAGATCTGTTGTCCAACGATCTTGTGTTCTTGATTTGAAGAGGTAAGAATAGGCCTTATTTTAAACATGTCACAGAGGAATCCCCAAGATTGCAGACAAAATCTTTTTTCTATTCATGTAAGTTTAATCGAAAATTTTGGCTAAAAAATGGCTGAGGCGAAAGGGTTAATGTTTTTGTTTTGACAATTTGAAAGTTTTTTTGTTTGTAAACGTACATAGCTTTTTTAATTCAGGACCGAGGTGTTCTGAGACTGGAATTGTGGGTTATGTGTGTGCTCATATAAGTGTGTACGAACTTTAATTATGATTAAAAGACATGGATTAATAAAAGACAGTATACACAAAAGTGCCAAAGGATATTCAAAATTGACTATGTGTCCTCTGTCATGCATGAAAGTGTTTTCCTTTCTTAATTTCTCTATTTTTTCATGTCCAAAGTTAAAGTATTCTTGGTTCCTTTGGAAGGCTACAATTATACGTTTTGTTAAATGTTTTGGTATGCAGCACTTCATTTTTGAGACAACATAAATCACAGTATCACAATCAATATTTCACAGTATCGCAATCTTATTAACACTAACAGTACTCACTACTGTATTTTTCGGACTATAAGTTAAATGAGTATAAGGCGATACATCTTCCCCAGACTCAGGCCCCTTCACCTTATAATATGACTGACAATAATCATAGTAAGGAGGAAAAAAAAGAACAAAATCTGAAATTTGCGTAAATTTTTGGGGGTGCGCCTTATACAAACATGGGCTTTATAGTCCCAAAAATAAGGTAATTATTAAGCAACTCATCAATCAGATTATGTCATTCAATCACAAGTCAATGTCGGTCATTTCATAAAGGAAAGTTTATTTTTTAACCCGAACATAAGTATTCTGAGCATGACGCTTTAACCCCCAGTCCCACATTCACGAGTTTACAGAGTTGTGGTGATGCACCTCGACCATACCAGATAGGATGATTTCTTCATTTGATAGTCCACAGTACCCAATGGCAGTGTCTAACTAAACACTAAAAGAAAAACATAAAAAGCTCAGTGGGGGAAAAAAGGAAACAGAATAAAATTAAATAGGGAAATAAAAAGATGAAAAGCTCAATGGTGGAACCAAAATGGGTTCAGAAATTAATTCAGAGGGTCAAATAAATTATAAAGACAGAAAAGTTAACAACAGGGCACTTTGAACGAAAGAAAGGAACTAAAACTGTTTGTGCAGACAGGAGTAGTATATTATGTTTCTGTAAACATTTCTTTTTTAATGACAGGGCCCAATCCATAGGGGAAACTGAAAAGCACATCAAAGTTTACTGTCGGAAATTGACTGATCAAAATATATTACTGAGCTTGTGATCTTGTCACAATAATCTCATACATTAAATTTGCATGTATCCTGATGTCATCAAAAATACAAAATAAAAAGAAGCAAAGTGAGATTTGGTCATGTTTTATACTGTCAGTCATCACAAATTGATTATTTATAAGCACAAGTCATAGGTCCTGGAATAGAAATTATGTTCATGTTTTACGAACTAATAGCATATTGAGAATGAATTGGCTATTACACTATTTAATTTACTATGCAGGGTTTATTCTTCTTCCCGTCAATCGGCCAACTTCATCAGGTTGAAGATAATCACCAGTATTAAAAAAAAAAAAAAATGAAGGTCATCACACGACACCGAGACAGCAAGAAAAATAAAGGAATAAATAATGTCATGTAACAAGATGGATCCCTGAAGACTTCATTCAAACCCATATAAAAAAAAAAAAACTACCTCAACAGATTTTAGCCAAATTAACCCTTTCAATCGCCACTGTCGCCTCTTGGCACCACAGTGATTTATCACCCATGTCACTGAAAGGCATCAAATGAGGGTCTCTCATTAAATGGGATAGGCCCTATTTTTAGCATATCACGAGGAATCCCCAATATTGCAGACAGAATCCATTCTCTACCCAGGTAAGGTTAATGGAAATTTTTAGCTGAAAAATGGCTGGCTTTGAAAGGGTTAAACTTAAAGTAGAACTAGAAGTCAATTTTCAGTCAAGCAGTTTGTTGTACTGATTACGGTATTAGAAGCCGCATAACAGTGGCAGGGTGGACTTACTTTGGGTGCAATTTTCTATTTCTCAGTATGCGTGAAGAAAACATTTCAGGGACTACACCACTAACAAAGAAAGAACGCAGCTTATGTTGCATGGTCTTCCAGAGATCCTCATCAATACTGATACGTTCAATGTGGATGTCGGAGACAGTCCATACCACAAAATCGCACCACTTCCTGCCTGTGATGCCCATTTGCCCCTGTACTTGGTAAAAATAAGGGTGGGAGGTTTTCAGCTTCACCTCTTCCCCCTTAAGAGCACAGCAAAAGCTCTTGTCTGCACAAGCTTCCTGGATGGACCGAGTGGACCATGTGTATGGGCACTTCACCTCCACAAGACCCAGAGGAGGTACACAATCGGGACAATGAACCAGTCCGTCCGGACTGGTTGCCAAGAATGGGAGATCATGATCAACAACAAGGCCACAGTCAGCAACAGACAAGTGTGGATGAGATGTTGCCATTCTATTGAAGTACTGGCGCCTCGCTGCTGCTTCATGGTTCTTCCCCCACTTGGTAGCAGCGGTCTGGAAAGGGCGACAATATCCCATGATGCTTTTCACCAGATTGTCAGGCTCTGTGTCTGCTTTTCTGCACATCACTGCACCAAACTGTGAGCTGGTCACCCGACCAGATCGTGCATTGTGCCAAGCAACGCATTTAGCCTGCCCTCTTGTGCAAGCCTCAATCTCCTTGATTTCACTTTCCGACATCTTCAATGACTTCACATAGTCTTCAAACTGCACCAAGCATTTCTCATTCTTCAAATCCACATGATCTGCAAAGTTCAGTTTAACAGGAGGAAGTTCCACTTCAAAGTCCCTCTTTGCCTGTTCTTTGTTGCTGGTAAAGCTCACTAATGAACAGTGTGGGTTTGATGCTTGCAATCTGCTGCTCAATCTTGTGAGGTTTAACACAACTTTGGGGGAAGGCTGCACATCTGACTTTGGGCGACGAAGAGGCCTATCAGCAACTTTTTTTGGGGATAGGATCCGTTTTCTTGGAATCAGCCATGCGCATCGCTGTGACGTTGAAGAAAGGAGGCCCCTTTCTCTCTTCTCTGTCATGTCAACCAGCATATACAGCACAGCTGCAATATGGTTGCATGATTCTCCATCCCTGAAACAAAAAAAGCAAATGCGGTTCAGTTAACATTTGACGATGTAAAAATACCATATTTTTCACTAATAAGTAAGGCGCATGCGCACCCCCACAATTTTACACAACATTCAGATTTTGTTATATTTTCGTACTATTTTACTATTTTTAGTATGCAGAATGATTATAATATAAGGTGCAGGTTCTCAGTCTGGAGAAAAAACAATATCGCCTTATGATCGAAAAGTGATAGGACAAACTGTCCTGAGACAAGATAAATCAATAGGACAATACCCTGGCTCTTCAAGAAATCAATAGGACAAAGCGTGCCACTGGCAATGCAGTGTTAACAAAAATAATCCGACATTTTCAATTTTAATAGGTCAATGGCCTAATAAGAAAATGTACTGGACTTCCACCCCTCCCCCACTGCTTAAAATTTATTATAAGACTAAGAGTACATAAAACACCAGCGCAACAACCATAGGCGTCAAAAGTCAAATAGTAATAACATTAACACATTGTTTTTGGCCTGCAATATATTTATATTGAAATAAGCAATATTATTATAAAATAAATAATAAAAAATGTTTAAACATGGCATTCACAACAGTTTACTTTGATGGATTTACTTAGTTAAATAATGGATAGAAAGAAGATTTTTCAAGTGACAAATCTCAATATTATAGCATTAAACTAAAGATATGAAAAAAGTACAATAAACGGTGGTGTTCCTCAAGGTAGTGTTATAGGTCTTATTCTTTTTATTTATTTTATAAATGACGAGCAGGTACCCATCACCGCTTCTATCACCTATCACCACTGCAAACAAATATCAGCCCAACCCTCCAGAACAGTAGTCGCTTTCTCTGGTATGTGAAAGTCATAGACAGACACAACTGACTAGCATACACATTTAGTGATTTACACCCTCAGTGATCATGATAAATTGTTTGTTTACTTCCTCTTCGATCGCTCAGTTTCCTGTCAATTATGAGTGCAGATGTGTCATGCTGCCATTATGCACCTAAGAAATACATAGGCCAAGCAAGTCCATACTTCGGCTGGAGGAAATGTTTTTGAAAATGAAAGTGTTTCTTGAAAGAAGGCAGGAGAATGGACCGGTGAGGCAGAAAGATTGTAGATGACACTATTGACAGTGAGTAAAAGGAAAAGGCAGAGTCAAAGAGAGTTAAATAAGTAATTTTGTACACACACACAACAAATTTTATGTCATGTAAAATTAATATGTAAGAGGAAATACCTCTGAGTTTGACATGCTTACCCTGCAGTGCATGTGCAGTCTGCTGAATGAATATGCCCAGTGTGTTTACTGAGGCATATCCAAGTCTGGTAGTCTGGAGATTTCTTTGGATCCTTTCCAGGTAAGGATGGCATGACGGAGGCTTTCACAAAGCCATGATCAACCGCATCTTTGACTCTGTGGAAATAAGCTGAATGGACATGGCCCTCGTCAAACATCGTTTTGGCTTTCAGCTGTCTCTGAGCACCCATCCTTTGGTTGTCTGTTGTACGGTGGTGGCTGATGACCAGATAATTGTAAACATCTTTGTCAGTAACGGCAGGACAGTCCACCAGCTCTTGCCACTCTGACAAAGTCGTGGGATTAGGCAATTGATAGCCAGTTGGCGTCCCCAAGCGGTTGAATTTTCTTGCAAGTGACTGGCTTGCGTCGGTTTCTGCCCCCAAGTTGGGTGTGAGGTTCAATTCCACGCAACCCTCCGCGCGTGCCACAAGTTGCGCTTTCTTTCCAATTAAACTTTGGCCTCGAGCTCTCAAAAAGTCCTTCAAAGCTGGAATTGTCAGCTTCTGAAAATGATTTCTTTCGCTCTCCATCTTCCCTGCTCAGACGATCGCCACCGGAAGTAAACATGCAAAGGGACTGAATCCGCGAGGCACAAAAATCAAGGGAAGTAACAACCCCACCTAAAACGGTTCCTAATTGCAAGAATGTCATTTTTGAAAATTAACACCACTTCCTTTTACTTCCTCGAAAAAAACTGAGCTTCCATCCCTTCAACAAAGGCGCCAACACCTCCGTCTGACCATGCTCCTACAGAGAGTGGTTAAAGGGGAAAACAACCGATCCCAGGGATCGCACAACAGGGAACAAGGAAGGGTGAACCGTCCTTCTCGCGAGCTGTGCTTCAAATGTGGCGCTCACCATATATAATAATTTGTTTTACGTCCTCTCGGAAATTACCATGTGGGACATTTCTTTTTGATAAAGTTAGATTTTTTATTTAAATACAGTTAAGAGGGAAGGGAGAGGTTTTTATTTAGTACTTTTAGTTTTTTAAAGTGTTTAGTTTGTATAGTTAGTTGAATTTCACCATGTCTGGCCTGGCCTGCGTTTTTTTAAAAGATGTTTATTGAGATAAAATACTTTATTTTAAAAGAATTTTCCTAAGTTTGTACTTAGGGGAATGAACTGGGATTAAAATTTCAGGACCACTATTTTTTTTTAAGAACAACAACAACAAAATTTTAAAACTTCAAAAAAGGTCTATGTAAAAAAAATATTTACATTTGTGTTTACAAAACACAATTCCTTTTTATTTTTAAAAAGTGAGAATGCAACGATTTTTAGGTTACATCGAACTAAAAGACCGATGTCACACGGTTAAAGATATTAGTTTTGTTAAAACTATAAATGGTCCCCACCGGACCAAGTTTAAAAAAGGATTCCTGAACCGCTGGCCTACAAAGCTTATTGGCCCAGTTTAGGTAAATTTTAAAAGATGGGGATTTTGTACATAGGGGGTTTCGTTGGCCATGAGGGGAGGAGGGACAGAGGAGCAAAGTCCTTCCTGCCCCCCACCCATCCAAAGCCTAAGATCCGGTGGGGATTAAGTGCTTATTTACATTTTAGAGCACCTATAAAATCCAAGGTTAAATGAACAAGCGATTCTCTCTTTACCCTACCAAGGGGAGGGAGCGAGAGGGACCCCTCCTCCTCGGGTCGGGCAGAGGAGAGACGTAGACAGGGACCTAGCATTAAGCGGGGGGACCCTTGGCTTTCCCAACTAAATTTTGGGGGCAGCACGACTACTACGTTGTAGTTACAGTTTAATATATACAAGTGGCCTTAGCTCACCTTGGGAAGACCTATATAAAAACGTTTAGTTTATGTTAAAAAGCTGAGCAAGGTGATATCTACTTTGAAAATTTTTAAAACAAATAACCAAAGGATGCCTTGGACAAGTCCTTTATAAGCCATAGCAGAGGGGCCCATCCCTCAGTGTTTCTATTTAGGATGTAGTTCTTTTTGAATGGAATTTTATGGTCTCTTGCTTTCTGTAAGCACTCTCCCAGTTCTGACTCGATAAACCGACAGGACTGAAATAGGTGATCACCATCAATGGTCTGTCCACATAGACAGTTTCTAGGGTTAAATTTAGAGAAAATTGAGTCTGTCCTCAGTCTAAAAATGGTGGATT
>JAGGCT020004085.1:443887-479096 GCA_017654935.2 Phymorhynchus buccinoides | reverse complement strand
AAGCACGAGTATTTTTGGTAACATAAGTTGACGTTAGTTAATATCATAGCTGGTCCGAAGATTTATATTTAGAGTGGACACAGATTGTTGTGTTTCGTTTCCGCTCATCTTATAAGCTCTGGGGGGCACCCAGTGGCTTTATGTGAACCCTTTCTCAGACGCTCTATGTGGTGGGATAGTATTACGTGCAGGGCTGCTTTGAAAAAAGGGTCCCACACATGGGCGGCGCATACTCGCTTCAGGGTAGGTGCTTCGCCTCTTCATTCTAGAGCTCCTTATTCACCGGCTTTCACTACATGTTCATCCTCCACTCCGCTGAGTGCCAACAACTTCACTAATTCTTACCGGGTGCGTGTATGGTGAGGTTAACTGACGTACTGGTAAACGACAGCTTCGTTCATGGTGTTCACGTTAGTCGGGTGTCATCATTTCATATTGCCATAGGGGTCAAGTTCGTCTGCAGATCACATGCACTGGCGAAGTACACCGTGATATTAGCCTTAAGAACCTGCCCATGTCCGAAGCAACAGTGTTAACCTTAGTGGATATATATGTTTATGAACACAGGCAGTCCTTATATGACCGTCCCACCACTCAATACGCGGCTTTTTTGTGTGTAACATGACTTTGTAGGGTGTAGAAGCCACCGAAGGGAAGATGGGCACGGCTCCACGAGAAATGAGAACACCAGAAAAATCGCACAATCGTCAATATAATTGTGACCAAAGAGTCATGCTTAGCAGGATCTTTTCATATTATATCAGTGGTTGGAACGAAAAGAGTCTTCTTTAAACAAACAATGCAGCCCCCCCCCCCACCCCCCCCCTTCCAACCGCCTGCCCCCCCCCCCCCCCCCTCCCCCAACCCCTTTAATACAGTACAATAGATTCAAAGCTTCATTACTTGATATACCTGATAAGATCATTTGAGTTTTGTTTCTGTACAAACGTAGTTTATTAGTAATACATGGTTGCTCCTGGGAAAATTAAAAAAATCTGGCAAGGGGGCGGCCTGCGGAGTGCAGGTAGCAGCGCAACACTACATCACATTTACTGCTCTTTTTTCACCCTCTAGACTAAGTACAATTGCTATTCTCCACAATTCCTTTGAATTAGCAAATGCTTATATCGTCTATTTTTTATTGAACAGAGTGTGTGTGTGTTGTGTAAGAAAATCGTTGCATTCTCATTCTCATAATCCGCAAACCGCCGGCTCTAGGCAATTTAAAAATCCTACACTTCCAGGACATCCTGAAAGAATGTAATATAAGCAAAGTGATTTTTTTATTTTTGTGGTATGCAAGGAAAATTCAAACAATATTTTTAAAATGAAAATCGTTCACGTATATTGTCTGACATACTCCATATCAGTATCGTAATGACATTTTATAACTATGGCCCCAACAAACACTCATATACCAAAGATGATTCAGATGATTAAATATCTACCGTTTTTGATTTTCCCTCATGACAGATGGTGTCAACATTCCATGTGTTAGCTGTAAAAAATAAAGCTACGTTATTAGAGAAACAACACTAACAATCAAGCGAAACCAAAGATAAAACTCCTAAGGAAACAAAAGTTCAGAACTGCAAAAAGCACCGCTGTGCAATCTTTTTCATTTTAATAAACAGAGTATAATTTAATGCCGCACCACATGCTTAAAGCCAAAACACCCGATCCCTAGAATCGGGTAACGATATTCCGACACGTGTTGTCTCGCGCTACAGAGAAAAAGTACCGATAAGAGTGCGGCACGCGAGGATGGAGGCAGAATGAACCCATGCGACTCGACTCGGTCCTTTTATTATCCAAGCTGTGCTTTAAAGTTTAAGGCTAACGTTATTTAAAAAATTGCAGTACAGATCCTTCTTGATATACCATTCATCAGTACATGTGTTCTTTTCATGTAAAGCGACTATGCCGAACACCCAAGTAAAAAAAAACCAAAAAACGCTATAAGATAGCATGACAAATCAATCTTTATATTCCAGCTGAAGACAGACATGCTGGGCCTAGCTTGCTAAGGCGAATAACAACAGCCTGCCGCATCTGCTTCTATGACAGGGAACTGTCTGAGCGATCGAAGAGAAGAAGAAGAAGAAGAAGAAAACCCTCCACCACTTACCCTGTCTTCTTTCTTCGATTCTTCCTCCTTCTTCGTTGAACTCAAGTTCTTGTTTCTCAGTTCTTAACTCTTTCCAGTTTGAGCTTCTCAAGGTCTCTGTCCCGATACCTTGCACGCATAACATATTATTCCTAGGGCATGGTTCGACATTAAAACCTAACGTGATAGGCTTGAT
The DNA here is from genome assembly GCA_017654935.2 of Phymorhynchus buccinoides. Classification (NCBI taxonomy): domain Eukaryota; kingdom Metazoa; phylum Mollusca; class Gastropoda; order Neogastropoda; family Raphitomidae; genus Phymorhynchus; species Phymorhynchus buccinoides. The sequence goes on along the minus strand of JAGGCT020004085.1, from coordinate 476,793 downwards.
TAAAAATAAACGCAAAAGTCAGATCAGTAGGAATCCACAGTCTCTCTTCCTCCTCTCTCCTTTCTGTTTACCCTCTCAGTTACCCTCTTGCATTCACATTTGCTCCAGACAACTTCTTCTAGTGTTCAGATTCTTTCATACATTTTCAGGAAAATCTGTCTTTTGAAGCACAGAGCCCATGCAGTTTATATCACTCACTGCAAGTGGAAGCTTCTCATAGCTTTGTGTATAACAAGCCAAATTAGTGCGTGGTGAAAATTGCCCCTAAGAGGGGTCTTGAGTGGGGGTAAGCTACGAGCGTTTTTGGTCGCTTGAATACCAGAGGCAACTTCCGAGGGACGGAATAAATCGAAGAGGGTTAACCCTTCGCTCCCAAACAGTGACCTTTTAGCATCCTTTTGCCATGCCCCCCGTCACATCACCCACTTTTCCATGATCATTAAAGAAAGCCTCTCCATGTTTTCCTTTCTTACTATTTCAATTGTAACTTCCAGAAACTTGTGAGATCACCCTTTTGAACTATTAAAGGCAAAATGCACTGCAATACCTTTACACTCCATTCAAGTCATATCTGGTCTGAATTAATAGATAATTCCTTTCATGCATTTGCTTCATGGGAAGCAAATCGTGTGTGCACCTAGTTGCACTTCTAACTCGCTTCGGCTCCCTTAGACCAAATATTGGCCTCTGAGTGTTGCTTTTTGTTGTGGTTTTGTTGTGAGGGACCAATTGTTGTAGAGTTTTTCTCTATAAAGTCTATATTTAAAAAAATCTGATCTTCCACTTCCCTATGTCTAAACCTGAAGTAAAAACCCGTATTTTCTTCTTCCTCATTTTGTTTATGTCTGTTTTGTTTTTGTGTGTATGCCTGGAGTGATTTGTGATTTTTTAATAATTCAAATTTGTTGCGATGTGACCTGAGTTAAGTTGATGTTCCAGACCTTGAATGGGCTCTTGACAAATGAGCCTCTAACAATCATGAACAGCCAAGTAAAAAAAAATAACAAGTCTTTTTTTTTTCCCTTACCCTTTGTAACATGCAAATAGTTTAACTCCGACTGTTCATTTTCCTTCAACTTTTGCTTTATTTGTGCCATTCTCTGCTGATGACTAAACAAAACAAACAAGCAAAAATGGTTAAGTACGAGAAACCAATGTACATAACACTCTGCTTTTAAGTTTTATTTACTAGGCTGACTATAACACCATTCACCTGCTCTGCGCAGGTGAAAATCCTAAGGAAACCAGAAATCTTCTTAATAATAAAAAAAGAAAAATACAGACTACTAAGAAAGACTCATTTAGTCTTTCCCTCTTTTTTTTTTTTTTTTTGTCTAATAAAAGCATGAAGGGATTCCAGTTAAATAATAAAATAAGCGCTTAAGCTTAAACTCATTAGGCGCTATAAAAGTTGTCTTAATAAGTAAATAAATAAAATATCTATGGTGACAGTACTTACAAGGCAACCCGGATGTGACGTTTTTTGCAAGCAACAATCGTGATCAACCAGGAAACATCACCCTTTACGAGATCGCGAAAAACACTCACTTTGCTCTGGTTTCCTATAAATCAATACCGCAAAGTCGATTACATCCTCCTTGGCGGAGGTACTTGGAAGTAAGATTTTTCATTGAAGGAGCAGGCATGTGCCTGTTTGTTCTAAGTGGCCGCTTGAGCTTGAGGTGGTCAGCTTATGCCAAATCATTGGCAAGAAAATTTCCACAATACAAGTCCTTTTTTTAGCGGGGCACAGTATTCCCAACTTGATTGCTTTAGAACTTGCTGGACAAAAGTGCCAACTTTCTTAGGGTTGGCCCCAAAAATCTGTGGCCGTTATCTGGGTCACATGACTATGATTATTTATACATTATATAATCATCATTTTTTTTTGAATCATAATAGTTGCCACATACACCATACAGAGCATGTCAATAAGACCTTTTACCACGGTCTACATTACGTGGGTTTCTTTTTATATACGAATCACATATTCTAAAGTACACATGTAGATTCATATAAACCAGGTCCTAAAAATATTACATTTATATTTTGTGCATAAAAAAAAAACCCAAAAAAAAAACTATAGTAATTCTATTTCACACTCAACGACAACAAATTGAATCATGTTCAGCTAACCTCTGATTCTCTTTCTCAAGTTTTTCTTCTTCCTTTATAAGCCTCTTCCATCTATCCCCCGACCTGATGAGCCTCCGAAAAGACTGGGCGTGTCAATGTTCGGATGAGTGTCATCTTCGTCATCTGAAATCTGAAATGACAAAAAACCAGCATCTGTAGAACCGCACAGGTTTGCTTGAATAGCATGTTCTCTGTCAGCCTGTGTCACAATTTTATAAAATCGTCAAATAATTACCAGTATTTAAGGTACTATAAGTTATGGCGCTACTTTTTTGTCCCAGACTGCAGACCCTTCGACTTATATGAGACTAGTTCTTCTTCCCTCTTCTGCATTAACCAGGCGCATATGGCTAATGGGTAAAGGTACCTATGTGTCCGTTTTTCAGTTTCACTGGTCTCCCCTGCTGTGTACAGCCGCCACATTCCGATTTCGGAGGAGCTTAACTCTTCCAGCACCGTGTGGGCGAATGTATTGCCCATACATCACACTTCACTCCCATGAAATCGAAGACTTTCTGCCAAATACCCTGCATGTGTTTGTCTATTCTCAGAGCTTGTGTCAGTCAATGTTTTTGCCGTTGAAGCAACACATACATTCTCAAAAACAAAAGTTAACCCTCTCGTTGTCGGTTAATGCAACGACAACCAAGACTGTAAAAAAATACATGGCCTAAGAATTGTTAAAGGAGAAAGTTATTGTGAAGATTGTTTTTGGGGAAAAAGGCAGGAAATGGGCCAATAAGATGGTAGATGACAGTAAGCAAAGTGGAAAACGGGCAGAGTCAGACTCAGAGAGAGTGGCAGATTAGAGGAAGTACAGCACATAAGTTCTGTCAAGGTGGGGGACGATTTTTACGAAAGACTCCCTGGTATCCCGGAGAATGTGACCAGCAACATAGTACGAAACTATAATAACAAAATCAGAATGTTGTTGTAAAATTTGGGGGATGCACATTATATCAGGCGCACCTTATAGTCCGTAAAATACAGTTAACCTTTGCACCACAATGGATGTAACACCCCTGTCACTAAAATGCTCAATCGGGTATGTTATTCCAAAGACCACTGCATTACTCTTCATTTTGGGGAGGTAAGGAAGACCTTAACTTTAAATATTCCCGAGGAATCCCCAATATTTAACAGACAAATTTGGTCTCTACCCAGGGTAAACTTAATGGATTTTTTGGCTGAGATATGGCTGGCGGTGAAAGAGTTAATGTATACTGCAGTGTTTTATGCTTTGTCCATGGAATCGCATGAGTTGTTTTAGAAAACAGCAGAAGATGCCCTTAACCCTTTCACCACCAATGTCGCATTTTTGCACCACCAAATGGTTTAACACCCACGTCACTAAAACTAAAATGCATCAAATCAGCGGCCTGTTATAAAATCCAAAGACCCTATTTTCTTATTTTGGAGGTAAGGACAGCTAAGGATTTCTAAAATTTAAAACCAAATGTCACAGAGGAATTCGCAATATTACCGGATATTTTATTTTCTCTACCCAGTTACGCTTAAGGTATAATTTGGCTGCAAAATGGCTGGCGGCGAAAGGGTTAATCTAATTTGTTTTAACCTTATACAGTCCTGAATGGTTTACTAAGCAAAAGCACTACACAGTACCAACTAGTATTAGGTACTTTTATAGTCACAAAGGCGTCTATAAAATTTTGGTTGCTCCCACCTGTAGAGCGTGTCGCAGCTAGAGGCGCGCCACCCACTTTTTTTTTTTTTGCATGTGATTTTTGTGTGACTGGTGAGGAAGGAAAGGGGGGGGGGGATAGATTTTTGACCGAAATTACAACTTTTTCGTTGCCTCTGGGTTTAACGTGTGCTAAGTGCATGGGCATTACGGGACTCTCGGTTTATCGACGCTCATGATCCGAAATACTCCACGTTCAGACCGTTAAGGCCTTGTGTAAAGTGAGAGGAAAAATCCCCTGTACCTAGGTTTGAACTCGAGTTTACTTGTATAAGAGGTGAATGTGATATACCTCTGTGCCACTCTACACATAATACAGTCATACATAAAAGTCACTGGCACATGCATCTAACCAGAGCCCCTATTGGCCACTGCAAGTAGGGTTATTAACGCACCTTAGACAGCGAGAGTTAAGTCCTTGTTGGTCAGTATTCAAAAGGGAAATTCCCTCTTGCAAAAGGCAGCCATTAAGTGGCCTCAAATATGTTTTTTGGAGAGTTATTCCCTTGTTTTGGTCAGTACTCACTAAAAAAAAAAATCAACATCTTCACCCCACCCACCAAGGGCATTCACTCTTGCAAAAAGGTGTCCTTTGCAGTAGCCAATACTCATGTAGACCATTTAGACTGGCCAGGTCCACCATCTTATGGTTGAAATACATTTTTCACTCTTTTCCCATGACAACACAACCATAATTGCTTTTTGTTGCTGTTGCTAGTAATATCATTACTGGCATTATATATATATGACTATATAAGTATATTGCCAAGGGGCAAGAGTGAACAAAAATGTGCATTTCGATCTTTAATAATGACATGGGCCTGACTATGGCCCACTTTCAATATTTTTCTCACAACCAGGGTTTTCTCCAATGTCTGTTCTCGTTTTCCTGAGCTCTAATCGTAATTCTTTTCATATCACTCTCCCCCTGTGACCGTGCACACATAAGACGCTCAAAACCTCATGTGCTTATCCCATCCGCTTATTTTCTTACTTTCTTTTATATGTTTGTGGATAAGCGCAGTAGGTTTCCGCGTCTAGTAATGCATGCACGGCCTAAATCTATCCCTGTTTTGACTGTACAGTACCATTCCCCCAAATGAAAACAAACTGAAAGGCAGTGACCCATGGCCCGGGCAGGTTACAGGGGCAGAGTCTGATAAGCCATGTAAAATTATTACATTGCCTTTGTAAACTTCCAAGAGATAGAACCACTAAGTTCAAAACGCCCCAAATCGCTTGTGGTCAATTTTTTGGGGATTAAAAAAAACTGAAGTTCAGTTTCTGGTCAAATTAATAATACTGAAATCAATGTAAAACTGAAAGAGTAGCACCCATGCATTTCTGAGCCTCACCCCTACAACGACGTAGGCTGAAGGAAGACTTGCTAGAAGGAAGTTTTGTTCTCATGATACTTGGAATGTTCTTTTCCTTTGTTTTGGATTATTTTTTTCAGCTCCAACCCTAACCCTATCCTGGCCGTTCACTTCTAATTCAACTCTAACCCAGCCTGGCAAAAGGGCGCTCTGGTTAGTTGCAAGCGTGATTTGAATCAATGGTGTCTGTATGTTTCATGGTCACCACATCAATTGGGCTTAGTCAAGCGCAATCAATATCCACATGGCACATTTCACCCCAAAAGAGAAAACAATTTATGGTCGGAAATAGGCTTCCTCGCCTTACAAATATATGGACGTTTCTTTCTCTTACAGGGTTAAATGTGGATATTGCTGGCTTAGTTTTAAACAGGGTTTACACAGATTTTTCAAACCAAAATTCACAAACTTTCAAAGACCTTTTGATAAAGACCCTTTAGGCAGAGCAAACAAAAAGACAAAGAGAGAGAGACAGAAAGAGAGCCAGAGTGAGGAGAGAGAGAGAGAAAGATGGGGGGGGGGGGGAGAGAGAGAGAGAGAGAGGCAGACAGACAGAGAGAGAGTGGGAGAGACAGAGAGAGAGGAGAGAGAGAGAGAGAGAGAGAGAGAGAGAGAGAGAGAGAGAGAGAGAGAGAGAGAGAGAGAGAGAGAAACCTACAGACAAAGAGAAAAACAACAAAGAGAAAGACAGAGAGAGTGTGAGAGAAAATAGCCTGAATTCTATTTTGCCACATGAGGTTAAATAGACACTGCCTTTTTCAGTAACTTTTTTCCAACCAATTTTTGTGACTATTTTTGTTTTATTAATTGGCTAAGTTGCTTTTCCCCCCTGATCAGTGGTGCAGGGACCACCACTCCCCCCCCCCCCTCCCCCCAGCTTCCTCTCTAGGTAGGTAGGTAGGTAGGTAGGTAGGTGTAGGGCTATGTTTTAGGCCTCTCGGCCCTTTTACGCCCCTTCTCAGTGAATTTGACTTTTGACATATTTTTAAGTGGTTTGTGTCTCCTTAAAATAAAACTTTTAAATTTTGTTTTCAAATTTGGGTTTTCGTCCAAAAGATTTTTTAACACTTGTAACCCCGATTAAAATGACGACTCTACTCCCTGTAACCACCAAATTAATGTTGGTAAACTGGGCCCGAAATGGGGTACTTTGTTTTAAAAAAATATTAAAAAATAACTACTTGATGGATTGACTTCAAATGTTCAGGGTTTGTGTATAAATGAAGAATGTTTAACTTGCAATGGTTTTTTGTTATGTGATATTTTTTATTTTTTTATATTGCAATTTTAACTCTAAAATACATAACGAAGTGGGTGTACGGGGCGGTTTTAGACGGCTTGGTAGGAGAAAGTAATGGATGTCATGGGCGGAATCAGGCTATAAGGGGCTTAAAAAGTTAATTCATTAAATGATTAATGCTAGGTGCATTCTTTATGTTAATTGGTAGATTATTCCACATCTGAACAACACGGTTAGTAAAAAACAGTGTTGCTGGTGTTAGTACCTCCACCCTCTATGTCCTTTCAATATTGGTTAAAGATTATATCCATAGAGTTGTACACTTTTTTTTTAGATACACTTAGGCTTTGGTTGGCTTTGATTGTGTTGTTTAGATGAACAAAAATAAATGCCATAAAGACTTCCTTGATAAATACACCAACATCTCAAAACTGGGTGTAGAGAGAGGGGCTGGAGCACAGGGAACAGTAGGGATGTGCATAAAACAATATTTAAGTGATTCCCATTGTAATGCTGATAAAATTGGAGAAAAATAGTTAACTTGCAGTAAAGATGTGTTGTCTGTCAATAATTTGCAAAAGGAGGCCCGATTTTTTTAAGCGTTGTTCTATTTTTTCATTCATGACTCACACCATATATAGAAAAGTTTGTGACACTGCTTTCTTCCAAGAATCAAGGCGATTGAAAGTTCGACAGAACTCAATTGATTTACAAAAAGTGAGCATTCACAGACAGAGTGCAGGTTGTGGAAACTATGTGTAGCAGATTTGAGAAAAGAACTACTTTAGTAATAGTATTGGTTTCTGCATAAAAAATGATCTCTGAATCGAGCAAAAACCCTAACAGTAACACTAACCTACCTACCCCCCCCCCCCCCCCCTATATGACGGGAAAACGCAATGAACCACGACTGTGACAAATGGCGCCGTGTACTGCAATACATGGGGGGGGGGGGGGTGTTCCTATTAGATAATGGCCTAGGGTTAGTATTCCAAAAAGGTTATTAGCTATTATTAGCTAAAAAGGTTAATAAAATACAGCTTTATGTTTGGTAAGAAAGGCAAAAACGGGAAAATGGAATTAACCGAGAAATGCAGGGGGGGGGGGGGGGGGGGCAAACATCTTGACCTTTACCCAAAATTATTTGTTAATATACAGATTTTAAATAGTAGTAGTAGTAGTAGTAAAGTAGTAGTATATAGTAGTAGTAGTAGTAGTAGTAGAATAGGGACTAATCAAGCCGTTAAGCTTTTTAGCAGTCCCATCGATTTCCAATTTTATTTTTTTTAGCGGTCAAGGTTTTACGGTTGAATTTTCCTATGGCTTGTACCCTACGTGTCGTCATATCCGGCCACAAGGAGCGTGCCATATTATGGGAGACCGCCAGGTTCTTAGTCAGTAACTCCTCACCCCCCCTCCCAACCACTCCCTGCAAGAAGGTACCCCCAAGATTTTTTTTTGTTTGTTTTCCTTGAAAACTTTTTTTAAAGACCCCCAAAGGTGACCCACCCATTTTTCCCCCCCCTCCTACGCTTGTCAAAGTTACTGACTAAGAATTTTTCTTACCAGCTTATTAAGAGGGGGTGGCGGTCTCCATAATATGGCACGCTCCTTGTGGCCCGATATGACGACACGTGGGTACAAGCCATAAAAAAAATTCTAATTTGGTTTTTGATAAATGTTTAATTAAAACCTTTTTGACCGCTCCTAAAAAAAAATATAAAATTGGGAAATCGATGGGACTGCTAAAATTTTTTTATTCGGCTGAAAACCCAAAAAGCCACTAAAACTTACTTGATTAGTCCCTATTCTACTAAGTACTACTACTAACACTACTACTAGAAGCTAAATACTACTTACTACTACTACTATTTAAATCTGTTTTTAATATTAACAATACATTTTGGGTATAAGGTAAAGGTAAAGATGTGCCCCCCCGTTAACCTGTCCCATGTGAACTCCCCCCCCCCCCTGCATGGTTCTATGGTTAATTCCAGTTTTCCGTTTTTGGCCTTTCTTACCAAACATAAAGCTGATTTTAATGGAACCTTTTTAGCTAATAATTGACGATTTCTTTTTGGAATACTAACCCTAGGCCATTATCTAATAGGACACCCCCCCCCCCCCATGTAGTGCAGTAAACACAATGGCCGCGGAGCATTTGTCACAGTCGTGGTTAGAATTGCGTTTTCCCGTCTTATACGATGGGGGGGGGGGGGGGGGGTGGAGGGTTGTGTTTATGTTAGGTTTTTTTGCTCGATTCAGAGATCATTTTTTATGCAGAAACCAATACTATTACTAAAGTAGTTCTTTTCTCAAATCTGCTACACATAGTTTCCACAACCTGCACTCTGTCTGTGAATGCTCACTTTTTGTAAATCAATTGAGTTCTGTCGAACTTTCAATCAGCCTTGATTCTTGGAAGAAAGCAGTGTCACAAACTTTTCTATATATATATGAGTCATGAATGAAAAAATAGAACAACGCTTAAAAAAATCGGGCCTCCTTTTGCAAATTATTGACAGACAACACATCTTTGACTGCAAGTTAACTATTTTTCTCCACTTTTATCAGCATTACAATGGGAATCACTTAAATATTGTTTTATGCACATCCCTACTCTTCCCTGTGCTCCAGCCCCTCTCTCTACACCCAGTTTTGAGATGTTGGTGTATTTATCAAGGAAGTATTTATGGCATTATTTTTGTTCATCTAAACAACACAATCAAAGCCAACCAAAGCCTAAGTGTATCTAAAAAAAAGTGTACAACTCTATGGATATAATCTTTAACCAATATTGAAAGGACATAGAGGGTGGAGGTACTAACAGCCAGCAAACTGTTTTTTACTAACGGGGTGTTGTTCAGATGTGGAATAATCTACCAATTAACATAAGGAATGCACATAGCATTAATCATTTAATGAATTAACTTTTTAAGCCCCTTATAGCCTGATTCCGCCCATGACATCCATTACTTTCTCCTACCAAGCCGTCTAAAACCGCCCCCGTACACCCACTTCGTTATGTATTTTGGAGTTAAAATTGCAATATGAAAAAATAAAAAATATCACATAACAAAAAACCCATTGCAAGTTAAACATTCTTCATTTATAGTATACACAAACCCTGAACATTTGAAGTCAATCCATCAAGTAGTTATTTTTTAATAATTTTTTTTAACAAAGTACCCCATTTCGGGCCCAGTTTACCAACATTAATTTGGTGGTTACAGGGAGTAGAGTCGTCATTTTAATCGGGGTTACACCAGTGTTACAAGTGTTAAAAAATCTTTTGGACGAAAACCCAAATTTTGAAAACAAAATTTAAAAGTTTTATTTTAAGGAGACACAAACCACTAAGTAATATGTCACAAGTCAAATTCACTGAGAAGGGGCGTAAAAGGGCCGAGAGGCCTATAAATAGTCCTATATCTACCTACCTACCTACCTACCTAACTAGAGAGGAAGCTGGGGGGAGGGGGGGGGGGAGTGGGTGGTCCCTGCCACCACTGATCAGGGGGGAAAAGCAACTTAGCCAATTAATAAAACAAAAATAGTCACAAAAATTGGTTGGAAAAAAGTTACTGAAAAAGGCAGTGTCTATTTAACCTCATGTGGCAAAATAGAATTCAGGCTATTTTCTCTCACACTCTCTCTGTCTTTCTCTTTGTTGTTTTTCTCTTTGTCTGTAGGTTCTCTCTCTCTCTCTCTCTCTCTCTCTCTCTTCTCTCTCTCTTCTCTCTCTCAATTCTCTCTCTCTCTCTCTCTCTCTCTACTGTCTCTATCTCCTCTCTATCTCTGTCTGTCTGCCTCTCTCTCTCTCTGTCTCCCCCTAAATGGACAGGGGGGGGGGGGGGGGGGGGGCGGCAGGTCTCTCTGGGACCCCTTTTCTGTCTCTCTCTCTCTCTCTCTCTCTCTCTCTTCTGTCTCTCACTCTTTCTCTTTGTTGCTCTGCCTAAAGGGTCTTTGAAAATGTCTTTGAAAGTTTGTGAATTTTGGTTTGAAAAAAATCTGTGTAAACCCTGTTTAAAACTAAGCCAGCAATATCCACATTTAACCCTGTAAGAGAAAGAAACGTCCATATATTTGTAAGGCGAGGAAGCCTATTTCCGACCATAAATTGTTTTCTCTTTTGGGGTGAAATGTGCCATGTGGATATTGATTGCGCTTGACTAAGCCCAATTGATGTGGTGACCATGAAACATACAGACACCATTGATTCAAATCACGCTTGCAACTAACCAGAGCGCCCTTTTGCCAGGCTGGGTTAGAGTTGAATTAGAAGTGAACGGCCAGGATAGGGTTAGGGTTGGAGCTGAAAAAAATAATCCAAAACAAAGGAAAAGAACATTCCAAGTATCATGAGAACAAAACTTCCTTCTAGCAAGTCTTCCTTCAGCCTACGTCGTTGTAGGGGTGAGGCTCAGAATGGCATGGGTGCTACTCTTTCATTTTTTTTACACTGATTTCAGTATTATTAATTTGACCAGAAATTGAACTTCAGTTTGTTTTTTATCCCCAAAAAAATTGACCACAAGCGATTTGGGGCGTTTTGAACTTAGTTGTTCTATCTTGGAAGTTTACAAAGGCACTGCAATAATTTTACATGGCTTATCAGACTCTGCCCCTGTAACCTGCCCGGGCCATGGGTCACTGCCTTTCAGTTTGTTTTCATTTGGGGGAATGGTACTGTACAGTCAAAACAGGGATAGATTTAGGCCGTGCATGCATTACTAGACGCGGAAACCTACTGCGCTTATCCACAAACATATAAAAGAAAGTAAGAAAATAAGCGGATGGGATAAGCACATGAGGTTTTGAGCGTCTTATGTGTGCACGGTCACAGGGGGAGAGTGATATGAAAAGAATTACGATTAGAGCTCAGGAAAACGAGAACAGACATTGGAGAAAACCCTGGTTGTGAGAAAAATATTGAAAGTGGGCCATAGTCAGGCCCATGTCATTATTAAAGATCGAAATGCACATTTTTGTTCACTCTTGCCCCTTGGCAATATACTTATATAGTCATATATATATAATGCCAGTAATGATATTACTAGCAACAGCAACAAAAAGCAATTATGGTTGTGTTGTCATGGGAAAAGAGTGAAAAATGTATTTCAACCATAAGATGGTGTCTGGCAGTCTAAATGGTCACTGGCTATTGGCCACTGCAAAGAACACCTTTTGCAAGAGTGAATGCCCTTGGTGGGTGGGGGAAGATGGTTGAGTACTGACCAAACAAGGGAATAACTCGCCAATAACCCTATTTGAGGCCACTTAATGGCTGCCTTTTGCAAGAGTGAATTCCCTTTTGGATACTGATCAACAAGGGCTTAACTCTTGCTGTCAAGGGCGTTAATAAACCCTACTTGCAGTGGCCAATAGGGGCTCTGGTTAGATGCATGTGCCAGTGACTTTTATGTATGACTGTATTATGTGTAGAGTGGCACAGAGGTATATCATGTTCGCCTCTTGTCAAGTAAACCTGAGTTCAAACCTGGGTACAGGGGATTTTTCCTCTCACTTTATACTAGGCCTTACGGTCTGAACGTGGAGTCTTTCGGATTCATGAGTCGATAAACCGAGGTCCCGTGTGCCCATGCACTTAGCACACGTTAAACCCAGTGGCAACGAAAAAAGTTGTCATTTGGTCAAAATTTACCCCCCCCCTCCCTTCCTCATCAGTCACACAAAAATCACATGCAAAAAAAAAAAATTGGGTGGCGCGCCTCTGGCTGCACGCGCTCTCCAGGTGGGAGCAACCCAAATTTGAGACGCCTCTGTGACTATAAAGTACCTAATACTAACTATTGGTACTGTGTAGTGCTTTTTTTGCTTAGTAAACCATTCAGGACTGTATAAGGTTTAAAACAAATAGATTAACCCTTTCGCCGCCAGCCATTTTTTCAGCCAAAATATACCATTAAGCGTAACTGGGTAGAGAAAAAAAAAATCGGTGCAATATTATGAATTCCTCTGTGACATGTATAACCCTTAGGCCTGTCCTTACCTCCCAAAATTAAGAAAATAGGGTCTTCAGATAACAGGCCCTGATTTTGATGCCTTTTAGTTTTAGTGACGTGGGTGTTAAACCCATTGTGGTGCATAAATGCGACATTGGTGGTGAAAGGGTTAAGGGCATCTTCTGCTGTTTTCTAAAACAACTCATGCGATTCCATGGACAAAGCATAAAACACTGCAGTATACATTAACTCTTTCACCGCCAGCCATATTTCAGCAAAAAAAATTCCATTAAGTTTACCTGGGTAGAGAAAAAATTCTGTCTGTTAAATATTGGGGATTCCTCTGTGACATATTTAAAGTAAGGTCTATCCTTACCTCCCAAAATGAAGAGAACAGGGTCTTTGGATAACATACCCTGATTTGATGCCTTTTAGTGACATGGGTGTTAAATCATTGTGGTGCAAAGGGTTAACTGTATTTTACGGACTATAAGGTGCGCCTGACTATAATGTGTCATTCCCCCAAATTTTACACAACATTCTGATTTTGTTATTATAGTTTCTTACTATTTTGCTGGTCACATTCTCCGGGATACCAGGGAGTCTTTCGTAAAAAATAGTTCCCCCACCTTCTAGAACTTCTGTGCTTGTAACTTCCTCTAATCTGCCACTCTCTCTGAGTCTGACTCTGCCTTTTCCCTTTGCTTACTGTCATCTACTATCTTATTGGCCCATTCTCCTGCCTTTTTCCCCCAAAAAAATCTTCCAAATAACTTTTCTCCTTTAACTCTTCTAGTGCCATGTATTTTTTTACAGTCTTGGTTGTCTGTTGCATTTCAACCGACAAGAGAGGGGGGTAACTTTTGTTTTTGAGAATGTATGTGTTGCTTCAACGGAAAACATTGACTGACACAAGCTCTGAGAATAGACAAACACATGGCAGGGTATTTGGCAGTAAATGTCTTTGCATTTCATGGGAGTGAAGTGTGATGTACTGGGCAAATACATTCGCCCATGGTGCTGGAAGAGTTAAGCTCCTCCGAAATCGGAATGTGTCGGCTGTACACAGCAGGGAGACCAGTGAAAACTGAAAAACGGACACATAGGTACTTTACCCATTATGGCCATATGGCCTGGTAATGCAGAAGAGGAAGAAGAACTAGTCTCATTATAAGGCGCAGGGCTCTTCAGTCTGGGACAAAAAAGTAGCGCCATATACTTATAGTCCCTTAAATACGGTACATTATTTGACTGATTTTAAAAATTGTGACACAGGCTGACAGAGAACATGCTATTCAAGCAAACCTGTGCGGTTCTACAGATGCTTTGTTTTGTTCATTTCAGATTTCAGATGACGAAGATGACACTCATCCTAACATTGACACGCCCAGTCTTTTCCGATGGCGTCATCAGGCTCGGGTGGATAGAATGGAAGAGGCTAAAAGGAAGAAAGAAAAACTTGAGAAAGAGAAACAGAGGTTAGCTGAACATGATTTCAATTTTGTTTGTCGTTTGAGTGTGAAATAGAATTACTATAGTTTTTTTTGTGGGTTTTTTTTTAATGCACAAAATATTAAATGTAATATTTATGACTGGTTTTATATTGAATCTTTAACATGTGTACTTTAGAATATGTGATTCTTATATAAAAAAAACCACGTAATTTATGAGTGGTTAAAAGTCTTATTGACATGCTCTGTATTTGGTGTATTGCACTATATAGATATAAAAAAAATGTATGATTACTATACTGTATAAATAATCATAGTCATGTGACCCAGATAACGGCCACAGATTTTTTGGGGCCAACCCTAAAGAAAGTTTGGCACTTTTGTCCAGCAAGTTCTAAAGCCATCAAAGTTTGGGAATACTGTGCCCCGCTAAAAAGGCTTGTATTGTGGAAATTTCTTGCAAATGATTTGGCCTAAGCGACTCAAGCGGCCATTAGAAAAAACAAGGCACATGCCTTCTCCTTCAATGAAAAAATCTTACTTCCAGTACCTCCGCCAAGGAGGAATCGCCTTTTTGACGGTTTGATTTATAGGAAACCAGAGCAAAGTGAGTGTTGCGATCTCTGTAAAGGGTGTTTTCCTGGTGATCTCGATGTGTTTCTTGCAAAAACGTATCCATCCGGGTGCCCCTTTAATTACTGTCACCATAGATATTTTATTTATTTATTTATTAAGACAACTTTTATAGCGCCTAATCTTTAAGCTCTAAGCGCTTATTTTTATATTTAACTGGAATCCCTTCATGCTTTTATTAGACAAAAGAGGGAAAGACTAAAGAGTCTTTCTTAGTTAGTCTGTTATTTTTCTTTTTTTATTAAGGAAGTTTCTGGGTTTCCTTTATGATTTTCACCTGCGTAGAGCAGTGTGAATTGGTGTTATAGGCAGCCTCATAGTAATAAACTTTAAAGCAGAGTGTTATGTACATTGGTTTCTCGTATTAACCATTTTTGCTTGTTTGTTTGTTTCAGTCATCAGCAGAGAATGGCACAAATAAAGCAAAAGTTGAAAGGAAATGAACAGGTAGGATTTAACTCATTTGCATGTTACAAGGGTAAGGGAAAAAAGACTTGTTATTTTTTACTTGGCTTGTTCATGATTGTTAGAGGCTCATTGTCAAGAGCCCATTCAAGTTCTTGGGAACATCAACTTAACTCAGTCACATCGCAACAATTTTGAATTATTAAAAAACTCACAAATCACTCCAGCCATACACACAAACAAAACAGACATAAACAAAATGAGGAATGAAAGAAGATTACGGGTTTTTACTTCAGGTTTAGACATAGGGAAGTGGTAGATCAGATTTTTTTTAATATATAGACTTTATATAGAAAAACTCTACACCGATTGGTTCCCCACAACAAACCACTACAAAAGCAAACTCAGAGGCAATATTGTGGTCTAAGGGAGCGAAAGCGAGTTTAGAAGTGACCAAGGTAGGTGTGCACACAGATTTGCTTCCCTTGAAGCAAATGCATTAAATTGACAGCTATCTATTAATTTCAGACATATATGACTTGAATGAGTTTAAGGTTTGCAGTGCATTTTGCTTTAATAGTTCAAAAGGGTGATCTCACAATGTTTCTGGAAGTTTACATTGAAATAGTAAGAAAGGAAACATGGAGAGGCTTTCTTTAATGATAATGGAAAAGTGGGTGATGGTGACGGGGGGCATGGCAGAAAGGATGCTAAAAAGGCTGTCACTGTTTGGGAGTCGAAGGGTTAACCCTCTTGCATTTATTCCGTCCATCCGGAAGTTGCCTCTGTGTATTCAAGCCGCCCAAAACCGCCCGTAGCTTGCCCCCACTCTGAGACCCCCTCTGATGGCATTTTCACCACGCACTAAGTTCTGGCTTGTTATACACACACTATGAAGAAGCTTCTCACTTGCAATGATGTGATAGTAACTGCATGGTGCTCTGTGTGCTTCAAAAGACAGATTTCCCCAGAAATGTGTGAAAGAATCTGAACACTAGAAGTTTTTTTCTGTAACAAATGTGAATGCAAGAGGGTTAACTGAGAGGGTAACAAGAAAGGAGAGAGAGACTGTGGATTCCATACTGATCTGACTTTTGCGTTTATTTGTTAATTCAAGCCTATCAAGGTTAGGTTTTAATGTCGACATGCCTAGGAATTAATATGTTTATGCTTGCAGGTATCGGACATAGACCTTGAGAAGCTCAAACTGGAACAGTCAGAACTTGAGAAACAAGAACTTGAGTTCAAGAAGAAGGAGGAAGAACTGAAGAAAGAAGACAGGGTAAGTGTGGAGTGTTCCTTCTTCTTCTTCTTCTTCTTCTTCGATCGCTCAGACAGTTCCCTGTCAATATGAATGCAGATGCGGCATGCTGTTGTTATTCGCCTTAGAAAGCTAGGCCCAGCATGTCTGTCTTCAGCTGGAATAAAGAGTGATTTGTGTCATGCTTATCTTCTTAGCGTTTTTTTGGTTTTTTTTAATTTGGGTGTGGATAGTCTGCTTTACATGAAAAGAACACATTGTACTGTGAATGGTTATATCAAGAAAGTATCTAGTACTGCAATTTTTTTAAAATAACGTTAGCCTTAAACTTTAAAGGCACAGCTTGGATATAAAAGGACCGAGTCGAGTCGCATGGGTTCATTCTGCCTCCCTCCTCGCGTGTCGCAACTCTTTATCCTACCTTTTTCTCTGTAGCGCGAGACAGCAAGTGTCGGAATATCGTTACCCGATTCTATGGATCGGGTGTTTTGGCTTTAAGCATGTGAGTGCAGGCATTAAATTATACTTCTGTTTATTAAAATGAAAAAAGTATTGCACAGCGGTGCTTTTCTTTGCAGTTTCTGTTACTTTTGTTTTCCTTAGAGTTTTATCTTTGTTTCGCTTGATTGTTACGTGTTGTTTTCTCTAATAACGTAGCTTTATTTTTACAGCTAACACCATGGAATGTTGACACCATCTGTCATGAGGGAAAATCAAAAACGGTAAGATATTTAAACATCTGAATCATCTTTGTTATTATGAGTGTTTGTGTGGCCATAAGTTATAAAATGTCATTGCGATACTTGATAGGGAGGTAATGTCAGAAATATCTTGAACGATTTTCATTTTAAAAATATTGTTGAATTTTCTTGCATACCACAAAAAAAAAATCCACTTTTGCTATATTTACATTCTCTTCAGGATGTCCTGAATTGTAGGATTTTTAAATTGCCTAGAGCCGGCGTTGCCGGATTATGAGAATTTGAGAAGCAACGATTTTCTTACACACCAACACACACACACTTGTACAATAAAAAAAAAGAGCCTATATAAGCATTTGCTATATTCAAAGGAATTGTGGAATAGCACTTGTACTAGTCTAGAGGGGTGAAAAAAGAGCAGTAAATGTGTGTGTGTGTGTGCGCTGCCCCTGCACTCCGCCGGGGCCGCCCCCTTGCAGGATTTTTTTAATTTCCCAGGAGCACCCATGTATTTAATAATAAAACTACTAGTTTGATACAGAAACAAAACTCAAATGATGCTTATCAGTATATCAAGTAATGAAGCTTTGAATCTATATGTACTGTTATTAAAAGGGGTTGGGGAGGGGGGGGGGGGGGGCAGGCGGTTGGAAGGGGTGGGGGTGGGGGGGGGGGGCTGCATTTGTTTTGTTTAAAGAAGACTCTTTTCGTTTCAACCCACTGATATAATATGAAATAAAGATCCTTGCTAAGCATGACTCTTTGGTCACAATTTATATTGAATATTTGGCTGATTTTTCTGTGTTCTCCATTTCTCTGTGACCGTGCCCACTTCTGTGGATTCTAACCCTACAAAGTCCTGTTACACAAAAAGCCGGTATTTGATTGGTGGGACGTGTCTCATAATTGACTCTGTGTTCATAATTTCCACTGTTGACTCTGTTGCTTCGGCCAGGGGTCCTTGGCTATTCACGGTGTCTGTGCATGTGATGCAAGAGAAACTGACCCATGGCCAATATTAAAATGATGCGGCTGTGCCCAATGGAAGCTGTCTTTACCAGTGTCAGTTCTCCCTACACGCCCGTAAAGAATTGTTGGTTGTTGTCACTCCGCGGGTGGAGTGAATGTGTGGGTGGCTCCATGAATGGAGCGAAGTCCCCTGAAGTCGGAGTATGGCCGCCCATGTGGTGGGACCCTTTAAAAGCAGCCATGCACGTAATCTTCCCACCCAAGGTCATGCGAAATGTTTTCATGGCACTGGGTGTGCCCCCAGAGCGTTTAAGCTGGGGAACGAAAACAACAACTCTGTTCCTATCTTTGGTTTTATATTATTAACTCAACTTTGTACCCCAAAAATACTTTGCTTAGTTTGAAAAATTGAGCCAGTGACAGTTATAACTAATACAAGTATGTATTCTTCTCTCTTTTTTTAGTGCTTTAAAAGGAAAAGACAATTTTAACTGGATTCTCCAGGATTGTTCATTTTGTTGTGTATTTTATATTGTGCCTTTTTTTTCTTTTTTCTTCAGCTGATCAACAAAGCACCAGCTGCTCCCAAAGAGCTTACTGAGGAAGAAAAGGCAGATAAACAGGTTGGTTATTTAGTTCATTTTTGTGTGTGTGGTGTGAATGTGTGAGTGTGTGTGTGCCTGCCTGTGTGGTGAGTGTGTGTGCCTGCCTGCCTGCCTGTGTGGTGTGTGTGCCTGTGTGTGTGTGCCTGTGGTGTGTGTGCCTGTGGTGTGTGTGTGTGCTTGGTCATCGTGCTAATGCTTCTCGAGGCCCAAAACATTCTTGAGCGAAACAAATTCCGCTCTCGCCTTGCCAATTATGGCTGTGACGTCTTGGTCAGTAATTGTGAGTATTGTAAAGCAAAAAAGGTTGACTATTAGTCTTAAACGTTTTAATTGACGATTCATGATTCGTTTTCCCCCCCGCTTTCAGCACGAGTTCAGCCTGAAGTACAAGAGCGAGATCCGCAAGTTTGGCATGACGCAGCGCTACGAAGACAGCCAGCAGTACCTCCAGGATCACCCCCACCTGGTGTGCGAGGAGACCGCCAACCACCTGGTCATCTGGTGCATCGACCTGGAGGTGGAAGAGGTCTGTATGCCTTTTTGCCTGGCAGTATTGCTAAAGAAGCTGTTGATGTGTTTGTGGGCCACATACCTGATGAAGCATGTATCACACTTTTTGCCTGGCAGTATTGCTAAAGAAGCTGTTGAATCGTTTGTGGGTCACACAGAAGCGAGACCTGATGAAGCACGTGCCGCACTTTTTGGCTTAGCAGTATTGCTAAAGAAGCTGTTGATGTGTTTGTGGGTCACACAGAAGCGAGACCTGATGAAGCACGTGTCGCACTGTTTGGCTTAGCAGTATTGCTAAATAAGCTGTTGATGTGTTTGTGGGTCACACAGAAGCGAGACCTGATGAAGCACGTGCCGCACTTTTTGG
The DNA here is from genome assembly GCA_017654935.2 of Phymorhynchus buccinoides. Lineage (NCBI taxonomy): Eukaryota > Metazoa > Mollusca > Gastropoda > Neogastropoda > Raphitomidae > Phymorhynchus > Phymorhynchus buccinoides. The sequence goes on along the minus strand of JAGGCT020004085.1, from coordinate 457,471 downwards.
CTTAGCAGTATTGCTAAATAAGCTGTTGATGTGTTTGTGGGTCACACAGAAGCGAGACCTGATGTCGCACTTTTTGGCTTAGCAGTATTGCTAAGAAGCTGTTGATGTGTTTGTGGGTCACACAGAAGCGAGACCTGATGTCGCACTGTTTGGCTTAGCAGTATTGCTAAGAAGCTGTTGATGTGTTTGTGGGTCACACAGAAGCGAGACCTGATGTCGCACTGTTTGGCTTTGCAGTATTGCTAAGAAGCTGTTGATGTGTTTGTGGGTCACACAGAAGCGAGACCTGATGAAGCACGTGTCACACTGTTTGGTTTAGTAGTATTGCTAAAGACGCTGTTGATGTGTTTGTGGGTCACAGAAGCGAGACCTGATGTCGCACTGTTTGGCTTAGCAGTATTGCTAAAGAACCTGTTGTTGTGTCTGTTGGTCACACAGAAGCGAGACCTGATGAAGCACGTGTCACACCAGACCATCGTCATGCAGTTCATCTTGGAGCTGGCCAAGAGTCTGCAGCAGGACCCCCGCAGCTGTGTGCGGGCCTTCTTCTCGAGGTACTGTGCACAAAGGAATTGATAAGGTTATCCTTGACAGGTAAAATGTGACAAAGGGGAAGGAGAGGGGCGAATGGAAGGGGAAGATGGAGAGCTGTTTGCTCAGGAGTGAGCGGTGGTGAGTGTGGTGCGTCGGGAGGGAGATTAGGTGAAAAGGAAGCATATCTTATTCCCCCAGCAACAAAGACAAATTGCGGGAAGTTTTCTATCTCCCCCAGGGCTGCTGTGTGTTAGTGGAACAGCCTTCCACCTGAGGAAACAGCATCTGCTTCGATGGAGGTCTTCAAAGCCCAGACTACGCAACAACAGATTTTAATTCATCCCCAAAAAAATTGTTCCACAGGCGCTTTGTTTGTTGTTATCTTGATTTTTTCTATCCTGGAAGTGTCTCTCGGGGAACCTTGAACACAGCATGATGTTGCCATATTGTTTTCAAAGACAAAGTAATCATTTTGCAAGGCTTATCTGACTCAAACTGTCTCTGTCCATTGTCTGTCCATCATTGCTGACTGTTTGTTGTCGTTATCTCTCTCCTTCTGTTTTTTCTCTTAACTGGCCCCCCTGAATCATCCTACAGGGCTCTGCCCCTATACCCTGCCGAGGCCATGACGGAGAACCCCTGGCACACTCGCCCTTTCAGTTGTTGTCCTAATCTTTTCATTTTGGCGAGTTGCACCCATGAATGTAATAAAGTGAACTAAGAATCATTGATTAATTTGATAGATGAATTTACTGAATCTGTTGATTTAGTAGTGCGTGTGTGTTTTTAGTGTGTGGTGGGGGGTTTTGTATGTTGGGTGTGTGGTGAATATGAACGTGCAAAGTGTGCGTGCGCATCATGTCCATGCATTAAAGTGATCTTGAAAATTATCAGCAATTTTGTTAAATACATGTATATACACTAATACAGTTATTTGTTTCTTGATCTTGTTAGTAATTATCTTAAGATAATTGTTTGATTTTAGTTCTTGTGTGTGTTACGGTTTCTTAACTTATCTTTGCAGTACATGTATTTACGTACTTATAATATTTATGGATCTTCATGTTGTTGTACAGCAACAAAACGAAAGTTTCATTACATACGTTGTTTATACATTGTCACACTTACGCATGTTTTTGGTTTTTTTATCAATATGAAATACCAAGTTGTATTGGTTTTTGTTTTTGTTTATCAGGATTAAGCTGGCAGAAAAACAGTACATGGATGCATTCAACGATGAGCTCAACAGTTTCCGTGAGCGTGTCAGGGGGCGAGCCAAGATCAGGATTGAAGAGGCCTTGAAAGAGTATGAAGAGGTGAATACTTAATATATTAGGCAATGTGGGGGTTTCTTAGCGTTTTGTTGGTTACTAATGGACGTGTTTGTATCATGTGACTGTGCAAGTGCACTGTATGTACAGAAGTGTGTTTGTATTGATGTGGTCTTGGGGATACCTAGGAAAAGCTGGAATCTACTACAACTTGTTACGATATTTTATGAATAATGCAAAGTGTTGTGATATCACGCTTAGTGCAAGACCTGCAAGCAGATGCTTCTGGTCCCTACATAAACATTTTCAATTGTCTCTTCCAGTATCTTTGTTATCCTTTTTTACTGTTTTTTAAACTGGACTCGATAAATAGTGCTTACGTTTCCAGCACTGTTTGGCATTATGTGCTATAGGGTACAATGATGAAGGCGTCATGTAATAAACTGTTTTGTGTTTTTGTAATTTTTTCAGGTTGTTTGTAAAGTAAATGCATGTGGGATGTTGTCGACATGTTTGATGTTTACTGTGGTGACAGTCCTGAGAAAACCTTTGCTGTTGACGGGACTAATAACGCAATGTAAAAATTAAAATTAAATTTTCCAGTATCTACCAAAAGAAAAGAAAAAATCAACAATTTATGATTTTAAGAAAGCAGTAAGCCAATGTTGATTCTTAAAAATAAACAAAAAGGGCAGTTACGAAACAAAACTCTGAAAGAAAAAAATATTACAGTAATGTATGTTTGCCTATCGTTTCCGACTGACTGCAAATAGCAGAGGGGGCAGCTGCTATTCTGTTTGGCTGGGCTAAAACTTGTTTGTCATGGAGATGCCTTGCCCAGGATACATCACTACTCTCTCAACCAAAGGGATCTGAGGACAGCTGGCATTGGGGAATATCCCCGAAGGCCAACAATCTCGTTGGTTGCAACTCTTGAGCCAGTGCAGATACCCTTTTGTGTGAGAGGCATAGTCTTCCATAAAAAGAATAAGCTGTACCTTGAAATTCCAACACTAGAAAAATCACTGTAACAGCTCTAAAATTAAGGTTTCGGCACATGCTGCAACAAATTAGTTGCTACAACTGGTGTTATACCACAGGTTGCAGTAAAAATTGCAGAGCTTGCGGCACACGCTGCAACTTTGATACGACCCCCTTGCAATCCTATGCTGAACCAACCACAGGTAGACTCGGAAATATTGTTCTAAAATGTATGCAGACTACTCAAATGTAAACTAAAATGCCAAATGACAGAAAATAGTGTACAGATCTAAACGATGGTCAGTACCAGAGTCCGATTTCGAGTAGGCCTACTTCTAAAAACTCGAACTGACAAAGAATACTAGGCCTACATGAGTTGCTCTACATATTGTTTTGATCTACATCGATTGAAAAAGAAAACATGCTGAGCAAGTACTCGTCATTCACGATGCCGCCCATTTCACGGCTTATTTGGATTTTGGCCTCTTGGGGAAAATTACGAATGAACTCGAACAGTTTGCATGTTTCAGTCCGACGGTTTCACTCCGCCATTGTGACGCAAAAAACATGTGATACGAAATGACGTTCTGATTGGCTGCAAGCTACAACTTGTTGCAAGCAGCGGCTCAAAAATAGGATCGTTTTCTATCGCCCTGCAACCCACAACTGCAACCCTACAACCTTGTTGTTGGTGGCATACAACTGTTGCAACCATAAAGTTGCAGGCTGCAACTAGCAAAAGTTGCAGCATGTGCCAAAGCCTTTACTGTTTGCTCCTACTACAGGCTAATGCCAACCAGTGATTAAAGCCATTTCAGTAACTTGAAACTTCAACATGTTTTAATTGCCATTAACATAATACAGTCTTTATGGAAATAGGACAGGTGAAATTAATAAATTTATAAAGTTATTTGACGGCAAAAAGAAAACAAAAGCAACAAAGTGAAAACAGGCTGTAATTTTTTAAAAATGACATAAACATATTGATTGCGCCTGGCAGCTTAAAACAAAAAACAAAATATGTGTTTTAGTGTCTGCTATGCTCCCAACCACAGACCGAACTATAAAACTTCCTAGCGTTCTACAAGTTTTAAAATGCATCATTAAAACAATTCATCTTTAAAACAAAATGCTGATTTGTGCACGCAAATAACGTAGAAAATGGCTCAACGTAAAAAGGAGATATGAGTGGAGATAACGAGAAGGAGAAGAAGAGAAGCGATAATTACGGTAGAAAAGGGGAAGGGAGAGAGAGGGGGAGAGAGACAGACAGACATGCATGCGACTGGGCAGACACAGGGAGAGGGTGGGAAAAGGGCACCACACTAACACATATATAACTGTCCCACATACAAGTCACACACACACACACTCAACACACACAACACACACACACTCTCATCAACAACACACACGTATGCACACATACTCTCTCTCTCCCTCCTACCCCAATCCCCCCACCACACACTCCCCCAGGTATTCACTCTATCTCGACACACATAGCACAAGTCGTGCTCTCCCTATCAAATAATATAATAACTCAAACTGTATGAAAAAGAAATCACATACAGTGTTTGGGGTGTGGTGTATGCGCATGTGTGCACGACGCGAATCGCTAAAAGCCATTTAAGTTAAAGGACCTGTAAAGCGATTAAGAACACACACATGCGGTATAAATGCATGCAAATTGCAGAGGATAAGAGAGTCGCTCGAAACAAATTTGTGCTGTGCTGTGGTTCGCGCCTGTTGAGCAGAGAGAGTGAGAGACAGAGAGATCGCTAGGGAACCTTGGAGGGCTCGGATCAGTGGCAAGTGATGGAACCTATACCTTGGAAAGTCAGTTGCTATTTATCACGTTATGTAGTAGTGGTGCCATGGTGTAGCTACGTGTTGTGAGCAGTCGTGGCTGTCTGCGAGTGCGTTGTCACGATATTGAATTGTCATGGTTTTTTAAAATAAAAGTTTCTATCTCGATAAGCCAAGGCGATAAACGCTCCTTGCACTTAGATTTTTGATTTTTTTTTGTTGGACAACAGAGGGGTGATTGTGTCCAACCGTTGCCATAACCAAATAAAAAATAACCATAGACAAAAAACAAGGAAAATGACTATTTTTTATGAAAGAAAAGAAAATTAAAAGCTTTGAAAATGAAGACAAGCCAGACCAGGGGGTAAAAATGCTGATCACTTGCCGGATTGCATGTGCGAGGAGACTTAGAATATGAAAAAATAGTCATATGCCAAGGAAAAGCTAATATGTATGAGCCAGTGTAATGCGTAGGAGGCAGCTGCTATTTCTGCGAGTAGGACATGGCCGCATCACAATTTCCTTGTAGTCGAAGATGTCTGCCTGATGCAAATTGTAAACAAACAGGGAATCGAAGTCAAATTACGCTCATTCAAGTGCTTCCGCGCGCAATATGACCGGAATTAATAGATGGTGTTGTATCAATTTGATGCATTATGATTCATATGGAAGTATAATCAGTGGTGCGGACAGCCATGACTTAGTCACTTCTAAACTCTGCTTGCGCTCCCCGTAGACTCGTAATTTGCCCTCTGACTTGTCTTTTTGTGAAGTGGCATGTATTGTTGTAAAGACAATTGGGGGTCGGAAGCTTTCTGTCTATATATTAAAAGGCGGTCTGATACTACCGACTTCCCATATGTCTAAACCTGAAGTAAAAACACTTAGTCATCTATTTGCATTTAACTCCTTTTGTTTGCATGTATGTTTGTGTTTGTGTTGTAGGCTGGACCAGGATTTTGTGACGGTTGTTTATTTAACCCTTTCACTGCCCAAATGTCCCATTTCTAGCTCCACAATCGATTTAACGCCTATGTCACGGGAACAAGGGCCTCAAATCAGTCTGCTTAGCCAAAGAAGACCGATTGTCATAAATTTATGGGAGGTAGAGATAGGTCCCTACGTGATACATGTCACATGGATCCCCAATAGTGCAGATGATTTTTTTCTCATAGCGCCAGTAAGTGTAATTGAAGAGGTAGAGTGTTTGCTGATAAAGATGGTGGGCAGGTAGAAAGTGTTAATAATTCAAAATCCGGTGCCGATGCTGGAATGAGTTAACCATCGGTTTTCCTACCTCCCAGCAACAGAAGCTAGCAGAAGATGCTTTGAGTGTCGGGACCATCGATCTTGGCTGCAGCAGGCGGGTGCTGGATATGCCCAAGGAGGAGGCGGAGTCAGCCACATCCAAAGCGCTGCATCGACTCGGAGCCTCTGCCGTGCCCAATTGCCGCTGACGCTCAACTGAGGAGATGCAAGGCATAGATGCATGCGAGAGGAGGGGGCCATAGGGGAGCGAGGGCGCGGGAGGGGAGGGCCAACTCCAGTGCGGAAAACAAGGCGGAAGACGAGGAGGATGCAGAAATATGAAACCAGATCGGACTGAGAAGTTGATTGTCCGAGCGACACACAAAAAAAGACTTATGAGAGGTTATTGTGTGAAAACGAAGCATTGCTGCGAGCTTAAGGATTTATGGACAAGGAAAATCTAACATTTTCGCCAAGATGCTCTTGGCTGACGGAGAAGAGCCACCTGTTTTGCTCTTATCTGTGATCAATTATCTCCGCTTATCGGACAAACATGTGCGATATAGCCCATGATTGTTTGCGGTAAAGCTGTTTCCTCGTATTATCTATGAAACGGCAATTACATGAAAGCGAAAGTTCATTACAGATTTAGGAATTTATATTAGTGTAGGCCGATGGTCTAATTGTAGGTAAAGCTGTTCCTCTGCTTTACTATAGAAGGACATATCTTGTGAAAGCAAAGCATGATAGATTTAGGAATTTGTAGGGCCATGGTCAAATTGTAGGTCTAAGCTGGTTTTCCTCTCAGTTTATATAAAAAGTGACATTATGGAAAGCAAGCATGATCAGCATTTAGGGAGATTGGTGTAGGCCATGCGTCAATTGATGTAAAGCTGGTTTCCTCTAGTTCTATAAAAGGACATCTGTGAAAGCAAGAGCATGTAGATTAGGAATATTGTGCTCGAGCCATGGTCAATTGATAGTCAATAGGGCCTAGGCTTCATCTGCGTACTTACTATTAAGATGAGACAAGTTCTGTTAAATGCTATAACATTGACAGAGTGTATAAGAATACTGTTGTAGCGCCCTTGCAGTACAATTGTGAGGTAGAAGATCTCTCAGTTCTTAGGCTACTATAACGCAGCGCTAGCCTGACGCGATATAGGGTGGCTCGTCGTTTGTAGCAGGAAAAGTAGGTCCCGCATGTGGCATTCGCGCGACAGGAAGAAGAAGTAGGTAGACACGGTGTTTCTCTCTCTTAGTCTATGGCACAAAGGCGACACTTAGTCGAAATAGCGGAAATGCAGTAGGCCAGCATATTAGGAATTCTGCGTGATAAGGCCGTTCTGATCAGCTTATCGTATAAATGTAATCTATCTGTATGATAGAATTTATGAAAAATGCATCTATAATTTTTGTTTCAAAGTAAATCGATGACCTTATGATAGTTCACGTGAGAAGATCAAGGTCGATGTTGCTTTTTCTTGTCTTCATTTCACGTAGTCAAGCTTCCATCTCACTGTATATTAAAGGTGAGCCGGTAATGAAAGTACAAATGACTGTGTGAGACAGCTTTTAATCCAGAACACATAAACCACTAGGGATTAGGAAGCAAAAGTAGAATGAAAATTACAGTATTGTTGGAAGACTGAAACCGAAGAATATTCCTGGATCTGTAACAAATTTAACCTAAACATGTCATGGAATGGAAGAGTCAAAACGAATGATCCGAACAGCACCGCTCTTAGACGACAGCGTTAGTAATTTTTGAACAGAACTGTTAAATACGTGTTGATAAGAACTGAGATATCATGACTACGCTGTACGAACATAATAAACTATAGAATGAAAACATCATCAGCCCGCCAGTTGAAATGCATATAGCCTACAGTAATAACACAATTTGGCCTTGTAGTTCCCTGCCGTTGTAACAAATACAAAAATTAAATTATATAACAGAAAGAAGAAAAGTTTTTTTTTTTTTGTCGATAAGAGCGATCGAAGACAGAAAAATAGGACTCAGCAGATCGAGTAATAATATGGCACCGGGTTTGGGATATTGAGTGATTCAAGGTAGATACAAGGGAATAGAATGACAACAGCTTTCCGCCTCGTAGAGCTTTCATCACCGAAGGTTTGTAGGGGGGAAAAGGGCACTGTCTATATAGCTGAAAGTTTCTAGCATGCCTTACCCAGAATTACAGTCATATATATAATCGTCGGGGTTGCATACGAAGTCACTCTTGAGATAATCGGAGTGCCATTTAAGTCTTTGAATAAATCTGGCTTTGGTCTGAAGAAATGACTGATTGAATCATTTGGCTCTAGTGAAAAAGTGATTGAATCTCTACTAAATCGTTGACGCCGTAAATTGTTTTATAGTTTTCGCTCTCCAAGCTAGATAATAGAGAATCAGAGATTAATTGTTCTTATGTCGATATGCCGCCAGTTCGGACGTATCTAGTTCCGTCAGAGCAGACATCCTCTATTTGGTCTGCAGTTACCGTCCATACTCACTATGATCGTAATAATCTTCATAAACAAGGGTCACTTTTGGCTACACGCGTGTAACTGTGAGCTGATATGGTGACTCGCTAAGCATACGTCATCTATGCATGCCAGCAGAGGAGATCCAGTTTTTTTGTGGGAGCGGTGTAGGTGTTTGGCGACGGCTCTTTGAAAATGGCTATAAGAGGTCTTTGAAAAGTCTTTGAACGGTTGCCCAGACATTTTTCTGTATTGTAAAAATCTGCCTCTATGACCGTAGTAAAGCCCAGTAATAAGGAACAATCGTGTGAAACCGAGTAACAACACTGTAGGGGTAGCTCATTTTTCATGGCACTACGGCTACGGAAATCCTTAGTTTTTTGGATGTGCTGAAATGTTAGGCTCGTCGGTTCTATGGCCAGTACGCGAATGCAGTGCTCGGTTTCCCGGTTTGGGAGCTTGCGCTCTGAACAACAGTTCGATGTTGTTCTGCGTTTTAGCGAGTGCCGAAGCTCTGTGCGTTCCGGTGTTGCGGGCGTTGAATATGCGGTTAAAAAGAATGGCATAACAGTTAGTCTCGGGATGGCGGAGATCTCATCAGGGAACAACGTAATTGTAGAGCACAGAGTAATTTCTGTGTGCAGCTTGAAGTAGTTTGACCGTAAAAGGTGTGTATGTCATTCATTTGTAGCTCTCTCTTTGTTTTCATTAGGCTTCAGTCTTCCATACTAATCTGTACGGTGAGCCCTAGCCAAGAAGGAGTTGCACAACTATGGTTTCATTACTCGAAGGGGACTTACACGCTAAAGGAAATAGATAAAAGCATTAAACAATTTAACTCTTTTAATGCTTAAGCCATATTCGATTGCTGAGAGACTAAAGAGTATATTTAAAGACTTAGAGATACATCTTCGATGCGAGACTCACATGTTGTCTTGTAGGTGCTTGTTAGCGATGAATTCTGTAAGATCTCATTGGTGTGATGGATTGGTCTTGTTGTTTCTGATTGTTATTAATTCTGATTTGTCAGTCTTTTAACAGTTTCGTCAGTCATTTGTATAGAGATTTCATAGATCATGTGTGCTACAGATGTAAAATTAAGCTAACAAGTTTAGTAGCACTTCACCGCCAAGGTCGCATTTGCACCACAGTTGATTGAACACCTGTGTCACTCAGAAAGTCATCAAATTGAGGTCTATTATCAAAGACCTATTGTCTTAGTTTGGGGAAGTAAGGATATTTTTTTTATTTTGTCCTTTTAAATTTTTTTTATTTTTGACATTATAATTTATTCTAAACATATTTATTAATTAACAGTAGATTTTTGACTTCTTGTGTTTTTAGATATTTGTTAGACTAGACTTATTGTCTTTATAGTATAGGCATCTTTTTGATATCTTTTGTTTTTATTTTTGTTATTTGAAAGCCTGAAGCAATTCTGTATCAATATCTGACGTTCATTCAGAAAGAAAAGCTCGCCACCCCCTTCCCCTCCCCCACACTGCCAGATGGATTATAGTTCTACTACCTAGGGTAACATTGAAGAACAATGGCATTGTGTATTATTTAAGAATGCAAAAGACAATAATGGCTGGCGGTGGATAAGGGTTTGAGACGGAGCAACCATCTTCCATAATCGCTATTCCGTATTGCAGGAACTCTATAGCATATAGCACTGATAGATGAGGATCAAAGTAGCTCATGTGCATCATCCGTTTGTTGTTGTTATGGTTTAGCCTGGCCTAGATAATGACTCACAGGGATCATCCCAACTAGCGAAGCACTTGAGCACATGGTGTGTGTAGATCGTATTGAGGATTATCCTCAGCCGACCATGGGCTAGCCAACTCCGTCTTGTGAGGGATGTTGGAGACTCGATGATGGTCCTCAATGCTAAGTTCGAGCTATCCTGGCCTAAGAGTACAATTTCCTGTCTTAGCTATGCGGTTAGCATGGAAGCGACTCATTTGATGTAGTCCGTTGGGTGTTCGGGTAGCATGTGTCAATCTGGTCTGATCAGCCTTAGCCGACGAGCGACACAACAGACGTCTTACTCCCTCGTCCTTGTTTCGACCCTGTTCATTCTTGGAATGGAATTGGTCATCATTACTAGACAGATGACATGGGAGTCACGACTTGTGAGAAATGATGGATAGATTGGCGCGTGAGCAGAAACAAAAGGGTACTACGTCGGAAATGCTCCCTTATAAGACCGTCAGCAGTAAATCACCATCATATGAGGTTTATTAGGGAGTGTAATTTTAATACTACAAAGAAAATGGGCAAGGGATCTCGAGTAAGTAGGTCTTATAATGGGGGAAGTAGTCTTATAACGGGAATGAGTCATTTAATGGAGGTTCCACTGTGATTATAGATTCGCCTCTTTTATGTCGTTGTATAGTTTTTGATTGTTTTATATTTGGGTGTGTGTAGTTAGAATCATAGCTTAAAAATTATAAATTCATTAATTTGTTTTAACTGTTAAATTGAAACAGTTCGTGTAGTTTTTCTCTAGGCTGTCTCACCTACTCTACTCGCTCAACTCATTTGACTCTCACCTCACTGTCTCTCGCTGCTCTCTCACTGTCACTCTTTTCCTTTCCACTACGTCCTTTGTCACACTCTTCTTGCGTGATTTGTCATCTACTCCCCTTTCTCTCCCGAAAACACACACATACACACACGCCAAGCAGCATAGAGTTGTGATTCTACTGGCAGACATTGTTACATGTATTATACGAAATAACTTACTATGCTATCACCATATGGACTAACAATGAGTCAATCTCAAGCAGCACTAACGCTGGTTCAATTACTTACTTATCAATCTACATAAATTAATAACAGTTCCAGACATACATGAATTCAGCTGACCCCAATACTTATATTTACGACTTTAACAAAAATTAAGTTAGTTGATGCACCGTTGTCTAGTCCCGTTGTAAAGTCGCATTAACTGTTTGACAGGAAAATATGACCCCCAAAAAATGCATCTTAGAATAATGTGTCCAAGTGTACTGTGTATTGAAAATTTTTGACAGTACGTGGCTATTGTTGAGTTAGGTGTTGTGGTGTTCACACTTGTTGTAGCGTTCCCGGCAGTTAAAGAGTCCAGGGATCATCCTCAACCAGCGCGAAAGTCAGAGGGTACAAATGGCCCCAGACTAGGATGAGAGAACAATCTACGTGCTATAGATGAAAGTTTTAAATTACCCCGCCAAGTGTGCCAGCGCCACACTCCGCGCACTTTGGAGAGAGGATCCAGTGAGTTGTAAACAATTAAACTTTGCCTAGAGTGTATGTTTGTAGCTGCAGTTGTGGCGAAAATGTATTTAGTAATAGACAGCAACCTCTGGACTCTGAGCGAATCTGGTACATGCGGTAGACGCAAGATGGTCAAATACCTGTCCATTGGTATTTGTCACTCTGATAAGCACTTGAGAACTGAAATTTTACATGGCTGCAGAAAATGTACCAGTAGTAAATATATGCTAATAAAGGTGACTGCTGGAGTGAGTAATATGATGTCTAAATAAATGACTCACATGTCTATCTGACGTCTATGAGTGGAGTTTAAGTTCATGCGTGAGTTTCACTTATGTGATGTGTGTAGATTGTCATGTGCAGTGCTACAGTGCGATCAGCATAGAATCAGGCTTAGTCGACTGTGACCTTGTATATAGTTTTGGGCTATAGCTAATAATAACTAATAATAATCAATGAGGGAAGTATTATATATATGCGACGGCCATCACTACTGTGTAGGCTACAGCGCTTTACACGAAAATTGAAGATGGAGATGAAAAACAGAGAGAGCAAAAAATCCAATAACATCAGCAGACAAAAGCAAATACGACATCAGCAACGACAACTGCTGTGAGCTACTGACTACTACTACTACTACGTACTGACTAGCCTAATGACGTATTCATGTCACACCGATCGACAAGCGTAAAAATGAACAGCATAATATTAACAAAAACATACGACGAGACAAAACCAACTAATGCAGGTTATCCTCGTTTCAAACAGCAATGTAATATCCAGAATTACAGAGACTAACATGTTATTTTGTGAAAAATGCAAGTTAAATGGCGCAGGAAGCTGTAAAGTCACTGGTTAATGCGATGATAATGGTTGGTAGCATCTGAAAAAGGCTGGATAGGCCGGTACAGATAGCCATGAATTGACGTCAATAACCACAGGACGAGCTCTAGGTACTTATATAAAAGGAGGTTGAGTGGTGTCGTGCTACTTCTGAACTGTCACAAATAGCATTGCTTTGCCTATGTACATCGGTGTATTTGGTGCATTTGGTACGTGTATAGTTGCAGTGTGGCTTGTATGTCCTAAACCCTGGCTAAAATACGAGTCCAGGGATCATCCAACAGCGAGAAGCACTTGAACACTCAAGGTAGCAAATGCATCAGATAGGGATCGCACAAAACATTACGTGTGTGACCGTCTGTTGATTCACGCTCGCCGATGATGGCAGCCACACCTCCGTCTTACGGAGAATATTTAGACTGATGATGTTTATGCCTGCGTGAGCTTGTCATAGTGCTCTAAGACAATGGCTACTCGCGGAGCAAAACCACTCCAAGAGCATAAACATTATTTGATGTGTAGCCTTGGAGTAGTATAGCTTATGTCAAATGGTCTGACACAGCCTCATCCATAGGCATTGTGACTCTGACTAGTCACAACGAGGTGTCTGTGAAAATTTCAGGCTAGACTCTCACCTGTGTAACACTCATGCATGACGGTGTGTCCAAAAGTAAATGCCCAGGCATGCTGAACTTGAAGGACAAGAGATCTCACTTTGAGAAAGTCCGAGTACGGACGGAGAAACTCCATGTGAAAATACTTCTGTTATATGACAAGTTAAAGCCTTTTTGATGATTACATTCCTAGTACTGTGAATGTTTGTGCACGGTGTAACTAAGCTGTGATATGCATGACATCATTTTTGCTTACTTGTTCTTGAACCCTTTCGGCCTGCCGAGCCATTTTTCGCCGAGATACGCTACCATTACACTGAACTGGGCTCAGCAGAGAAGAAGTAAAATTGATTTGTCAATTATTGGATGATTCCATATCTGTGACCATATATAATATTCAGCGCCATCTCTTACGGCTGTCCCAAAATTAAGCAAAAACAGGCGATCTTGGATAACGCGGACTTGATTTGATCGCACTGTTTATGTACATGGGTGTTACAACCATTGTGGCGCGATCAAATGCGCACATTAGGCGG
>JAGGCT020004085.1:433435-438435 GCA_017654935.2 Phymorhynchus buccinoides | reverse complement strand
TCTTTATTTAACATTGTGGAAATCGGGTGCACATGTACCCGCACACCTAACGTATAAACATGATTTGATTTGATTTGATTGATTTAATGTAACCCTTTCACCGCCAGCCATCATTTCAGCCAAACAAATTTTCATTAAACTTATTTGGGTACAGTGTAAAGATTTCGTCTGCAATATTGTGGGATTTCTCTGTAATACATTTAGAATAGGGTCAATCCTTACTGCCCAAATTCAGGAACACAATATTTTTGAATAACATACCCTGATTTAAAGAGTTTTAATGACATGGGTGCTAAATCATTGTGGTGCAAAAAAATGCGGCATTTTGGCGGTGAAAGGGTTAAAGTCTGTTCACACAATGGTGATATTAGACTTCTTTTTTTTAAACATGGAAATAAGAGAACATTAGTTATATCAGTATGATAATTATGATTACGTTATTCTGCGTGAAACTCGCGTTGCTACTCGAAAAAAATATGTACTAACTAAGTGTTTATCGCAGAGAGAAATACGAATACGAATACGAATAATCTTGTTTTATTGAGGGTAAAACAGATACCTGCTGGTCGCTATTTTACACCATGTGCCCTCAAGGGCAATAAACGATACTCATTAATCGAAGGAAAGTGAGTCGAGGGGGTGGGGGGGGGGTCAACGACAATAGTGACATAAGAATATAGGCGGAAAGTAATATAACTCAAGAAAGAAAGGAAGAGGGGGAGAGAAAGCGAGAGAAGAGGAAGATAGATGAGGCCGAAGGGAGAGAGAGAGACTGCGAGGAGAGAGAGAGAAAGAGGGGGGGACGGCCGATTCGGAGGAGACGAGAGTGAGAAAGAGAGAGTGAGGAATGAGAGAGAGAGAGGAGAGAGAGGGGGGGGAGGGGGGGAGGGGAGAATAGAACAGAAGAAAGAAAAAAGGAAGGAAGGAAAAGGGAGAAAAGGAAAGAAAAGAAGAAAGAAAGAAAGAGAAAGAGGAAGGTGAGGGAGACAAAGAAATAGAGGGAGAGAGGAACGCCATTATAAAGATTCTAGCGAGAAAGCGGAACAGACCAATAAATGATTTCAGTCAAAGAGAGAGAGAGATGAGAGAGAGGAGAGAGAGATGGAGAGAGGAGAGAGGACGAGGGAGAATAGAGAGGGATGAGAGAGAGAAAGAGATGGAGAGAAAGAGAGATGGAGAGAAAGAGAGATGGAGAGAAAGAGAGATGGAGAGAAACCCAATACCCACACAAAAATGAATGTTAGACCTTCGGTCTTTATTTAAACATTGTGGAAATTCAGGGTGCACATGTACCCGCACACACCTAACTTATAAAACTATGAAATTGATTTGATTTGATTGATTTAATTTAACCCTGTCACCGCCAGCCCCATCTTTCAGCCAAACAAATTTTCATTAAACTTATTTGGCTACAGAAAAGATTCCATCTGCAATATTGGGGGATTCATCTGTGATACATGCAAAAAATAGGGCCTATCCTTACCTCCCCAAACTTTAGGAACACAATATTATTGAATAAACAGGCACTGAGTTTCAAGAGTTTTAATGACATTGGTTTTCAACCACTGTGGTGAATTAATGCGGCATTGGCGGTGAAAGGGTTTTAATGTCTGTTCACACAATGGGGATATTAGACTTCTTTTTTTTTTAAACATGGAAATAAGAGAACATTAGTTATATCAGTATGATAATTATGATTACGTTATTCTGCGTGAAACTCGCGTTGCTACTCGAAAAAAATATGTACTAACTAAGTGTTTATCGCAGACGAATACGAATACGAATACGAACGTGTTTTTGTTTTATTGAGGGTAAAACAGATAAGCTGGGTAGCTTTTTTTTTTTACACCATTGCCCTCAAGCAAATAAACAACCAGTAATGAATGAAGAAAGTGATGAACAGGGGGGGGGGGGGGTGGCGCAACAATAGTGACAAAAATATACAAAGTAATATAACTCAACAAAGAGAGGGAGAGGAGAGAGTTAGAGAGAGAGAGAGAGGAGATTGTGAGGGAGAGACGAGAGAGAGAGAGGAGAGAGAGAGAGAGTAGAGAGAGAGAACACGAGAGAGAGAAAGGGGAGAGAGAGAGATGAGAGTGAGAGAGAGAGAGAGAAAGAGAGGGAGAGAGAAGGAGAGAGAGATAGAGAGAGAGTGATGACTGGAGAGAGAGAGAGGAGGACAAGAGAGAGAGAGAGAGAGAAGAGAGAGACGAGAGAGAGATGAGAGATCAGAGAGGGGGGGAGAGAGAGAGAGAGAGAGAGAGAGGCTATGCACCTGAGCAGGGAGAGAGAGAGAGAGGGAGAGAGAGGAGGAGAGAGAGAGAGAGAGAGGTAGAGAGAGAGTGTGAGAGAGAGAGTAGAGAGAGAGAGAGCAGAGATAAAGAGGAATAAATGACAATGAAAGTGTTTAATGTATCATCAGGTAAACATGTCCATTTGACATATGAGGCACACAACATTTACACATAGTTTCAGAAAGAATACATAAAGAAAGAAAAAAAGTTTTTCACAACAGCTATTAAGACAAAATTGAATCTAAGAAAGTAAAATCTATATAATTATACCAATGCTAAGCGGGGGGGGACCAGGGGTAGGTCTACAATAACAAAGACGAGTTTACATAATCAAATTGTGATTATGGATAGAGAGAGAGAGAAGAAGAGAGAGAGAGAGACGAGAGAGAGAGAGAAAAAGGGGGGGGGGGAGAGAGAGAGAGAAGGAGAGAGAGAAGAGAGAGAGAGAGAAGAGAGAGAGAGAGGGAGAGAGAGAGAGAGAGAGAGGAGAGAGAGAGAGGAGAGAGAGAAAAACTGAAACACTGAAACACGTTATTGTCATTACCAAAAAAGGTCTGGATGACAAGGGGGGTAAATATGGAATTCTTCTGACTCTGTAATAAACATACAACAACCAAAATTTGTGAATTAAACAATTAAGGATACAATCTTGATCCTAACATCAATTCATATTCACAGAGACGCCTCTATGTCTATAAAGTACCTAATACCTAAATAATAACACCTAATACTGTTAATGAAGTAACTTTCATAAAGGAAAAACAACTTGATATAAATCAACTAACCAAAGGGAAAAAAGACTTAATCGCAATAAACAATAATCACACGAATCGGTGAGAGAGAGAGAGAGAGGAGCGAGAGAGCGAGAGAGATAGAGACGAGAGAGAGAGAGAGAGAGTAGAGAGAGAGAGAGAGAGAGAGAGACGAGAGAGAGAGTTGAGAGAGAGAGAGAGAGGAGAGAGAGAGACAGACACAGAGAGAGAGAGAGAGAGAGAGAATGGGAGAGAGAGAGAGAAAGAGGAGATAGAGAGAGACAGAGGACGAGATGAGATAGATGAGAGAGAGAGAGAGAGTGAGAGAGAGAGAAGGAGCAGAGCAGAGAGAGAGAGAGAGAGATTGGCTCACACAAGAAAAAAAAAGGAGAGAACATCTGAAACCCAAATTAGTCCTACAAGTTAGACCAGCAGCCACGCACTCTCGTTCTTACAGAACTGGGAGGAGGGGCAAATGATAGAAGCCCCACCCCGCCCCCCCACCCCCCCCCCCCTGACCTGCTCATAAGAATTACCCAACGTTTCCCATCTCTATATACTACAGCACGGATGGATGGATCGGATAGACAGCGAGGTGAAGGCCTCACTAGGTAGGATACAGGTTGTTGAAGAAACAATCGGACTTGGGGGGGGTCAGGTCGAAGCCGATACCTGTCTAGCAAAAAAAGTAAAAAAAAAAAAACATACCCAAGCAAAGGACCCGCCCGTGGCGTAGACAACATTCAATTACGTATATCTCCAGAAAGCTACGCCTCCCCTGCTGAAAAAAAAGGTAATGTTCGCTCCTGGAGTTTTTTTGTGAGGGGGTGGGGACGAGGGTTGGACGGTGAGTGGAAGTGGTTTGTTGAGAGTGAACTAGGACAAAGACATAGACCACGTTGTAGTGTGCGTGAGAGTGCGCGCGGCCCAGAACGGCCGTTTCAGCGCGCGCGCGCGTCTGTGTGGTGTGTGTGTGTGTGTGTGTGTGTTGTGTGTGTGTGTGTGTAAGTGTGTACACCCCAAAAACAAAACGTATGACTAAGTGTAGGGTATGGTGTCCGTGGCATAGTTTTACAAAAAAAAAAATGTAACAATTGTGGTTCAGTAAAGCACGAATGCCTTGTTCATTGTTTTTCCCCAATGACCAAAGAAAGGAATACTGAGAGAAAGAGACAGAGCAGAGAGTGAGAGAAGACAAAGAGAGAAGAAAGAAAAGACAAAAAAAACGACAAGAGACAGAGAGAGAACATCACAGTCAGAGAGAGAGACAGAGAACACCACACAGACTGAAAGAGAGAGAGACCGTGCGCGCGAGAGAGAACACAAGACGATAGAGAGAGAGAGAGAGAGAGAGACGAGAGAGAGAGTGTGTGTGAGAGAGACAGAGAGAGGAGTTAGAGGAGGACAGACAGACAGAGACACAAACAGGCAAGACAGACGGCAGAACAGAGAAACATACAAAAAAACAAAAAAAAAAAGACGTATAGGAAAAACAAAGAAACAACGAGTGTCCTTGTTTAGAAAAAAAACCCTTTGGGAGGGCTAGGCTCTCCCACCTGATTCAAGGAGTTAACCAAAGAGGGATTAAGGTCAGTGTTTTGGGTTAGGAAAGGCTTATGGTTCTGACGTAAAAATAAGAAACTCACTTTGCAATCGGTCTATCCCTAAAGCGAGCTAACAATCAACTTACCTCTCATGACAAGATTTTCCATCTTTACGTTCAGTTTCTCTCGCTCCCATCATCTCTCACAGCTCCATAGCTATCTGGGTCGAAGCTGCTGGAGAAGAAGAAACAACGGGGGTCTCTCTTTTGTGATTGCTGAACAAAAGGACCAGACCTCCGCTGGAAACACAAACCTCCGTCAGCGACCGAAATCTGAGAATCTGCTTTCAAATCGAAATTTTAAGGAAACAACTCATATGTTCTTTCTTTCAGGCAGGAGTTTTGAGTTTT
>JAGGCT020004085.1:420935-423435 GCA_017654935.2 Phymorhynchus buccinoides | reverse complement strand
AGCAACGAGTAATAAACGTAAGCTGTTTTTATCACAGGGAGCATTGGGTCATAATAACTGTTAAATAGTAGCATCCTTCTTTCTTTTCCCTTTTCAGTGTGCTGCGGCTTTTCCCTTGACCTAGCTTGACGTACTCATACTAACATGCTTTCGCACCTTCAGACGTAACTATACTTTGACCCTTCAGAACCTAACACTGATAAAGATTCCTTTATTTTCAACATATGATAGCTGCGTTGCAATGTAATTGTGCTTTTTTCTCCTCATTTTGTGAGTTGGACTTTAGACTATCTTTTTATCTTACTCTTATAAAAGGGTATTTGACAGCCCCAATTTTGTTTTTTTTTTTTTTTTTTTTCCCTGTCTGTTTGTCTGTCAGTTGTGCCCACGGAGACCTGTTGGTCGTAGAGACCCCAAGCCTATCCTATCCCTTAGGCTCAGCAATAACCCCCAAAAGGTAACGGAAGCAACATTTTGACATGCTATTACGGTACCTCCCATACGGGCGGGAATGTGTGTGAAATGGGTTCTCTGAAAGGGAAATAACTAGTATGTTATAGTACAGGTTGGTGTCAATTTTGCACACAGAGCGAGTGAGAGCAGGAGAGAGAGAGAGAGAGAGATGAGAGTGAGAGTTTTTTTCGAGACATAAGAGAGGAGATTTGAAGAGCAGAACAGAAGAAGTGCAAAAGGATGTAAGGATAAGAGAAAATAAGAGAGAAAGTTTGAGAGAGACGAGAGCAAGAGAGCTGAGAGAGAGAGAGAGAGAGGAGAGAGGAGGAGAGAGATATAGAGATGAGGGAGGGAGATAGAGTAAGAGAGAGATAGAGAGAGAGGAGGGGAGCAGAGAGAGAGAGAGAGATCAGAGAGAGAGAGTAGAGAGAGAGAAGAGAGAGGATTTTCGACTCGGAACAGAGAAAGAAAGAATAAGAGAGCGAGAGAGAGAGAGTGGGGGGAGTGTGAGAGAATAACAGGGGAGAGAGATAGAGAGGAGAGAGAGATTGAGAGAGAGAGGAGAGGAGAGAGAGAAAGAAAGATTATCAAGCACACACAATAAAATACAAGAGCAACGATAGAGAGAGGGGGAGAGAGAAGAGAGAGAGAGAGAGAGAGAGAGAGAGGGAGAGAGAGAGAGAGAAGAGCACAAAGGAGCAGGGAGCAGGGCAGCGAGCGGACAGAGAGAGCGAGATGGAAGATAGAGGATAAGAGAGAGAGAGAGAGAGAGGAGGAGAGAGGAGAGGGGGTGGGGGGAGAGGGAGAGGGGGGGGAGGAGGCGAGAGGGAGGAGAATCCTCTCGACTCTCTCCGATGGAGGAGAGTTCCTTTGAGAGAGAAAGGAGAGCGAGAGAGATAGAGAGAGACTGGCGTGTAACACAAACAGCAGATAGATAGAGAGGGAGTGTTTAAGCGAGAGTAAGACGAGCAGAGAAAGAGGGAGAGAGAGAGAGAGATTTTTTCTAGAGAGAGAGAGAGAGGAGGAAGCGAGGGCGAGAGAAGAGATAGAGACCAGACAGAGAGTTTAGAGCGGAGACAGGGGAGAGGAGAAGAGATACTGAATGAATATGAAAACCATATGAGAACAATGAATACACATAACTTTTTATTTTCTAGAGGAATAATAAAGTAAGTAGTAAGAGATAACTTTTTTTTCACTACTCAAATCCTCTCACCATACAAAAGGACAAAAGTTTTCAAAGAAAATTCAAAAAGCAAGACACGAATTTTTCACAATAATTAGAATTATAACAAGAAAAGGCATGCACAAGCGAAAAGACAACCAAAAACGCCCACGAACGCCTTACATCCATCAACCAAACTCAGAGACCAGACATTATCAAATATTAATAACATACAAAATCACTACAATAGATTGTATCCAAAATTATACACATACTGCATAAATAAACTGGTCACTACTTCTACGCAATTGACGGGGAAACTGTTGGAGGGAGACCGAAAGATCAGGTGAGCGCTTCTTGCAAACGGCCTACACGTAGGACACAAAACAACAAAAATGGAAAAAACAAACAATTTGAATATAAGAAAAAAAGAAAAGAAAAGATAAACGCAATAGGAGGGGGGGTGGGTTAACAGAGAGAAAGGAAGGGGAATGAGAAAACGGGGGGGGAGGGAAGGGGGGGGGGGGGGGGGGGGGGGGGGGGGGGGGGGGGGGGGGGGGGGGGGGGGGGGGGGGGGTGGGGGGGGGGGGGGGGGGGGGGGGGGGGGGGGGGGGGGGGGGGGGGGGGGGGGGGGGAGGGGGGGGGGGGGGGGGGGGGGGGGGGCGGGTAGAGGCCAGGGAAATAAGAATGAGTAGAGGCGGAGACCAGGCAAAGACCATAAACAGGAAATGCTGAGGGAGGAAGGAAAGTAAAGGAAGGAGGAGAGGAAATTGGAAAAACAACGGAGGAAGGGAGGGAAAGGAAGGAAAGTGAGGGAGAAGAAAGAGGGAGGGAGGGAGCAGGGCGAAAGGGGGGAGGACAAGTAAGGGGGGGGGGAGAGGG
>JAGGCT020004085.1:396907-411907 GCA_017654935.2 Phymorhynchus buccinoides | reverse complement strand
ATTGTCCACAATGTCTGCTGTTGAACTTGTAAGATCAATGACACCTGACGAATCGCAACAATCCGAGTGTTGACCTTTTCGCGAGGTCGATGTTTGAAGTTGTTGATACTGGACGAGTTTTTCTTTGAAATAGCTGCTGGTGACGCTTCCCTGTTGACTGGAATCGAACGAACCGTCCAGTTCATCATCCGCATCACTCACATAAGTCCCATGATCGCTGTTGTCGTTGATCTCGCTGATGCTTCGGATGAATGCATCTCTATCAAGTTTCTGCACAGCACCTTGCATTGACTTGTTGGAAGCCTCGTTGTTTTCACTCGCTCTTGATTTTGCCGAAGATGGTCTTTTGGTCCTTGTGGGTTTGCTTTGCTGGGGTGCGTCAACAGAACGATCATCTTCTTCTCGTAGCTCTGGAACTTTGCAGCTCTTCTTTTTCGTTTTGGATTTGGGTCTCGAGTGAGTCAAGTAAAAGGCGGATGATGAAGATCGTGGGCTCTTCGTTTGCCATTGGCGCCTCAGTGTCTCTGCATGAGACAGGCGCCGAGTTTCTGACTCGGAGGTCATGGAAAACGAGCTCTCAGAAGTAGACATCTGCAACACACTGCCTTCGCTCATGGACTCGTGAAGAAACTGAAGGACAAAAAACTTGGTTTGACACACTATTCTGCTATCTGAGTGCAGACTTACATTGGAATTACCACGTTTTAAACCCTTGCACTCATTTACACGACCGGCTCTGTGGTGTTTATGAACAGGTTTTGGATCCACATAATTTTGAGAAACATTTTGTGGGACAGCTGCAGTTGGACTGGAATTGTCCGAAAAGGTATTTGGCTTCCGTGAAAGCCGCTCTTCAACGTCATCCGCTTTTCCACACCGATCCATTTCAGTGCTTTGAAAAACAGGTGATACAAATTCCTGAGGCTGTATGTTACACTTTTCAGCACCCTCTTGCTGTTTTTTGGTCTCAGGTGATGCTTGCACGGCAGGATCTTGGTTGACAGACATACTAGCAGACATCTTGTTTGCACAGAAAATTTCAGGATCTTGCTCAGCAATCAGACATTTTTGGTAAGCCGAATAGGCAAATGATTAATGAAGCACACACAGTTCAGGTGTCACGTCAATCTCAAGCTGCCACCCTCCCAGATTCACTATCTGCATGTATAAGAAAGAAAAAGAGCAAAAAAACAAAACACAAATTAACAAAACAAACAATACAAAGCAAAACACATTTTCAATCAAACCATTCAAAGATAAATCTTTAAGTTCATCCAAAAGTACTTTAAAGAAAAAAAGACTTGTATCCCCCCCCCCCCCCCCCCCAACACTATATAACTAAGAGCAACAAAAAGACCTATAATATCATACATGAAATATTTTGAAAAAAAGGACGGATCCCATCTAAATTTAGGCTCGGTAGGCCTCTCTCTCTCTCTCTCTCTCTCAATCTCCTCTCGCTCTCTTTCTCTTTGTCTCGCTCTCTCTCTTCTCTTTCTCTCGCTCTCTTACTAACTGTCCCACGCCCGCCATTTTTGCTCTCTCTTTGGTGCTAACAATCACTTTGCGGGATTGGTGTGCAAAACCGTTTTAAAAGTGGTTTTGTGTGTTGTTTTTTTTTTTTTTTTGTTTTTTTTTTCTGTGACTGTTTACAATAGTTTTAGTTTTACTTTTCACCTGGAGTTCTTATCTCACTGAATCGGATCCCGGACAAAAGCCCACCAGACAAAACCCCACTCAATGGGTGATATGATACATTCACTTCTTATCATTTATTGTGTCTCTGCCTCTCCTCCAGACATTGTCTCTCTCTCTCGTCTCGCGCTCGCGCTCGCGCTCATCTCTCCGCCCCCATCTCTCGCTCTCTCCTCTCTCTCTCGTCTCTCTCTCTAGCATAAATCTCTCTGTCTGTCCCTCAGAACTTGTCTCTGTATTTGTCTCTGTATGTGTCTCTCTGTGTGTTTCTGTCTCTCTCCAGACATTGTCTCCGTCTCTCTGCGAGCCTCTGTCTCTCTCATTCCTTCAGTTGTCTATATCACTGTCCTCTCGTCCAGACTTTGTCTCTGTCTCGCCCTCCACTTTCGCCTCGCTCTTTCTCTGCCCTCCCCCCTCTCTCTCTCTCTCGGTCTCTCTCTCAATCTCAGTCTCTCTCTCTCTCTCTCTCCCACCCCCCCCCCACCCCCCCCCCTTCCCTCCCCCCCCCCCCTTTTCCCCCCCCCCTTTCTCTCTCTCCCCCCCCCCCTCATCTCTCTCACTCGGGTCTGTCCCTCTCCAGACTTTGTTCCTCTGTCTGTCTCTCTCTGTTTTCCTGTCTCTCTCTAGACTTTGTCTGTCTGTATGTTCTATCTCTCTCTCTCACTCTCTCCAGTCTCGTTGTCCTCTCGCTCTCCTGCTCTCTCTCTCTCTCTCTCACACACAAAATCTCTCTCTCTCTCTCTCTCTCTCTCTCTCGTCATCTCTCTCTCTCTCTCCTCTCTCTCTCTCTCTCAATCAGACTTCGTCTCTGTCTGTTGTCCTCTCTACTGTGTTTTTGTCTCTTCCAAACGATTGTCTCTGTCTCTCTGTGATTCTCTGTCTGTCTGTCTCGTTCATTCTGTTGTGCTTATCTCTGTCTCTCTGTCTGGGCTCCTATATTTTGGTGATGTTTTTTTTTTATTACGACATACAAGCCTGACAGACGTGGACAAAGAAACTTGTATCCTATCCTATCCGGTGAGAGAGAGAGAGAGAGAGAGAGAGGAGAGAGAGAGAGAAGAGAGAGAGAGAGAGAGAGAGAGAGAGAAGACAGTGACAGAGAGAGAGAGAGAGAAACAGACAGAGAGACAGACAGACAAGAGACAGACAACAGGAAGGAAAGAGATAGAGACAGAACCAGAGACTCGCAGAGAAACAGAGACAATGTCTGGAGAGAGACAGAAACACTGAGAGAGAGACAGAGAGACAGAGACAAGAGACAAAGTCTGGTTGACAGAGACCGAAATGCGCAGAGAGACAGCCACTGAGGAGCGGGAGAGAGACAGAGACAGGGAGACACAGATAGACAGACAAGACAGAGAGAGAGACAGATGTCTGGAGAGAACGAAACACAGAGACCGACTGGAAAGAAAGACAGAACAGACAGAGAGACATGACAATTGTCTGGAAAGAGACAGAAAACGCAACATAGAATGATGTATCATTTTTCAACCCTTCAGTGGGTTTGGTCCAGTTTCCCCAGATAACGAATGGGCTTTTGTCAAGTGGGCGTAATATGGTCCGTTGGTGCTTTTGTCGCACACACCACTGAAATGATGAATTCAACCTAGATTCTTGTTCTTCCTAGATATCGCATCAATGCGCGGTAACATTTTTTTGGCATGCATTGGTTAAAAAAAACGGCCACACACACAATAACCATATGCACTGCTAAAAAATTTCTGCTTTTTCCTCATCTCTCTTGAAGTAAGTCTGATCACTAGTGCACGTCCTTGTTGATAGGGACGCTTCATTATAATATCCGCGTAAAAATAAAACCTGCGCACCACGTCATCACAAATTGTGATCACAAGACTTCCCCACGTCCCTGCTCAATCGAACGTGAAGCCAGCAGTGTAAAAACCCACCGACGTTTCGTCGATCCAGTTGCTCTATTGCTGTGGACATCAAACAAAACCAAAATGTCGTTGTCAGACCAGAAAGTTGCGCGCCAGTAAGAGTCTGTCTGTGTATCATTTTTGTATCCAATTACCGTATGTTATTGATGTTTTGGTGGTTTTTAACTTGGAATGATCTTGACCAGAGCAAAATGAATAGCAGACGTCATCATGTGATCGTGTTTCTGCAAAGTACTATCATAAATTAACGAAAGAATTGAATGGATAATTAATCACTACAATTTAGCATCACGATTAAGTCCTTTATGCACATATGAGCCATTCGAACATGTATTATAATGTACTCGAAATGAAGGTAGGATTGGAACTTCAACATGTGATAATGATAATATAAAAACCTAAAAACAAGCCTGATGTACAATTACACTTTGTTGCTTTAAAAACACAATGTAAAACTTGACACACAATTGAATAAAGAAAAAATTGGATTTGAGTTACAAATTGACCTTTTTATTTTCAAACCTTTTTAAACTTGCTCAATGAGATAGTGACAGGTTTAGGTGCAGCTAACTATATCACAGATAAATTTCAGCACTCATGACTTGTAAGTTAACTCAAGTTCCACGTGAAAAATTGACTCATGAGTCGAAATGACTTGATTATTGTAACTTCATTTGTTGACAATTGAATACAAGTGTATTTAAGTGTCCATTGGGACAGACTCAGCGTAGGGCAGACGTCAGATCAAGATCATGTGACCCCTGAACTTTTGATTTTATGTTTCAAAGGTTAGTACTATTTATATAATTTTTTTCCCTTCTAAATTAACTTAACATTACATTGGTTAAATTTCTTAAGAATCAAATCGCAGAAAAAAAATGATTGGCATAAATTTGTGTGATAATGAATTATGAATAATTACCACTACAGTATAAAAAAGCGAGGGATATTATAAAAGCCCTCTTTCCCAAACTGTGCCATGTCAACTGAATGAAACACATACACAACATTATTATATTACTATTAGTTTTATGAGCAGAATACAAATTTCCTTTCATTATATTGATAATCCTGTTTGTATATTCACATCACATGACTGGCCACCAGTTTGGGAAAGAGGTCTTTTATAATATCCTCGCTTTTTATACTGGGTTGGTATTATCATAATTCATTATCACACAAATTTTTATGCAATCAATCATATTTTTTTTTCACTGCGATTGCTTCTTAAGAAATTACAATGTAAACTGTCAGTTAACTTTAAGAAGGAAACAAATATATAAATGTACTAACCTTTGTAACATAAAATCAAAGTTCAGTGCACATGATCTGAGTCTGAGGTCTGCCTACGCTGAGTCTGTCCCATGGACACTTAAATACACTATGTATTCATTGTCACAAATGAAGTTATCAAATAATCAAGTCATTTCGACCTCTTGAGTCAATTTTTTCAAGTTGAACTTGACGTTCAACTTCACAGTCATGAGTGCTGAAATTATCTGTGATATAGTTAGCTGCACCTAAACTGTCACTATCTCATTGACAAGTTTTAAAAAGGTTTGAAAATAAAAGTCAATTGTAACTCATCCAATTTTCTTTATTCATTGTGTTGTCCGTTTTACATTGTGTTTTTTTAAAGCAACAAAGTGTTAATTGTCATCATCTTGTTTTTAAGGTTTTTATATTATTCATTATCACATGTTGAATGTCCAATCCTACCTCTTTCGGAGTACTTTAATACAGTTCGAATGTTTCCATATGTGCCATAAAAGGACTTAATCGTGATGCTAAATTTGTATTAGATTAATGATCCATTCAATTCTTTCGTTAATTTATGATAGTACTTTGAAGCAACACAGCATCACATGATGACGTCTGCTATTTCATTTTGGCTCTGGTCAAGATCATTCGCAAGTAAAACCACAAAACATCATAAAATACGGTAATTGGATACAAAAATTGCTTACACAGACAGACTCTACTGGCGCCAACTTCTGTGTCTGACAACGACATTTTGGTTTTGTTTGATGTCCACAGCAATAGAGCAAATTGGATCGACGAACGTCGGTGAGTTTTTTACACTGCTGGCTTTCAACGTTCGATGGCAGCCGGAAGTGGGGAAGTCTTTTGATCACAAATTGTGATGACGTGGTGCGCAGGTTTTATTTTTACGCCGGATATTATAATGAAGCCGTCCACTATCAACAAGACGTGCCACTAGTCATCATGGACTTTACTTCAATAGAGATGCAGGAAAAAGCAGAATTTAGAGTGATATGTTATTGTGTGTGTGGCCTTTTTTTTTTAACCAATGCATGCCAAAAATGTTAGCCGCGCATTGTGCGATATCTAGGAAGACACAAGAATCTAGGTGATTCAACTCAATTCAGTGGGGTGTGCGGATACAAAAGCCCACCCGGACATTTAGCCCACTTGACAAAAGCCCACTTCGGTGTTATCTGGGAAATGGACAAAACCACCCCCCCCTCAGGGTTGAAATGATACATATTTCTACGTTTCTGTTTTCTGTCTCTTTCCAGACTTGTCTATGTCTCTCTGTCTGTCTCTGTCTCTCTTTCAGTCTGTCTCTGTGTTTCCTGTCTCTCTCCAGACATGTGCTCTGTCTCTCTGCGATTCTCTGTCTCTCTGTGTCCTCCCTGTACTCTGCCTCTCTCGCTCTCCAGTGTCTGTCTCTCGCGCCTTTCGGTCTCCTGGTCAACCTACTTTGTCTCTGTCTCTCGCTCTTCACTTTCTCTGTGTTTCTGTCTCTCTCCAGACATTGTCTCTGTCATCTCTATGAGTCTCCTGGTTCTGTCTCTATCCTCTTTCCTTCTGTTGTCTGTCTCTTCTGTCTGTCTCTCTTCCAGAT
Source organism: Phymorhynchus buccinoides (assembly GCA_017654935.2). Classification (NCBI taxonomy): domain Eukaryota; kingdom Metazoa; phylum Mollusca; class Gastropoda; order Neogastropoda; family Raphitomidae; genus Phymorhynchus; species Phymorhynchus buccinoides. The sequence goes on along the minus strand of JAGGCT020004085.1, from coordinate 405,445 downwards.
TTTGTCTCTGTCTTCTCTGTCACTGTCTCTCTCTCTCTCTCTCGTCCTCTCTCTCTCCTCTCTCTCTCTCTTCTCACTCTCTCAATCTCTCTTCGCTCTCTCTCTCAACGGATATGATAGGATCCATTTTCTGTGTCCATGTTACTGTCAGTCTGTCTGTTCTGTCTAAACACCTCAACAAATATACGGACCAGACAGAGAGCCAGAGATAGACAACAGAAGGAACGAGACAGAGACTCAACGAAGAGACAGATACAATGGCTGGAAGAGACAAAAACACAGAGAGAGACACAGACAGAAGACAAGTCGGATTGAGAGAGAGAGAGAGAGAGAGAGAGAGGAGGTAGAGAGAGAGAGAGAGAGAGAGAGTAGAGACTTAGAGAGAGAGAGAGAGAGAGAGAGAGAGAAGAGGAGAGAGGAGAGGAGAGAGAGAGACAGACAAAGTCCTAGAAGAGACAGAAACAGAGAGAGACAGACTAGACAAGTCTGGAGAGATACAGACCGGAGAGAGAGAGAGGGGGGGGGGAGAGAGAGAAAGGGGGGAGGAGAGAGAGAAAGGGGAGAGAGCTCTCGAGAACAGAGACAAAGTCTGGAGAGAGACAGACCGGAGAGAGAGAGAGGGGGGGTGGAGAGAGAGAGAGAAAGGGGGAGGGAGAGACAGAGACAAAGTCTGGAGAGAGCAGTGTATATAGACAACTGAAGGAATGAGAGAGACAGCACTCGCAGAGAGACAGAGACAATGTCCTATAATAGACAAAAGCACAGAGAGAGACACATACAGAGACAAATTCTAGGAGAGACAGACACAGAAGGAACGAGAGAGAGAGAGAGAAGAGAGAGAGAGGAGAGAGAGAGAGAGCGAGAGAGAGATAGAGAGAGAGAGAGAGAGAGAGGAGAGAGACATGGCTGGAGGAGGCGAGACACATAAATATAAAATATGTATCATTCACCCATTGAGTGGGGTTTTTTTGTCTGTGGGCTTTTGTCCGGGATCCGATTCAGTGAGATAAGACTCCATGTGAAAAGTAAAACTGAAACTATTGGTAAACAGTTACAGTAGAGAAACCTAAAACGTGCAAAACTCCCGCCAAGTGATTTAGTCAAAGGAAGACAAAAGAGAGGGTGGACATAAGAGAGAGAGATAGAGAGAATAGAGAGAGAGAGAGAGAGAGAGAGAGGAGAGAGAGAGAGAGAGAGAGAGGCCTACCAGCCTAAATTTAGATGGGATCCGTCCTTTTTTTAAATATTCTTGTATTGATATATAGGCCTTTTTGTTGTTCTTGTTATACTCGTGTTGGGGGGGGGGGGGGGGGGGCTACAGTCTTTTTTTCTTTAAAGTACTTGGAGACTTAAAGAGTTATTTTGAATGGTTTGATTGAAATGTTTTTGCTTTGTATTGTTTTGTTTTGTTTAATTTGTGTTTTGTTTTTTTGCTCTTTTTCTTTCTTATACATGCGAGATAGTGAATCTGGGAGGGTGGCAGCTTGAGATTGACGTGACACCTGAACTGTGGTGCCTTCTTAATCATTTGCCTATTCTGCTTACCAAAAATGTCTGATTGCTGAGCAAGATCCTGAAATTTTCTGTGCAAACCAAGATGTCTGCTAGTATGTCCTGTCAACCAAGATCTGCCGTGCAAGCATCACCTGAGCCAAAAAACAGCAAGAGGGTGCTGAAAAGTGTAACATAACAGCCCTCAGGAATTTTGTATCACCTGTTTTTCAAAGCACTGAAATGGATCGTGTGGAAAAGCGATGACGTTGAAGAGCGGCCTTTCACGGAAGCCAAATACCTTTCGACAATTCCAGTCCAACTGCAGCCTGTCCCACAAAATGTTCTCAAAATTATGTTGTCCAAAACCTGTTCATAACACCACAGAGCCGGTCGTGTAATGAGTGCAGGTTTAAAAACGTGGTAATTCCAATTGAAGTCTGCATTCAGATAGCAGAATAGCTTGTCAAACTCAAGTTTTTTGTCCTTCAGTTTCTTCACGAGTCCATGAGCGAAGGCAGTGTGTTGCGATGTCTACTTCTGAGAGCTCCGTTTCATGACGCCGAGTCAGAAGCTCGCGCCTGTCGCATGCAGAGACACTGAGGCGCCAATGGCAGACGAAGATCCCACGATCTTCATCATCGCCTTTTACTTGCTCAACTCGAGACCCAAATCCAAAACGAAAAAGAAGAGCTGCAAATGTTCCAGAGCTACGAGAAGAGATGATCTTTCTGTTGACGACCCCAGCAAAGCAAACCCACAAGACCAAAAGACCATCTTCGGCAAATTCAAGAGCGAGTGAAACAACGAGGCTTCCATCCAAGTCAATGCAAGGTGCTGTGCAGAAACTTGATAGAGATGCATTCATCCGAGCATCAGCGAGATCAACGACACAGCGATCATGGTACTTTGTGAGTGATGCGGATGTGAACCTGGACGGTTCGTTCGATTCCAGTCAACAGTGGAAGCGTCCCAGCAGCTATTTTTACAAATAAAAACTCGTCCAGGGGGGATCAACAACTTCACACATCGACCTCGCGAAAAGGTCAACACTCGATGTTGCGATTCGTCGGTGTCCATTGATCTTACAAGTTCAACAGCATGACATTTGTTTACGAATGATTCCGTTTCCTCTGTTCGCAGCTTGGACATGATCACCATCGAACAAGAACCTGTCTCCCTAGCACACAGTTCGCACTTGTCAACGACTACTTAGTTTCGATGAATTCACGCTTCGGCAGAACCTGTTCATCATCATGACCAAGACACACCCGATTCTTGACCTCCAATATTTGAACGCAGCTGCAGAAGAAAAGATTAACAATCTTAAACTTATTTCTCAGAGCGACTCTGGCAATGAACAACCCTTTCATTTCCGATGAAGGGGAAGAGAGAAGAGTGTCGGATGAATCTGAGGCTCAGCAGAGAGTAATTGGGAGGCCTGCGCTAGACTGAACTACGACGATGATGAAAGCAGGCAGAAGAGAGACACCGACGAGAGAGGAGATGGATCCCGGTGAACGTAGAGGTGTCTGAGACAGGATCCCGCCTGATGATGGAAGCTGTGTCCATGTCTGCAGCAGGAGGATCCAGGAAGAAAGGTCTTGCTGAATCGGGTAATGAAGAAGGTGAACTCTACTGCGTTGTTGTTGGTTTTATGATGTTGTGTTCCTGTAATGTTGTTGGCAATCTTCTGTGACCAATGATTTGCTAAACATTATTATTATTTCCTTAGTGGGCGTAGTGGAGAGAGAGGGGGAGATAATCCAGAATATCACGCGCTAAAGCCCCTACAGTTTGACTGCCGCCTGGCGGTCAAATTATCGTCCTAAGTTGGCCATATCTTCTTAACTATCATGGCCATAAGTATCTAGTCCGATCCTGTTTTGCTATGCGTATGCTGTCTTATCCATGTCCATGCCATACCCTTGGCCTGTCGTATCCTTTTCCGTCCTGTATATTTCTGTCCTGTCATGCCACATCATGTCACTTTCTCGTTCATGCCAATATCCTTTTAATGCCATCATCATCATCGTCGTCATCATCATCACCATCGTCCATCCAATCATCGTCACCATTCATTTTGCCTTATTACATCCCCAAGCCACTGCAACCTTTCACTCCGACCATCAACGTTCGAGCACCCTCCCAGAAACCTCTCAGCAAAGTTGCTCGCTGACGCCGGAAGCCTGCCGGAAGCCTGCGCATGCTCACTCGCATCGGGTGACGAAGTAAGCACCGTCACTTCCCGGTATCCATGGACCAAGCGGTCAGCAAGCTGTTTTCCTGGCTAGTTGTGGCTGGGGTTCTTCACCTATGAGAATTTCCGCGAGCTGCTCCGGTGTCTTGATGGAGAGGTGGACAGGAAGCAGTGGTAGCCCTAATCATGTGTGTGTTGTGTGTGTGTGTGTTTGTGTGTGTGTGTGTGTGTTGTGTTGTTGTGTGTGTGTTTTTTTGTTTGTTGTTCTTTAATTTAACAGTCTTTTCACTTAGAATTGATATTAGACATAGCACACACGACACACACACACCACACACACACACGCACACACATCACAACACACACACACACAGTGTGTTTTTTGCGTGTGGTGTGTGTGTTTGTGTGTGTGTGAGCGGGGAGAGAGAGAGAGAGAAGAGGGGTGGGGGCGCTTTTAAGCACGCTTCATGATGCTGCAGCACATTGTTTTATTGATAGTGCACAAATTCACACACACACACACACACACACACACACACACCCACACACACATACACACACACTAACACACACAAGGGGAGATAGAGAGAGGGAGAGAGAGAAGAGAGAGAAGAGAGAGAGAGAGAGAGAGAGAGAGAAGGAGAGAGAGAGTAGAGATAGAGGAGAGACTGAAGACTGAAAAACTTTAATTACACAAGCAGCATTGAGATTTTAGGATAAAGGGGATAATTAAGGGGCCCCCAAATCTGGTCCTTGGGACGAAAAACATAGGAGACCTATAATAGTAAATGCCAACAAACGATTAGGCAAAACAAGATATGGGCATGCATGAAAGAGAAAGAGAGAGAGAGAGGTGAGAGAGAGAGTGAGAGGGAGAAGAGAGAGATGAGAGAGAGGGAGAAGGAGAGAAGAACGAGGGGGGAGAAGAGAGAAAGAGGAAGAGAGGGAGAAGAGAGAGAGGGAAGAGAGAGAGGAGAGAGGGAGAGAGAGAGAAAGAACAACAACTAAACAATTTTTTTTTTTTTTTTTTCATTGTGCATTGGCCTTAGGCCGCAACAAGGGGACGGCAAAGGGACTAGAGACAGAGAGAGATAGAGAGGGAGAGGGAGAGAGAGAGAGAGAGTTAGAGAGAGAACAACAACAACAATTTCATTGTGCAATTGGCCTTAGGGGCCACAATACATTGGGACGGGGCAAAGGACTAGAGACACAGAAGAAAGAGAAGAGAGAGAGAGAGAGAGAGAGAGAGAGAGAGAGGAGAGAGAGGAGAGAGCAACACTAAACAAATTTCATTGTGCATGGTCATTAGGCACAATACAAGGGGACTGGGCAAAGGGACTAGAGAGAGAGAAGAGAGAGAGAGAGGGAGAGAGAGTATGAGAGAGAGAGTAAGAGAGAGAGAGAGAGAGAGAGAGAGAGAGAGAGAGAGAGAGAGAGATCGAGAGTTTTTGTCATCCAATGTCCTCTACTTTGATCAAGGTGCTGCAGTACAAATAGCCGTTGACGTGTGAATTCCCATAGCTTTTTTTTTTTTTTGATTTGGAGGGAAGGTAAGATGGAAAAAGAAGTTAGAACCATAATTATATAATAATGCTTGGTTGTTCGTCTCCCACCATAGGGCTGCCAGATAGGATATGGAGCATACTATTCCGATGGGAGTGGGCTAAAATGTGTTTAAAGCGGAGATGCATCGCCCAGGGTAGCCAATAATCCTCACTCTCTGGACCCTAAAGGGGAAATGAGGAGCTTAGCGTTGGGGAAGTCCCCGAAAGGCCAACAACCAAATCCTTTTTGCTGTATCACTAAGGACCCCTCTCAGTGCAATGCCCAAAAGACTGGATCTTAGCCTTTTACATAGAATAAGGTTAGCTGTAGCGTGATTTTTTCCCGTCACTGGTAAAAATATTTAGGCCGCCCTGTTTAAAAACTCCCACTTCACAATGGCCCTATAGCCTGGACTAAGGCCACATGCTAATTGTGGTTAACTAAGATTAAAAAAAACCACTTGAGTTTCCTAAGGGCCGTGTTACACACATAAGTGATATTCCTGCGGAAAACCCTGCGCAATGCATATAGTGAAACAAAGAAGGGAAAGATTTGCGGCACGTGTCCGAGTTTCCCCTATATTGCGTACAACTTTTTTTTTTTATATTATTCCTTCTTGTGTTCGTCTCTTTCCCTTCTTTTTTCGTCTCCCTTCCTTTTTTTCCCCCCTTCTCTTTTTCTTTTTCTAATTTCTTCCTTTTTTTTCTTCTTTTTCTCCTTCCACTTATTTAGGTTTTCCGTACGGAACTTACGCGTCAAATAGTGATCCCGCCCCTAAGTCATCAATCAACGACTAAGGCCTATCCACAACTGAATACGATTCAACCCAACACGATACATTGTGCCGGTGGTCTGGAGACATGATTCACGGTGAAAACACTTCCGGTCTAGAAATGACTGCTATTTCGGTTGCTATATAACTCATGTGACGAAAAAAAACAGCAACAACACAAGCAAATAAAATGTCCACACAAAATAAGATATTTTATCAATATTGCGTGTATAAACAGGCCTCTGCAACTAGGGTTATTAACGCCCTTAGACAGTGAAGATGTGATTGGCCTTGTCTGGCAGTACTGGACAGGGCATTCACTAATATCTGGCAAAGGCACCATTTAGTGGCTTCAAATAGGTTATTGGCGAGAGTTTTTTCCCCCGTTTGGTCAGTACTGAACCAATCTCCCCCACCCACCACCAGGGGCATTTCATCTTGCAAAAGGTGTTCGTTTGCAGACCCCAATACCCGAGACAACGAATTAATATAGAGAACATAGTAGGATTTCATCAGATTTATATAGATAAAAACAAAAAAAAAAAAAAAACAAAAAAAAAAAAAAAAAAAAAAAAAAAAAATTTCACGAGAATCTCATGGCCTTACAAGTGTCCTCAATTCCGATCGCATTGAGATGAATCGACGTATTGAGTAAGTACTGGGCCTTAAAAGCTATAGTCATCAATCACAGACTGAGAACCGTGTACACACATAAGCGGTTTATCCCATTCGGAACCCGTGCGCATCCATAAAATAAGTGAAACAAAGAATGGAAAGATTTGACGCACGTTGTCGCGATTTCCCCTATTTTTATGCGTCCAACCTTTATCCTTCTTTCTTCCTTATTTGGGGTTTTGGCGTAAGGGTCAATCTTCCAATCTTCAAATGTTTTGGTCAGGCCGTCTAATTAACTATTAGTGGCTTGTAGGCCTGCGCAATGCGTAATAATACTACTTTTTTTTTTTTAAACCACAAAAACCCACCTGTCATATCCTAGTTTTGTGTGTGTGTGTGTGTGTGTGTGTGTGTGTGTGTGTGTGTGTGTGTGGTGTGTGTGTGTGTGTGTGTGTGTGGTGTGTGTGTGTGTGTTTAATGGCCAAGACTTTTTCGCAGTTCCAGCACAACCAATCCGGTTACCGGGAGCGTCCCCCGAGGTCAAGCCCCGACCGGCACAGATCTGCCTTCTTTACCACTACTTTGATCTATGGCCCCCTAACCCTAATGGTGAACCCGGCCTAAATCTGAAACGACTCTCCTTTCTGAAGAAGATCAGTAACCATTATTAACTACAGCTCTCATCTCACTTTACTATTTTGGTCAAACGTGAGGTTAATGTCAGATGTGTTAAACTCCAATAGCACACTAGGAATCTTTACCGTACGCTGTTGATGCTGTCACGCATGAGTAAGTTCATCTTCTTTCTTCTTCTTCTTCTTCTTCTTCTTCTTCTTCTTCTTTCTTCTTCTTCTTCTTCTTCCAATAAGTTGTCAAGGTCAGTTCTTTTGAGACGAGAAGAAGAAGAGACGAATAAGAAGAAGAAGACCTAAACAAATATATATGGTTTTTTCAACAGTCGTCATATACATGTAGATAGCAAAGAGCGGCATTATAATCTCAGCTTGTTGCTGCTCATTTATGTTGAAAATGTATATATGTATGTGTGCCCTGTTGAATCTGAATTTTAAAGAAATATTAAACCACTAAACAGAATTTCGTTTAATTATTAAACGCAGGTGGCCACCCTCCTACTGTACACCAGCACGCGGGCCTTACGGCTCAGTCGCTTTGGCCTTCAGAATTGACCCGTATCGTGGACTACACGTCCCGACTGCTGGTGGACACTGCGGCAAGACTTCATCTCAGACAGGGCGCATGGGTGGGCTTCATCAATATGACGTTTCGTTCTGCGTTATTGTCATTGTCAAATTGTTGTCATCATCTTCTTCGTATCCTCCGAAGTCCGGAGTGTGGCTGCTCACGTGGCGGGGTAATCAAAAAACGGTCACACTCCGTAAACGTTCTCATTTCTCCTAGGTGGTGCATTTGTACATTGCTTTAGGCTGGGATGATCCCTGGAGTCTTTCAGCCAGGGAACGACAACAACAACAACAACAACATCATCTTCGTCATCGTCGTGTGACTGAGATAGTCGGGGTCATCGTGATCGTCGTCCGTCGTCGTCCCGTTGTTCGTTGATGTCATCATAGTCGTCATCATCATTATCATCATCATTATCAACTCATCGTCGTCGTCACCGTCGTTGTCGTTGTCCGTTGATGTCATGGTAAGCCGCATCATCATTATCACTCATCATCATTACAACATCACCGTCGTCCGTCGGTTGTCCGTTATGTCATCATAGTCATTCATCATATTATCCTCATCATCATTATCAACATCACCGTCGTCGTCGTTGTCCCGTTGATGTCAATCATAGTCATCATCATCATATCCTCATCATCATTATCCACATCACCGTCGGCGTCGTTGTCCCTTTATGTCATCATAGTCATCATCAATCATTAGCCTC
>JAGGCT020004085.1:352191-396407 GCA_017654935.2 Phymorhynchus buccinoides | reverse complement strand
TGCCGACTGTGGCCGTGGCACGTAGGCGTGTTGACCCGAGCCATTCATTTATTGATTGGATATTCTGTTTCAGGGCTGTGGATCGTAACTCCCGAAGAGGCAGCTCTGAAGCACTTTGAGATGCCGCACTGTGGCCGTGCCCTGCTTGGTGACGCCAACCATTCTTGATATGATTGATATTCTGTTTTCGGCTTGTGATCGTACATCCCCCCGAGAGAGGCACGCTCTGAACATTTGAGATGCCCACACTCTGGGCGTCACCATGCGTTGTGGGCCAGACCTGACCACCTGGTCCATGGTGAGAAATGCTTGACTGTTTTGTAACATTCTGTTTTTTTAAGACCCCCTTAATTACATGTGCGATGTCTCAGTGATCAGAACCTTCTTCCAACTTCCGCCCACATAGTTGGAAAGTGGGTGTGGGGTGTAGGGGTTGTTGAACGGAAAGGTGTTGATCGTGATTTCGTTTTCGGGTTGTTTCCTTGATGATAAGTTGCGTTTTGTTTTGTTGTTTTGTTTTTGCTTCAGATTTTTAAACTTCGCTTTGTGAAGCGCCTTAGAGCCCCGAAGGAGAATAAGCGCTATAAAATTGTCTCTTATTTATTCTTATGTGTGCTCAGTTCGTTGTGTTTTGGCCTGTTCAAAAAGGAAGTGGGACGACAGTCTGGCCTGGTGTGGTCTGGCCCCATTGGAGTGTAAAAATAGAGGTCAGGTTTCTGACACGCTTTTATTTTGATTAAGGGGACTTCTTCTTCTAAGACCCTCCCTGTTGTCAGCATACCCCCTCTGCAGAGTTTCCATGACACATTATTCCCTGTGTCCATTAATATAGTGCTTAATTCAGTTGCTAGATCCTTTTGTGTTTTGTGTTCTGTTTGTTTTTTCTAATTTTTTTAGGTGAATGACTGATGTAGTGATTGTGTCCTGACGTTGGTATGAATTATGGTCTGCGAAATCCGAATCCAGTCCAGTTTTTGGCCCGTTTAGAAAAACTTAGAATTTCATCCCTTTCTCTTTATTGGTTGCTGCATCTGCCTTTTTTTTAGGTTCAGTCGTGCGGGTGTTTCCATATATGGAATGTTTGGTGTACCCATGTGTGGTTGTGCGGGTGTTACACGGGTGGACCAGGACCATACGATGGATAGCATCAAAACGTGTTCAGGAGTGCATCGACTTTCTACGCAAAACCGTTTGGCCCTGCAGAGAATGGAGCTTTTCCTCACCCTTTATAGTCCCATTCTCACAGGGTAAGGAACCTAACAGCTCTAGGAGTCCTTTATTTTCCCTGTATGGGTGAAATTCCACACGCTATATAACGATTTTTCCTAAACGCAAACATGGAATGTTTCTACGCAGACAGTTGTGGCCTGCCAAAGAATGGAGCTGTCTCCCATTCCATAGGTCAGTCCCCACATGGGTAGAACCTAACAGCACTAGAATCCTTTAGTATTCATGTATGGTAAAATTCACACACTATAATAAAACTACTTTCCTACGCAAACTGTTTGGCCTGCCCAGAATGGAGTTTGTCTCCGCTATTTTTAAGTCATTTAAAAATAAAACATAAAATTATTTTTTAACCCGCTCTTTTTGACAATACCGCAAAGAGCATACCCCACTGCAATTTCCAGATAGCGAAATACACAGCTATTTGGGAAGGGGGGCCAGATTGTTTTGTAGTGTAGTGCATTGCCAAGGTGTTTCCACTTGCTTGACAAGAAGGTGTCAAGGTGACTGGCCTTGTCCTCACATGCGAGTCAGCCATGCACACGGTTTTAATTCTCCCGTTTTGAAGAGTCCTCGGCGTACTGTTTGGAAGACAAGGTGACTGGCCTGGTCCTCACGGTGAAGTCGCCGATGCCCAACTGGTTTAAGTCCTCCTAGTTTGAAAGTCGGGGTTTTGACTGTTAGAAAACAAGGCAGTAAGGAAAACCCAAGTTTCCAATTGTGAACATCGTTTTTTTTAACTGTTTTTTCATTCCTTACTGTGCAACCTGACCCCACCTTCAGACACAACCAGTGCAGAGGGCATTTTGAGTAAAAGACAAATTGATGGTCCAAACGGTTTGGGGGGGTTTTTTTGGGGTTGTTTTTGGTTCCAAAGTGTGGATCTGATAAGCAAAGATGTTTGGCCTGCCATGAAAAATCTGAAAGTACAACATTTTGGATCTCAAGTTTTTTTGTTTTTCAAAGGCTTTTTTTCTTCTTTAGCTGCCTGTATCAAGTGGGCTTGAATTGCAGACTCTCCTCCATTGCAGTCAAAACATTATTTTTTTGTGAATTTTGTTTTTAGACAGACACCTTGTTTGGTACCTTTGCTGAGAGAGGGAATTAAGAGAGAAAAAGGAGAGAGAAGAGAGTGCGAATGAACGAGAGATTTGAAAAGAGCAGCAATACTCTCGTTGAGTTTTATTGCCCCTTTTGTCAGGTCCCAATCGAGGGTCTCCCAGCAGGGTTGACCACCCCTCCCCTTTCACCCCCTTACCCCATAGCTCCCCGACCATCGCGGCCAATCAGCAACGCAGCAACCGACAACAGCCCGCATGTTCACCCGCCAGGTTCACCTCCCGGGGGTCACCTGGCCCACAAGGTCAAGGTCCGGTGTGGGAAGGTCCCAAAGAGTGAAGGACTCTACTGTACTAGTTTGGTATACTAAGTGTCAGTCTAATGAGTCAAAATCTTGGGGGGGGGGAAAGAAAACGCAAAAAGACTCTAACTTTTTAACACCTATGTATTGAGTCTGAGTTTGATGGAAACGTTCACGTGTGCCGATGCTTTGTTAACACAACACCGGCCTGCAATGGTTTGGCCGTACGGTGTGCTCCTTATGTTGGTAGGCATGTATACTAGATAAGTGGGTCTCATCAAACACCTTGGAGTTTTCTTGCTCTTAAATGTTGTAGGGCAGTTGGTGACTAGATGTTTTGTCCTGGGTTCTCTTTCAACACCTTTGGGATTTTCTTTCTCTGTCTTTTGCCTGCTTTTGAATAGAGTTTACTTAATTATTTCTTTACTCCTCAGCTCGGCCGGACCATAGGGACTTGAAATAGTTTTGGTCATCAGCTTTTCAAATTATTTTTGTCCACAAGATATTTGGTTTATATGTTTTGAGTGTATGAGTCCCTAATCAGTCAGATTCCTTTGTGTGTGTGTGGTTTCTGTCTGTCTGTGTCTGTCCCCCAAAAGTATTTATTTTGCTAAATTTTTGAATCCACCTGGTCTTTTGTTGTGATGTTTACCCTGTAAGTGCATGTTTCGATTATTAGCGAATAACTACAACAATGCCATTGCCCATACGAGAGTGTTAATTGTAATGCCTTAGTTTATGGCACTCCTTTTGTGCGATATACATACCCGAAAAAATGTCCTGTCCCCCTGAAATCATCCTTGTTTACCCTTTTTTGTCCGTGATTTGGAATATTTGTCGTTTCTTTTTGTTTTCCCAGGTCGTAATCTTGGGAAACACTTTTACTTTGCCTTCTCACGCAGTGAATCGGTATGTGATTTTTGGGTGTATGGAATTAAAATGATTTACAAAGGATTTACATATTGGAATTTGTTTGGACTGGAGATGTAAGACCACCAAATTTTTTTTTAAAGTTAAAAGATTAACGATTTTCATGTTTTCTTCTTTAATTGTTCCCTTTATTAATGTAGTCCTTTATCACTTTTCTTAAACGTCAAATTTTCGCATGTCAAATATGAAACTTTGTATATCTTATCCCCACCATTTTTACCCATTTAACAGGTTTCACTAAGAAATTAACAATTTGCCTTTCTTAGTAAGGATGGGTTTTTAGGATTGGGTTGTCATTTTACCATTAAACATTTTCGCTGAGAATAACTCTTTGGGCCTTTCTTAGGGTAAGTATGGGGTTTTTAGGATTGGTTGGTCCATTTTATCATTACAATTCACTGAGAATAACAATTTGCATAGCTATAGATGGGTTAGTATAAGGTGTTGCATTTTATCGATTTTGACAAGTGGTTCACTGAGAAAATTAACAATTTTGCCTTCTTTAGTTAAGGTAGGATTGGGTTGTTCCCCCCCCCCCCCCCACCCCATTTTAACCATTAACAAGTTTCAACTGAGAATTAAACAATTGCCTTTCTTAGGTAAGGGATGGGGTTTAGGAGTTTGGGCTGTCATTTTACCATTAACCAAGTTTTCACTACGGAGTAACAATTTTGCCTTTTCTTAAGTATGATGGGTTTAAAATTGGGTTGTCCATGTTACCATTAACAAGTTTTCATTAAAATTAAACAATTTGGGCACTTTCCTTAGGTAAGTTGATGGGTAGGATTGGGTTGGGTCATGTTTTAACCATTACAAGTTTTCACTAGAATTGCAATTTGCCTTTCTAAGGTAAGTGATGGGGTTTTAGGATTGGTTTCCATTTTTACATTTAACAGTTTCACTGAGAATTAACATTTGCCTTTCTTAGGTAGTGATGGGGTATGAATTGGGTTTTTGTCCATTTTATCATTAACAAGTTTCACTGAGAATTACAATTTTGCCCTAGCTAAGGGATGGGGTTTAGATAAGGTTGTCATTTACATGTACAATTTCCACTGAGAATTTACACAATTTTGCCTTTCTTAGCGAAGTTTTAGGATTGGGTTTGTCCATTTTAACATAACAAGTTTCACTAAGAAGTAACAATTTGGGCACTTTTCTTAGGTAAGGGGATGGGGTTAAGGTATTGGTTTCATTTTTACCATTAACAAGTTTCACTAAGAAGTAAATTTTTATAATTTTGGGCCTTTCTACGGTAAGGGTTGGGGTTTAGGGATTGGGTTGTCAATTTTTCATGAAATTAGAAAAACCATACTTTGAGAACCTGAAACCAGGAACATGAGAGAGGTGGTTAATATAAACTACTGGTACAACCCCTTTGCCAAAAATTGTTGGAGTTTTGGTATGCATGTCCAATTTTGGCTGGTATTCATGCTTCTTTTTATAATTTAGCAGAAACATTTTTGGGGGAACCGAATTTACATCAGACTTACGGCCTGAGAGTTGTTTTTGTCTGATTGACTTTTTTTTTTTGATTTTTTTTTTTTGGGGGGGGGTGTCCCCGTTGTCCCCATACTGTGCTTTTCCATTTTGCTGACATGAATTATTTGTTGCTTGGTCCGAACAGAATTAATTTCCAGAAATGCACAGCTTCGAGAGTCAGCTGTTGCTGCCTGGTCAGAAGGGCCCGTTCCTTGTCCATCGTGGGGTTGTCATGTTGTGCACACAGACTCTGACAACAGAGTGGGATGGGGGGAGGAGGAGACACGGGGATGGCAAAATGAAAGTAACTGGTGAGTGGGTAAGGTGGGGGGTGATGAACGTGGTATGTGTTTTTTTTTGTTGTGGTAGTGGGCTATGTAATTTCTGTGTCTATCCTCTGTGTTTTTTGTGCATGTAATGTGTGGTTATGCATTGTTTTCCGTATCTCATTTTTTGATTTTTAATGCCTTGTGAATAGTAAAGAGAATAAAAATTTGATTCTTTCTTATTTGTTTTGAATTCCTGATTTAGAAGTTTACAAGTTTGTGTATAAGAGAAAGAAAACAAAATAAAAAAGAGACTTGAGTGTTATAAATTTTGGGCTGTGATGGAGAACTACAGGTGGTTGGGAACCATGGTAATGGTCACCAGTCCATGCTAGGATTTATGAAGGAAAACCGCGTTTGGGGCCTTTTTTACTCCCATTATCATGGTAATGTCAGAACAGTCCGTGCTTAGGATTTGTGAAGGAAACAACGCTTTTTGGTCCCTTTTACTTACCTCTCCATTATCAGGGTAATGTCAACCAGTCATGCTTTAATGATTTTTAGTGAAGGAAACGCTTTTGGTCCTTTTTACTTACGCCATTGTCATGGGTGAATGTCACCAGTCCCCAGATTAGGAATTTATGAGGAAACCGCTTTGGTTTCCTTTTTTACTCCATTTCATGGTAATTGTAGACAGTCCCATGCTTAGGAATTTATGAAAGGAAACACCGCTTTGGTCCCTTTTTTCTCCATTATCATGGTAAATGTCAGACGATCTGCTTAGGATTTTATGAAGGAAAACGCGTTGGTCCTTGTATACTCCATTTATCATGCGTAATGTCCGACAGTCATTCTTAGCATTTTAATAAAGAAAACGCTTGGGTCCCTTGTTACTCCTTATCAATGGGATGTCAGACAGTCCCATGCTTGGAATTTAATGAAGAAAACGCTTTTGGTCCTTTTTTCACTCATTTTATCATGGGTTAAGGTCAGACCAGTCATGCTTAGTATTTTATAATGAAAACGCTTTTGGTCCTTTTTTACTCACTTATCATGGGTAATGTGCCCACCCAGTCATGCTTAGGATTTATGAAGGAAACGCTTTGGGGTCCTTTTTTTACTCCATTATCATGGTATGCGACATCATTCTTAGGATGTTAAAAAAAACGCTTTGTCCTTTTTACTTCCATTATCATAGGGTAAATTCAACCAGTCATGCTATAGATTTTTTAGAAGGAAACGCTTGGTTCCTTGTTACTTCCTTTCATGGTAATGTCAGACCAGTCATGCTTAGGATTTTTGAAGGAAACGCTTTGGGGCCCTTTTTAACTCCATTTCGTAATGTCAAGACAAGTCCCATGCTTAGGATGTATGAGAAAAACAAACGCTTTGGTTCCTTGTTTACCCATTATCATGGTAAGAGTCCAGACAGTCCATGCTTATGATTTATGAAGGACGCCTGTTGGTCCCTTTTTACTCCATTTATCATGGTATTGTCATAAACAGCCATGCTTAGATTTTTATGAAGAAAACGCTTTGGTCCCCTTTTTACTCCATTATCATTGGGATGTTCAACCAGTCATGCTTAGATTTATGAGGAAAAACGCTTTTTTGTCCTTTTTACTCCATATCATTGGTAATGTCCTAACCATTCCATGCTTAGGAATTTTTATAAGGAAAACGCTTTGGTCCTTGTTACTTCCTATTATCATGGGTAAATGTCAGACAGTCATGCTTAGGAAATTTATGAAGGAAAACGCTTTTTGGTTCCTTTTTACTCCGTTTATCATGGTAATGTCAACCAGATCCTGCTTATGATTTTATGAGGAAAAACGCTTTGTCCTTTTTACTCCATTATCGTGGTATGTCAACAGTCATGCCTTAGGATTTATGAAGGAAACGCTTTGGTCCTTTTTGACTCCATTATTCATGGTATGTCAAACCAGTCCCCCCTGCTAGGATTTATGAAGGAAACCTTTGGGGTCCCTTTTTTTACTTCCATTACTCTTCGCATCGGCAACAATTTTGAGTTTTAATTAAACACCTCACCATCACTCCAGCCACACACACAACAATTTCATAAGAAAAAGAGAATGAAAGAAGATTCAGGTTTTTACTTTAAGGTCTAGACATAGGGAGTGGGTAGATCTGGGACGGTCATTCCATGTCGAGATTAGCTGAACTTAGCAATGATGCCTAACTTAGAAGCTCTTCCAGTGCACTATAGTAGTATTATTACTTTTGGAAAAGGAGCTTTCTAATTAGCATCATTCTAAGTCTCATGCTATCTCGACATGAAATACCATCCATATTTTTTTTTAATATATAGAACCTTTTATATAGAAAAACTCTCTTAAAAAACCAATGGTTTCCCCACGCACCCACTAAAAGCAAACGTTCAAGTCATAATTTTGTGTAGGAGTGAAGCAAGTTTCGAGTGACCAAGGTATGGGTGGTGTACACGAATTTTACTTCCTTGAGCAAAATGCCAATCTAATGAACAGCTATCCTAGTAAATTTCCGGAAAAAACCCATATATGGCCAGAAGACTTGAATGGAGTTAACAAAGCTGTCTGTCCCATGGTTTTCTGACCTTCGAGACACAAATAAATGAATTTTCAACTTCCATTAAGATATCGTAAAGATTTTCTGCCAGGATGTAGAATGAAACAAGGAGATAATGGTGGATGATGATGAAGACAATGACAGTTTTTTGGGTTGATGGACGATGTAACATTGCCTTCAGTTTTCAGGGCCACCATCGACATCTCATGGGGGGACCGCAGGCCCTTGTCACCCAATCCCTTTGCTGAGCTTGGTTGAGGGATGACAACGGCAGTTCACATTCCACCATCCACACCCAACCAACCCCTCTTCCACCCCACGTCTGCAAAAGTCGTCTCCTGTCTGTCTCTGTCTCCTTCTCTCTGACTCCTCCTCCCTTAAGTCTATGTTGTACATGTCAAACAGAGGAAATTCCCAATAATTGCAGATACAATTTTTTTACTACCAGTTAAATAATGGTATTTTTGCAAAAAAATGACTGCCGGTGAAAAGGGGTTAAACATTAACGCTTTAACCACAAGTAATTTAGAACTTTTGATGATATGTTGTCAAGACATTGCTAGGTGTTAGTCACTGTCACTTCCGTTAAAGTACTTTTTAAAAAAAACATTCCAGCCTTGAAAGAACGAAAGATACGAGGTTTTTTTGTCCTTATCTAGATTCAGAATTTGGGACATACGAGTTTTTCTTCTATTTCACAACTCATTTACCCGATAGAAAAGTCCGTAGATATAAAATCCTTTTGGTGGCAAGGGTGGCGGGAAAAATTTGAGAGAGCCCTCGACTGTTATCTAACAAAACAAAACAAATCAAGATACGAGGTATTTTTTTAATTTCACGTCCAAACATTCTTTAATTATCTCTTAAGAGACATTTTAGTGTGGTCTCATCAAAGCACAGTACGAACAAGAACATATCATGCATTAAAAATGAAACAAACTAAAAAAAAATCATGCTTCACAAAACTGGACATTATTTGGAAGTTCATGCAAGCAACTTTCCCACACATTGAGAGCGCCCTCAAGTCCCCCCACCATTTCCTTTCGTGAACATAGGTGTTTAATCTGTGGTTTTTTAATATTTCCAGGGCCCCTCGTTTCAAAGTGTTTTCCGCAGAGGAAAGCCACGAGCTGCTGAGGTGTACTCTGATGCTCGCAATGAGAAATCAAGTCTAGTGCAGGGCTGTGTTGGGCAATAAATAGTATGAGCTTAGTTTCTTTCTAGCACCATGGGCGAATGCATTTACCCTAGACATTCTACACTCCCACCAAATAATTATGATAATTAATGTTATGGGCGTTGTCATGGTCTATGTGCACTAGTTGTAAATTCTCCAATTGGGGCGCTCTAGGCGCTTCACAACAAAATAGAATCTCGCATGAACGGGAACTCCCCCAAAGATGGAGTAGTAAGCTTGCCCCATGTGGCGGGGTAATCAGACCGTTCACACACGTAATGTTCCATCTCTAAGCTGATGCATTGTGTACCACTGTGCTTATCAGCTGTGATCCCTGGAGTCTTTTAGCGCAGGGTTACGGTAAACAACAACTTGAACTGGACATATATATCCCGAAACGTCTGTCACGTGCACCACCCAGTATTCTCTCTCTCTCTGCACAGACACAGGCGTGACTGCGTTGCGTGTGTCGCGCACTAGAAAATTAAATGAACGGTTCATGCTCACGGGTACGCAAACCGCACACGCACACACACACAGAGAGGCAGTCACTGAAGATGCACATACAAGCCGGTTCAACATACGTCAACCAGCCCACTCCTAACACACATATCACCTGACACACTTAGTGCTTCACTGTACTGTGGTGAAGAGAGTGGCTAGGGTGAATGGGGGGTGGGCACGTCATGGAGCGTTTGAAACGGACAGCACCATTCTCTGCAAAAACCCTGTCATTGGTTGTATATGCTTTCCTTTTTATTTAAGAGCTTCATCGATGGTGGGCAATATAATACATAAATCAACGCTGTCCATTTCGTAATAGCGGCTTTACTCTCAGATGAGCAAAGCGGACTTTACAATCATTATTCAGAGTCAACCAGATAACAAAAAAACAAGATTCAATAAGAGTGTAGACACCAACCTACCAACACTCTGCGCCTATGCAAAGCAACTCATACTCTCTGATATTCTCTTTAAATGCACAACACCGCGACTGACACGCACACTGCTACCACGCACTACAGCACACACACACAAGCACACCTCACGATCCGCAAAGGACCATCACAACAGACTGTCGAACGTCGCGACACCGTCTAGACGCACGTACGACTACACACGACAAATAACGCACAATTTCATTGACGCCAACTCATTCATCCCCCTTCGGTAAGCTCAATACTATGTCGCTAGGGTTTCTTCCATCATACCATGAAAGCACACGCATTCGCACTCAGGAAATTTTGTTGACCACTCCACCCCACTCAGTGTGTCGGTGGTGACATACGCAACGGACAACCAAGTGAACGGTCGTCCCCAAATCACACCTATATGCGCTTATGATGAGTGAAAGTTAGTGCATATTCACCAGTGTGACTTCACACTTGAGTTATCGAGGGAAACAGCTATCTGTATGCTGTTGAAACCTAAAATCTCATAGAACATGCATCGCATTAGAGTAACAATTGCCGAAATCTTTAGTTAGAACAGTAGTATAGTCCACGGGATGGGTTAGACGGATGTTCTTAGTGCTCGGCTATACGGTATGTCTAGTTGGTGCAAGAATTTGTTGTCTGGTTTGGTGATGAGATATCGGGATACCAAATGGCTGTGAGTGCTCTTCAAATAAACATGTTGAAATGTGTGTTTGAGAAAAAGTTTTTGAGAGAACAAATTTCCCTCGAATGGTAAATCCTTTTAGGTGGCGCGAATTGATGGTACAGGGATGAGGAACAGACTGTTTCATAGTTCAACTGTGATTGGTGGCGTACACTTGTAATATATTCATGGCTACACCCGTGAACTCTTTCATCGCCAGATTCCGCCTTCCTTGGCACACAATGACTTAACACCGCATGTCACTGAAAGGCATCAAATAGGGGTCTGTTATCCAACCGGACCCGTTTATGATTCTGTAATTTCGGGAGGTAAGGACAGGGGTGTCCCATATTGCAATCTAATGGCAAACGTTGTCACGACGAGGGGAAGTTCCGGAATTGGCAGACAGAATCTTGTTCTCTACCCAACAGTAGGTTTAATGAGAAAGTTTGTGTATAGCTACAAGATAATGGCAGATGAGTGTTGATAAGGGTTTGGAACCCCGTTCACCGCTGCCGGCGGTCACCTGGTACCTCTATGGCTATGGTGTTATATATGATGTCATGGGTCCATGGGGTGCTGTGACTTTTTTTTTATTTAGAACAAGTCAGGAATAAATATCTCTAAACCAATTCTCAGACTGAGTCCTGACGGGTTCTTTTACCATCATGTTTATAAGTGGTAAGAAAAGGTCTACCATTAGCTCAGTATTTTGTCTTGGTCGCTGGTGGAAAAGGGAGATTTGACTGAGGTTGCTGTGCTCTGAGACTAGGTATTTGGGTGTGTTTTTCGGTGTGATGCTGTGCATTTTGTGTGTGGTTAGGTAGTGAGGTTACTAGTTTTGACTTGACCTTGTTTTGGGTTGGTGATGTGGTGGTGGTTATGTGTGTGTGACTTACATTGACTGACCTTTTGGTTGTGATGGTGTGTTACTTGTTACTACAGTTGAACTTGACCTTTTGTTGATGATGGTGTTACTAGCGTTGACTGACTTGTTGGGGATGAACGGGTGGAATGTTGTTACACTGTTTACTAAGTTTGGACTGAACCTTTTGGAATGGGGATGGTGGTGGTTTACTGTTTGCTCAGTTGACTGACCTTTTGTTGGTGATGGTGGTGGTTACTGTTACTAGTTGACGTGGTGAACCTTTTGTTGGGTGATGGTGTTAGTTGACTGCGTTACTCAGCTTGACTGACCTTTGTTGTGAGGGCTGACGTTACAGCGAGGGACAGCAGTGGCATCCTGAAGTAAACTTCAAGCTGCCAGAGAGGCGTCAACCCCAAAATGTGGACGCACGGCAACCAAGACCAAATCAGACGGTAATACTCCTTAACGCCTTTCACACTCTGTAGCCTCCTTTTTTTGTTTTTTTACTGTGGACATGAATGTCCTAGAATTGTCTACAACAAGTGACTACGACCTGTTTACTCCACTACTCTTTTTCAAGTAGTATCCTACTTCAATTTGTGACTCTACTACTCGTTGGCAACCAAAAGTACTCATTTCAGTATCCTAGACTACTCAAGACTTGGTGTTAAGCAGGTCTGTGAGCACCGCATTATGGAAAGTCAGAAAGAACTAGACAAGGTTGCCAGGGACAGGTGATATCCTTGTCTGACAATATAATGTCTAGGCCGACTTGTTTTTTGCCTATTGTATCAAGATTCGTGTGAGTATAGTGATGTGTCCAGGTCATCTGTGAACTGCACTATTAAAACTGGAAGTTTCGTCCTATGTGTTCCATACCCTGTGAACAGGACAAATGGCCTGTTGAACACTAGTCAGACATGGAACTATTGATTTCTGCAGGTAGCACAGGTACATGGTTGTCCTTATTGTTCTTGATTGGGGGACAGTTTTTGTCTCTGTAACTGTTCCATGTTCATTGCATATAATGATCTGGATGTAATGTATCAGGACTGTGACAGTATTGTCCTGTGCCACTGTTTCCATGTTTCATTGCATATAATGAGTCTGATGGTATGATGGGACCTGTGGACCAGTTTGTCCTGTCACTGTTCCATGTTCATTGCATATTAATGATTATATGGTATGTTAATGGACTGTGAACATTTTTGTCCTGTCACCTGTTCCAGTTCATTGGCATAGGTAGCATGAGTCTTATGGATATGTATGGACTAGTAGACAGTTTGTCCTGTTCACTGTTCCATGTGTCATTGCATAATATATGATGTACTTAAGTGGTCTGGACATCCAGACTGCTTCTGCAGTTCCCGCTAGGCCATACGCTCATGATGGCTTAGGGGTACATTATGTGTTCCGTGGTTTATTGTCAGTTTTCGACCTGGTTCTCCCCGCTGTGCTGTAAACAGCCACACAGTTCCAATTTCGGAGCCGAGGCAGCTAAAGGCGGAATCATATTACTATTGGACAAATGGTTTTTTGTGGAATATAGCTGGAGAATTGTGGGTACCAATAACAGGTGGTGATCCAGAAAGTATGTAGTATGAGATAGAAAGCGTGGAGTGGTGAAAGACAGTCTAAAAGACATAGTGACAGAATAGAGGAAGGTTGTCACAAGCACGACCTTCGCAGAAGTGGGAAACTATTTTAATGAGAAGATATCTCCCCTACCCCGGTACCCCATGGGGAGACCTCCAGGACAATATTCTACTGGATTCCATTCTTCATTGTGCAAATAATGATATGATGTATGTATTGGAATAGTGGCATCGGACATATATTCACCTGTTCACAACAGTCTTTCATGTTTCAAAGTGTCTAATAAAGATGTTTGGTTCTCTCCATTGTGTAGTTTACATAGATGGTAATGATGTCTTGTTTTCTGTTTCATTTTGGTACCGAGTATGAGTGCATCTCCAGGTGAAGTCTCACCTATTTTCTGGACAGTTTGTTTGGAGGCCACCTGACATTCAGCACTGTGACCTTGCGAGAATCCAGCTTCTGGTGATACGGCATGTGTCACCTACGCCACACAGAGAGAAGAGAATTTAATAATTAACTGATAGCATTTCTATAGCACCTTTCTATAATTATTTTTACACCTCAAGGTGCTATCCATTCGCTGATGCATCCGCAGTCCCACGCAAAACATTATTACCTCAATCATTCACCCAGGTACCGTATCAAGAAGGGTGTGGGAGGGGGGGCGCTGATGAAAAATGTATACAACCGAATGATAGCTTTGAAAGTAATGAGCCCTTGGTTTAGCTTTGAAGCACGAGTATAGTTGCGTTCGTGACGGACGATAGCGAGGGCCTTGGGGACGGGAATTCCAAACGGTCAGGGGCTACGCTGAAGATCTGAACGCGGTCCCGCCAAAGTGAGTTTTCGAGGGCTTGTGGTGTTGGGTGTTGTGGTAACTTTTGCAGGGAAGGAGGGGGTGGGTGGTCTCGAGACTCTGAGTTGAGCGGGAAAGGGCGGGAATGTAGGTTAGTGTGTAGAGCACTGGTGGAGAGGGGTATGTTGACGGTGCTGGGAAGTAGTGGGTCGGTGTTTCAAAGTCTGACGGTGTGAAGGATAGGACACGCCAGCTGTACGTTAAAGGGCGGGAACTCTGAAGGGCTAGATCAGGTAGCCAATGTGTCAGCTCCTTCAGAAGTGACGCGTGAGTGTGATCAGCGTGGTTGCGCTGGCGCAGTATAAGGCGAGCTGCACTGTCTTTGAACTCGCTGTAGGCGAGTAATTTTACTTTCTTAGAAGGCCAAAAGAATGGAATTGCAGAATCTAACATGAAGAAATAAATAGCTGCGAGCAAGGGCGCTTGCCATGCCTGTTAGCTGAAAGAGAAGGCCGAATTGATGCAATACGTCTGACAGCTCAAAGGAAACAAGGGCGACAAAATGTCTGGCTGATATAGTGTCATGCATGAAAGGTCTGGTCAATCGTTACCCCGGCATGTGTAGTCCTTTGCACTGTAATGGATTTGAACTGACAGTATTGGTCTCCAATGTCTGCTGACTCCTGTTTCTTAATGCATGGCGAACATGTCTTTCTAGTTTGAGAGAGAGAGAAGAGAGACGCGATATAGAGAGAAGAAGCTTCCATAGAATTATCATTAAAAAAAAGAATCTTGTCAGATGATCCCCATTCATGTTTGTTGCATGTTCTCCTGAATTGTATTTATTTAAGTTAGGAAGATAGACAAGTAAGGAGAGTTAACCTGGGAGGTGGGGGGGGGCCCACGTTTCACACACCTGAGGAAGAGTCTATGGACTCAAGAGGGCGTGTCACACCACACACACACACTACACACCCCACCACCTCCCTCTCCTCCCAAATGTGCCTCCTTCTTTCCTTGTCGATTTTTTGTCCGACTTATGTTGTGCTGAAAGCAGGTTGTTGCGACAGCTCGTTTGTACGGTGGTCTTTGAGAATGTTGAGGGTATTGGGCCGATTTGTCAGGTCTTTGTGAAAGGGTCGTTGTGTGTGGCAAAATGTGACTTTGGGTTTAGATGGTAGTAAGTCATCAAATGATGTGTTTAGTGATATAATGGGTAGATGTCTATTGAGTGTCCATATACAATTTGGTTTGTTATGTTGTCCAGTAATTGAATAGGAAGGAAACAAGCGGTTTACAATTTTGACATGTTGTGGTTCCTAGGGAACTTAGCGGGGTGACGATTCTGTGATTTGGTCCGAGCAGGTTTACGTTTCCTTCACAGTGATATCTTATGTCTATTTATGGTCGTGTCGAACTTCTTATGCAACAACTTGATGGAAGTCGAGTATGGTCTTTGTACAAATATACATGAACTGTAAATGTGGAGTGCTTGTGGAAAAGTTCTTGTCAGAAGTTTGTGATTTTGCACATATATAGAAAAATTGTTGAACCCGGTGGGGAAAGGTACAGCCGGTCATGGTTTGTTTATTGTTGTCATTATGTTTGTTATGTTCTTTATACATACTTGATGACACTGTGTGTTACTTGTCGCATTTTGGCCATAGTTTCTGATATTGTGTGCATTGCTGTTTGTTTCAGATCTCTCAGATCTTTGAACCGTTCCTAGACCTGTCCCTACCTGTCACTGAAGAAAAGGTAGCTATGCCACTAACAAAACCTTTCCATTTTGTCATCTCTTTTGGATGGAAAGTGGTGTGTTCAAATGTTTATATGCATCATCCATCTCTGACTTGTTCTACCCTTGACTGCTGGAGCAAATCTGAGGAAAAAAAAGTACTTGCAAAAAAATTAAAATGGAAAGTGCGACTGTTAAATGCAAATCATCTGGATATTATAACCATCGTTGCTTTCTTAAAACAACTGCTGCATTCCATAGTTATTCTCTTGATGTCATTAGATGATGTCAATGTCAATCTTTGGCTTCCTGGCCCTTTCTTCCGGCATATGTGGTTGAACCTCCCCGGTTCCGTGGCATAATAATCAGGGGTGGCTAATCGGAGTGTGTTGTAGTGATTGGTCGGACCGCATACTGCGATGAAGCAAGAAGATGGAAAACTGGCAATTTTTATTAATAAGAGAAGTTAAAGATCAAAGTTTTTCATATATTGTAGCCGGGACTCACCAGTGTGAGTTGGTGTGAGGGCTATACACATAATAAGAAATAGGGTGTGTGGTGGTATTTGTAAAGGAGATTGTTATGTTTTGTTTTCTTTGCAAGTGTTTCCATATTAAAGCACATTTATGCATCCCTGGATGCACTAAAATCAGGATATGGGCCTCTAATTTCTAGGGCGTCTTGTGATATCCCAGGGACGCACACATTTTTTTCACAGACCAAGCTTAATCTCTCACTTAGTAGATCTTGGGGACTCTTAAAAATCTGAAAAGGACCCTTAATATTGTGTACAGAGGGTCCCTGGGACCCTCACAATTTATCCTTATGGGAAACACTGGTTTCTTTGTCGTTTTCAACACACTGAATGTGTTGACCACCTCAGATAACACCTGTATGTAGTCGGACTGTGTGTTTGTGTTGACCACCTCAGATAACACCTGTATGCAGTCAGACTGTGTGTTTGTGTTGACCACCTCGGATAACACCTGTATGCAGTCAGACTGTTTGTGTTGACCACCTCGGATAACACCTGTATGCAGTCAGACTGTTTGTGTTGACCACCTCGGATAACACCTGTATGCAGTCAGACTGTTTGTGTTGACCACCTCAGATAACACCTGTATGCAGTCAGACTGTTTGTGTTGACCACCTCGGATAACACCTGTATGCAGTCAGACTGTGTTTGTGTTGACCACCTCAGATAACACCTGTATGCAGTCAGACTGTGTGTTTGTGTTGACCACCTCAGATAACACCTGTATGCAGTCAGACTGTGTGTTTGTGTTGACCCCCTCAGATAACACCTGTATGCAGTCAGACTGTTTGTGCTGACCACCTCAGATAACACCTGTATGCAGTCAGACTGTGTGTTTGTGTTGACCACCTCAGATAACACCTGTATGCATTCAGACTGTTTGTGTTGACCACCTCAGATAACACCTGTATGTAGTCGGACTGTGTGTTTGTGTTGACCACCTCAGATAACACCTGTATGCAGTCAGACTGTGTGTTTGTGTTGACCACCTCAGATAACACCTGTATGCAGTCAGACTGTGTGTTTGTGTTGACCACCTCAGATAACACCTGTATGCAGTCGGACTGTGTGTTTGTGTTGACCACCTCAGATAACACCTGGATGCAGTCAGACTCTGTGTGTTGACCACCTCAGATAACACCTGTATGCAGTCAGACTGTTTTTTTGTTTTGTTGGGACCACCACCTCAGATAACACCTGTATGCATTCAGACTGGGTGTGTGTGTTGACCGCCCTCAGATAAACACCTGGATGCAGTCAGACTGTGCTTTGTGTGTGTTGAACCACCTCAGATAAACACCTGTATGCAGTTCAGGAAAACTGTGTGTGTTTTCAGCCGCTAGCGGCCCCCCAAACCGCATGGGCGGCCCAGACAAACAAAACCCTGGCTGGGCAAGACGCTAAGGGGACAGCACCGCCGGCCCAAACAACTGGCGCGGGGGGAGGGGGTGGGGGTGGGGAGCATAGCGGGGGGGGAGGGGCAGCAGGAAGAGCCCCCACCCCATCCTTCCCTCTCCTCCTTAGACGCGAAAAACCGCCGGCATGGCAGAAAAGAGGCGAAGGTGAGAAGGAAAATGGTTTGGACATGTGGATGTAAGCTCACATAGGATTAGGAGGTTAACATTGTAACCCTTTCACATCATATCACGTATTGGATATGTGAATATAAGCTCACATAGGATTAGGAGGTTAACATTGTAACCCTTTCACATCATATCACTAACCACCATAGAGAAAAAGAAAGAAGGAAAATGGTTTGGATATGTGAATGTAAGCTCACATAGGAGGTCAACATTTGAGCCCTTTCACCACCATATCACTAACCGCCATAGAGCAAAAAGAAAGAAGGAAAATGGTTTGGATATGTGAATGTAAGCTCACATAGGAGGTCAACATTTGAGCCCTTTCACCACCATATCACTAACCGCCATAGAGCAAGCAAAAAGAAGTGGAAAAAAGAGAGGCAATCAGACAGACAGGCAGAGTAGGAAAGAAATTGTTTCATGATTTTATTACTGATACTAGCGCCACGAATGCCGAGTACCAGTAATATTGCCTAGTAACGGTAACGCCTAGTAACGGTAATGCCAAATACTGGTAACGCTGAGTACAGCAAATTTGAAGCGATTTGGTTAAGAAACGGTGAGTTATAAGGCCCCGTTTCCCATTGGTGCTGCTCTGAGAGTGATGCGCTCTCACCTAGTAACGGTAATGCCTAGTAACGGTAATATAACGCCTAAGTGAGTATTGCGGTTTTCGTTTAGCGCTGAGTACAGCAAATTTGAAACAATTGGGATAAGAAAAGGCGGAGTGTATAAGGCCCCGTTTTGCGTTGGCGTCTGCTCTGAGAGTGATGCGCTCTCCCTAGTTAACGGTAACGCCAAGTACTGGTAACGCTGAGTACAGCAAATTTGAAGTGATTTCGTTAAGAAACGGCAGAGTTTATAAGGCCCTGTTTCCCGTTGGCGCTGTTCTGAGAGTGACGCGCCTCTCCCGATTTTCTTCAAATTTGCTGCCAGGCTTTGCCCCCGGTGACAGCAAGCCTGACAGCAAATTTTAAGCGATTCGGTTGAAAAACGGCGGAGTTATAAGGCCCGTTTTGCATCATGCTGCTGTTATGCGCCTAAGTAATCGATTCGCTTCCGGTTTGGCACATTGATAGTCACCGTCCCCGGTCATATATCTGTCAAATTTGAAGGCAATCGGTTCCCAGATAACGCCGGAGATACGGGCGCACCGGAGATACGGGCGCCGAGAGGCCGGCGGATGCGCGTTTCGCGCGATTTGCGAAACCGCGCAAATGACACGGCCGCCTCGGTTGCCGTTGCCATCGCCCCGTTAGGGCTCACAGCAAAAATTTGAAGCGATTCGGTCGAAAAACGGCGGAGAGTTATAAGGCCCGTTTTGGTGTTTCAGACAGACAGACAGACACACAACACACACGGACGGACACACTTGGCTTTTTACTATATGATTAGTGTTGCTTTTATGTATATTGGCCTCTGCAACTAGGGTTATTAACGCCCTCTTGACAGTGAGAGTGAAGTCCTTGCTGGTCAGTGCTGAAAAGGGCATTCACTCTTGCGAAAGGCAGCCATTTAGTGGCCTCAAATAGGGTTATTGGCGAGAGTTATTCCCTTGTTTGGTCAGTGCGACGCAACGATCTTCCCCCACCCACCAAGGGCATTCACTCTTGCAAAAGGGTGTTCTTTGCAGTAGCCAATAGGTATAGGTCTGTTTATGTGTATGTCACTTTCTGCTTTTCTTTTATTTCTTTTTTCTTTTGTCTTTCTTTCTTCAATTTCCTTCCTTTATTCCTTTTGTCTTTCCTTCTCCCTTTATTTTTTTCTTCTTCTGTTTCTGAGATATATTGATTGATTGATTGATAAATTATTTTACCATTTAAAAAAAATTGCCACTTTGATTTCAAGAGTGATTGATCTGATGAATCTGAACTGATTCTTGTTGCCATTGTCATTGAATAATCAATCTCTTGATCACTTTTTTGCTGTGTTGATTGAGTGATTGATCAATTGATTTTTGCCATTTTGATTGATTGATGGATTAATAAATTGTAGCCATTTTTCAGAGGAAAGGTCGTCTGACGCGGGACAGCCAAGGGAAGAGCATGGAGACGGACAAGGGGCGAGGGGGGAGGAGGAGAAGGGGAGGAGAAGAGAGAGGGGGGTGACACCCCAGCTGTCCACCCCCTCCACCCCCAGACAGCGGAGGAGAACAGCAGCCCTCAGGAAGACCCCTCAGGTGAGTTACCTACCATAACACAGTGGGCGGCGTGGGGCTTGAATAACTTAGTCTCAAGTTCAGATCTGTCAATTCAGTTGCCATTCCAGAGTTATTGTCTGTGGCATTCGTCTCTATTTACATACGGTTTCTGTAGAGTTATTGTTCTTTGCTGTTTCCAAATCAGTTTACGCCTGGGTACAATGTCAGAGCACATATCGTTTTTGCTCACTGCTCTAAAATCAGAATTAGATTTAGTTGTGCACGCCTGCGTTATAAGTCATCCTGAGTTTAACTCTGTTGTCTTAGTTGTGCACACCTGCGTTATAAGTCATCCTAAGTTTAACTCTGTTGTCTTAGTTGTGCAAGCGTGCATTATAAATCATCGCTGAGTTGAACTCTGTTGTTTTAGTTGTGCAAGGCTGTGTAATAAGTCATCGCTGAGTTGAACTCTGTTGTCTTAGTTGTGCAAGGCTGCGTTATAAGTCATCGCTGAGTTGAACTCTGTTGTCTTAGTTGTGCAAGGCTGCGTTATAAGTCATC
This sequence comes from Phymorhynchus buccinoides, assembly GCA_017654935.2. NCBI lineage: Eukaryota > Metazoa > Mollusca > Gastropoda > Neogastropoda > Raphitomidae > Phymorhynchus > Phymorhynchus buccinoides. Next base: position 375,981 of record JAGGCT020004085.1, on the reverse strand, counting down.
GCTGAGTTGAACTCTGTTGTCTTAGTTGTGCAAGGCTGCGTTATAAGTCATCGCTGAGTTGAACTCTGTTGTCTTAGTTGTGCAAGGCTGCGTTATAAGTCATCGCTGAGTTGAACTCTGTTGTCTTAGTTGTGCAAGGCTGCGTTATAAGTCATCGCTGAGTTGAACTCTGTTGTCTTAGTTGTGCAAGGCTGCGTTATAAGTCATCGCTGAGTTGAACTCTGTTGTCTTAGTTGTGCAAGCCTGCATTATAAGTCATCGCTGAGTTGAACTCTGTTGTCAAATAGTTGTGCAAGCGTGCGTTATAAGTCATCGCTGAGTTGAACTCTGTTGTCTTAGTTGTGCAAGCCTGCATTATAAGTCATCGCTGAGTTGAACTCTGTTTTAGTTGTGCAAGGCTGCGTTATAAGTCATCGCTGAGTTTAACTCTGTTGTCAAATAGTTGTGCAAGGCTGCGTTATAAGTCATCGCTGAGTTTAACGTCTTAGTTGTGCAAGCCTGCGTTATAAGTCATCGCTGAGTTTGACCTTTACCAGATGTTGCTGGTGATTATGCTTCTCCAGATGATGTGGGTCTCCTCGTACCCACAGATTTTTTACATGCATTTTAACAGTATTTATCCCTCTCCAGATGATGCGGGTTCTCCAGGACCCATATTCGTCAAAGAGTCACCATGTGTTTATTCTTCTCCAGATGGTGCGGGTCTCCCATGACCCATACTCAATGCACTGCAGTGACATATTTCCTGCTCTTTAAAGTATGGGTCCTCCGTGACCCGCGTTACATAGGAGATGTATGTTAAAATGACGTATCTAATTATTAACTTTAGTTTTTACTGTATTGGCATCAAAATTTGCTGATATATGCCAAACTATGTTTTTAAAAAAAGATATAAAATGTTATTATCATAGTCCCAATAGTTCCTGAGATATTAATTCATTTGTGCGTCTCTGGGCCTTGGACGACCCATGAAGCACGGTAAAGGTTAACTCTGTTGTCAAATAGTTGTGCACGCCTGCGTTATAAGTCATCGCTCCCCCGTATGGAGGCATGAGGGCATCCACCCACTGCCCCAAAAGGATTGGTATAGTTGTGAATAGATAGAACAGTCAGCAGTAGGTTGAAGCCATTTCCGAATGGTATTGATTTGTACTGTTTATTTGCAGATGCTGATGTGGAAGATATGTGGGAAAGCGAACATCCAGACCTCAGATAACAACCTACGACTCTCTGCCCCTCCGCCCCTAGGGTGCGCCCATGGCTTGGCCCCTCGCTGGCCGCCCCCCTTCGGCTACGTGCCACTGCCTCTACACTCTCCATCACATACCCTTACCTTCCTCATTCCACCGGCATGAGGCGACGACACGAAAGCGTTCCATGCGTCAATAGCTTTACCAGCTGATTGAAGAATAACTAGCAGGTCATAAAAAACGTCTCTCAAGAATTTTCAGTCTGCCGCTACTAGACATTCTAGCCAGACGCCTAGTTCTCAATTCGATCGCATGATAATTTTAAAATAAAAAGGATAGCGAATTATCTAAGCCAACCAAGAAGCAGCAATTAATTTAGGACAATGGCAAATCGCAGAAGTCCTCAGAGAGTAAAGATTTTCTTGAATGTAGAAAATTAATGGGGTAGCTGTAATAAAGAGGTTTCTGTTGTGCCGGCGAAGAAGATGTGGGTGGCGGTGGCAAAGATGGCGCATTGCAATGAGAAATGATCAGTGCGCAGTGAACGATAGAAATCTGATCAATGGGCGTGAGCAAGCGTGCTCTGGGAGCTTGGGATCTAATTCGGCGAATTGTCAGAGAAATACTGGGGGTGTGAGCTATATGCAAAGCGTTCTAGCAGAAGGGCGCACTGCATTTAGGATCACAACGAATAGCGAGGGGAGTCATTTGTGTCCATGGTTCCGTGCCAGGCCACATACTAGCGGTTGTTAGAATAATCGGGGTCTCAGGGCCTCGGTGTGGAATCTTTCACGCTAAAGCCACGAGCAACCTGCGCGAAAACGACCTACATGAGCCTGACGGAAAGAGCGTTATTTGCAGCTAAGGGCACGTTGCTGGTGGAATCTTCCTATGAAATAGACTAATCCGGGGCGATCTATGCAGGCAGTAAAGACTGCCTCACCATGCACACGAATAGGAAAATAGAAAGGAGTTGCGGGAGATAGTCCATTCCGGAGATGGGGGGTGATGGGTTGTCTATTTCTTATTTAAGGTCAGCTAAAGTTAACTGTGTTAGCGATCAAGCGAAATAATCGCTGCAGCTAGGTTTGGAAAGGAGTCGGGACATGCAAGTCGCATGCTCCGGAAATGGGGGGTTGACGGGTGTTAGTCGATATTTTCTTCGCTATAGAGGGGAAGAAGCAATGATGGGGGTGAACTAGGTGGGTAGGGTAACTGTGGGTCGAGGAATATTGAGGAGGAGCAACAGATACAAGTCTAGGTAGACGTCCAACGGCTGGACGCCTCAGTTACCCAGCCGTCGCCCAAGGAGAGTGTTGGCCGTCATGTCGCTGTCTGGCACTCAGTTCACTATGGCCTGCGCAGAGCTGTCTCCGTAAGGGGTCGGATCCACAGAATGGTCTGGCAATTAATGTGCACCAAGTCTGCGCCCCAAAGAACTCGCACTCCGGCATCAAAGGTGGAGAGCCTTAGTGGGCTATGCTGTTGTTTTTGTTAGGGAGGTTTTGATGGGGTCTCGCCTCTGTGCTCAGTGTAGGTGGTACTTTGGTAATGCATTCAACTAAGATGGTCTGACTAAATTGGGCTACCATGAGCTGCGTGGCCGATCGACTAGAAAACTCCACCTAGCCAACACAGGTGAGCGCCTAGTGCATGTTGTTTTTGTTTTTGATTTGTTGCTCTCACTCTGTGGCTAAGTGTAGGTGGTACTTTGGTAACTGCACTTCAAATACATAAGTGTGTCTGCAAATGGGCGACGGCAAACTGGCGGCGTCACAAAAAAACTCCACTTTGCGACGCATCCACAAGGATGAGGCGTCTAGTGCAATTGTTGTTTGTTGTATTTGATTTGTTCTTCGCACGGTCTAGGTGCTAATGTGTAGTGTGGTACTTATGGTAATAGGACTTCAACTAAAGTGGTGTCTGCAAATGGGACAGGTCTCAAGCTGCGAGACCCAAAAACTCACTCGGCTGCAGCTAACAGGTGAGGCGATTCTAATTGGTGATATTGTTGCTTATTATCTTGATTTTGATCTCACTACTCTTGTGTCTGAGAAGTGTGGTGGTTACTAGTTGGTAATATTCTTCAACGAAAGTGTGTCTGCAAAAAATAAAGGACATTGCCAAAACTTAAGGCCTTGCAAATAACTGTCAGGCCACGGCATAAAGGTTCGGGTTTAGAAGGGATGTTTTATTGGTTTTCATAATAGGCGTTGTTTTTGGTTCATTTTTTTGTGGATTTTTATTTGGGGAGACTTGGGGGGTGTGGGGGATAGGTATTTGATAAGTTTTGCATCTTAAGTAAATGCGTCAACAGTAATTTATGTATTTCTAGTCCATAGTTTTCATAGTGAATATGTGTGTACCAATTGATTAAAGAAGATATGTGCGTTATGTTTACTATAAATACAGCTATTGTTTATAACATGCACACTATTAGAACTATTTGCTTTCAGAGAACATGCTTTCTTAGGCTATCGAGGCTTTATTGCCTAGCTATTATCATTGGGGGGAGGTGGATTTAGGTGTAGTGTAATTTTTCATGCATAATAAGTATGGCTGCTCTTTGTGTTCTTTGGCTCCAAAGGAGTTATATTTAATTTGTTTACAGCATGTTGTGCATTTTTAGGGGGAAAAGGATTCAGCCCTGATAAATATCACATACACATTTTATGCATGTACTTTGTATTGTTGTGCGCGGTATGGGAAATTGAGTGGTGTAGTGTGTGTGATGCCCTCCGCGCGGGCTGTCCCTGCATCGCCGACCCTTCCTGCACGCCTCGTCCCCCGGATCTTGGTTAATAATAACGATTTTATTATTAAATGCAACGTAGGCAGCTAACATAAACTACAATGCTAAAGAGCACAAGGCAAGCTTAGAGCTATACACGGGGCTCAATACACAGATATGATGACATAATATTTAGGCTGCCAATGGAGTGAATGACAATTGGAACAGAATCATGATTTAAGTGAAATAAACGGGGGTTAAGCAGGGGGTGCTAAGAATTCTTCGTCTCTTCTTCGTTTGGTCTTCTTGTGTGTGTGTGTGTGCAGTGTATATGTGTGTGTGTGCATGTATGATGTGTGTGTGTGTGTTGATTGTGGGGTGCCATATGGAATTGAGTGGCGTGTGTGTGACGCTCCGGCTCCCCGCATGTCGACGCCCTTTCCGCGACCCTCTCCCCCTGTCTTCGTCTTCTTGCGTTTGTCTTTGTGTGTGTGTGAGGTAGAATGGGGGGGAGGGGGGTGGGAGAGAATGGAATGTTTGTATGTTATAATTGTCTTGTAAAGCGCACTTATGATAGAATGTTCTAGATGATGTGGCGTTATATAAGTGGCAAATTATTATTATTGAATGATTAGATTATATTTGCGCTTAGTACAGAAGAGGCTGCTGACCTGGTGTACTCACAGACGCTGCCCAAGACATGGTTCCTGATTCTAGGTGCCCTGCGCGGCCGTGCTCACCCTGCATCGCTGAAGCGCTTCGAACCACAGGTCTGGAGAAAAAACACTGGACGACATGTGTCGCATCATTATGATGGCTGTTGGTTCTGCTTGTTGATAGTTTTAATAGTCTTGCATGTTGATCATGCAGCTACTTTAAGTTGGGGGAAATTCGTAACAGGTTGGGACAGATGACGACAGATGCTCCATGCATTATGATGGCCGTCGGTTCTGCTTGTTGCTAGTTTTTAGAGAGTCTGTCCATGGTCGGCTAGCTGCACTCTGAAGCGATTCAGAACAGGTTGGGGTTCGAGCATTAATGATGACAGTATGTCTCATCTATTGATGATGTTCGTTGTGTTGGTTCTGGCTTGTTGCTCTAGTTGTGTGTGTGGAAAGTCATTGCGTCGCTGTTGATCATAGGGCTACATGAATGCGATTCAAACTTATGTTGGAACAGCACATGTGACGACATTTCCATCATTATGATGCTCGTTGGTTCTGGGCTTATTGCTGTTTTAAACATCTGGCCATGTTGATCCTCCATCTGGAAGCGATTCGAACAGGTTGAGTGACAATGATGAGCAGATTTTCCATGAAAAAACGATTATGGTATGCTGCATTGGTTCTGCTTATTGCTAGTTTTATATAGTCATTGTCATGTTGATACCTCCACTATGTAAGCTATGTTAGAACAGGTTACATTGAAACAAAAGTACTGAGACGGCAAACTATGGCTAAGGCGCTGTTCATGCATGGCTTGGGAAGAATGCAATAGATGGACGTTCTTCATGGCTGAGGTTTGTAAACGGGCGGCAGCCTGCTTCGCCCTCGGTGGGCCCGCCTAGGCCTAAACCCTAACGAACCCCTTAGACCCTAACAGCAATCCAACACCCGAGAAGGACATCAAGCTGAGCATAATGTTGTAAAAGGCAGCAGGTAGCCTCCTTTCACTCAGGTGTGTACCTCTGAGACGCCTACCGCTTACGGGCCTAACCCTAACGTCCTTATACCCTAACCCTAACCCTGGTTCACTCCTGCAGACGACATACGGGGCTGACAGTTGTTCAAGAAACCTTCAAACCCAGCCCTTCTTATCCCCCATATGTGGGCTTACGACGTCTGCGTCAAGGTGAATAACCAGCTATGTGGAATTTCCGCCGGCAGTGTTGATCTGGCAGGCGCCCTACTTGCGCTCCCTCTGTCCGAGGTAGGTGGCGCAGCGGTCTCAGGCGGCGGGTCGTTCTGTACGCGTTGTAAACGGCGTAGGGGAGCACAGCGGGCGACTCAAAAGCCGACGCATCTACTACGGCCTTACGTCAAGGTTTCGCCGCCGTCTCCATACTCCGGCACCTCTGACGGGGTGGCTTTCATTATCAGGCCGCACCTCAGACCAATCCTCCACGTACTAACATTAAAAGGTGAGGGAGGTGTGGACTTTTTTTTATAAATGTATTGATATCATAGAGTCTGACTGGTGGGGCCATAGAGTTCGCATGAAAGTCCGGACCAGGCCAGCTCCCATAACGTTGGCGGGCTTCATCGAAGACGCGTATTGCAGGAACGCAACGCCTCGAACGACTACATTAAAGTGAGGGAGGTGTTATATTTTATGTAGATCAGGATTTATCATAGTGGCCTTCGTCAAAGTTTCTGTCCTCTTGTGTATCTTATTAACTTTCCGGCATCAATGTCTATGGCTTAAAAGTCTAAGTTCTGGTCATATGAGCGGCAGTTATGTGTCATGCTGCCCATTATTTGGGCTCTAACTAAGGTAAGATAGTGTTTAATCATAGTGAGGCTCCTGCGATGGTCCGTTCTCGCGATGTCAGAAAAGTTTTGTAAGAGTTTGCTCGGTACCTACTCTTCTAAGCCCACGGAGAATAGGACGCAGCTAAGGCAGTAAAGTATAGTAGATGACAGTAAGTAAGGGTAAAAGGCTTAGTATTAAAAAGGACAGATTGTATGGAGTAGTTAGGAAGCAGTCAGAGCTTCCAGAAGGTGACATATTTGTGAATCGCACAGCCCTGGTATCCTCGCAGTGGGCGGGGGGTGGGGGGGGGGGGTTAAGAGATGGGGTATGCCTAGGTGTATTTTTATGTTGGCACTGAATTATTTGCAGGACTTTCATTTGTATGAGTGAGCAGGACATTGCATGATAGTGTTGTCTTCAGGGGCGCACGACAGGCCCTCGCTTTGGTTTGTATTGACCGTATCGAGCCATTCATGCTCCTGTCAATGTTTGTATCTGACAGACTAAGCATGCAATGCTCATGTCTAGGACATTTGTATAGTGAACTGTGGAGGAGCATACTGAGGCATGATGAGTGTTGTGCTTGCCGGCCCACAGGGCCTTGCCTTTGGTTTGTATTGAGCAGTACAGACATGGAAGTGCTACATGTCAATGGTTTGTATTGACTAGTACAGCCATGCAATGCTGCATGCTGCTTAGGGACCAGGTTTTGTATTTCTATTAGTGCGCAGGACATTGCGTGATAGTGTTGTCTTCATGGTCCTCTCTTTGGTTGTATTGACAGACAGGGCTCATCATGCTCAGAGTCAGAAATGATGCTCAGATTAGTAGAATCTCGTCCGTATGGAATGACTAATATAGTGTAAGCATTTTGTTCTTACTTTTAATGTATCATGTGTGTATGGCCTAGGTAGCATGGAGGCAGGTCCAGTCATGTGGGGCTGAGTCAGGCTGTGAGCGACGCTGATGACGATGGCGACCACGAGGTGTCTCTGGAAGTGGCATGGGCTTGCTTGGCCGAAGGCCCTCTGGGAGGTGGTACTGCCATCGTGTCCGACATCAGCCAGAATGCAACGAAGTCACCGAGCATACGCAGTGCGTGAGTTTGAGGCTCATGCCTACCTCCTGTTTTCTTTTCTTATGAGCGACTGTACTGAGGTGGCAGGCCTTACCTCGCTGTTCTATGAGCGACATGTACTGACAGAGTGCAGGGCCTACTCTCCTGTTCTATGAGCGGACTGTACTGACAGAGTGCAGGCCTAACGCGGCTTGTCCTTGGTTCTATGAGCGACTGTTTTACATGACAGAGGGTGCTAGGTCGCTTACGCATCCTGTTCTTATGGAGCTCGATCTGTTGCTGACTTAGATGTGATTAGCGCTTACCTCCTAGTTAGCGATCTGTACTGACAGAGTGTGCAGGGCCTTACCTCCTGTTCTATGAGGGCAACTGTAGCTGACGAGAGATGGCGCAGGCGCTACGTCAGGTGCTGTTAGCGACTGTACTTGAGCAGAGTGCAGGCCTTACGCTCCTGTTAGCGACCTGTACTGATCAGAGAGTGGCGGCTGTGGCTACGCTCCTGTTCTAGTTAAGACGTACTGTACTGACAGTAGGCAGCCGCTACCTCCTAGTTTAGCGACTGTAGGGCTGACGTAAGTAGTGCAGGCCTTAAAGCTTCTCTGTTAGCGACTGTACTGACAGAGTGCGATGCTGCTCTCGCTGTTCTCTGAGGCGACATGTACTGACAGAGTGTGCATGCTGCTTTACTTCTCCTGTTAGGTCTAGCTGTACTGGACGAGTAGTGCAAGGCGCTTATCCAGTCCTGTTAGCAAGACTGTTACTATGAGTAGAGTGGCTGGCCTAAGCGGCTCTGCTGTTGCGTGAGCGAGCATGGTTGGCAGCAGATGGGTTAAGTGACAGTAGTTGTTTGGTATGCAAGGTTGGGACAGTGGTCAGGACAGTATTGTTTTGGTATCAGAGTTGGAACAGATGGTCTAGGACAGTAGTTGTTGAGTGTCACTAGGTTGAGAGCAGTTAGTCGGGAGGCAGTATGTTGTTTGGTATCATCGAGGTTGGAGGCTTAGTGGCCAGGACAGTAGTTTGGTGATCTACAGGTTGGACTAGTGGTTCCTTTGACTAGTAGTTGTTTGTTATCTATAGGTTGGAGCAGTGGTAGGTGACTAGTAGGCTTGTTTGTGTATACATAGGTTGGATCTAGTGGTCTAGGGAGCAGTAGGTTGTTTGTATCCCAAAAGTTGGACAGTGGTCAGGAGCAGTAGTTGTTTGTTATCATCAGTGTGGAATCCTCTAGGTAGGTCAGTGACAGTAGTTGTTTGGTATGCAGAATCCAGGTTTGAAGGCAAGGTGTCAGGACAGTAGTTGTTTGGTGTCACTAGGTTGGAGAGCTAGTTTTCTTCTTCTTCTTTGGGCTTTCTTCTTTGTCGTATCGGGCTCAGATCCAGAGGCCATGTTGTTATTGTTGTTTTACGTTGCCATAGGCTTAAAGTACTCGCAGGGATCATCCAACTAGGCGATCATCCCAACAGCGCATATAGCGCTTGAACACTACTGGCACAAATGCACGTCATCATAGGGATGAGAACCATTACGTGTGTGGCGCCGTTTTGGGGTTACCTGACCTCGCGCAACATGGTAGGCCACTCTCTCCCGACTTTGAGGATTTTAGACTATGATTTATTCTAGGAATGCTTGTCAGATGGCTTAAGACAATCCCCGCAAGCAACCATACAGAATTGCAATAACAGCCTTTTGATGTAGCTCTCGGCGTTCTAAGCTTATGTCAGATGGTCTGGACACAGCTCATGCCTAAGGTAGTACCAGAGCGATATATCACTGATACGCCATAAGCTCTGCTGAGGATGTACTGAGTTTCGCTGAGAATGTTTTGATGTAGTGTTTTTGTTTGTCTTGATCTGGGCTCGATTAATGGAGGGGCAGATCACTAGAGGGTCCAGGTTACAAGTTTTATGATACTTAATTAAGAATTAATTATTTCTACACAAGCTAATTTGTAAAAAAAAAAGTTTTTGTTGTTATTGTTAATCCACTCGCTTGACTGCTAGAGAAAATTAGAGATTTTTTTATTTTTAATAATGACATGAAAAAAGAACTTGTATTGAACCCACCCTAGTCAAAATGGTCTGGGATATGAGACCCTCTGGGGCTGTTTAAAGACAAGAAGGGCTTCATGCGGTATTCGGGAGGTACTTCACGGTTTCACTGTATGACGTTCATGCAAGCATAAAAAAACATGATAGCATGCTAGCGTGATATGGCTTAGTCAGTGGGGTTAACCCCTAATTCATATGGTAAAAACAAAGTTCCAAAACGTGGGCGCAAATTATCATAATGTGCTTTAAAAAAAACAATACATGCTTTGTAATGATAAAAATCATTCCTTCTTTCAGGCAGTACAGCCGCCATTGTTGTCTGTATGGTTCTGTTGTGTCTTTGTATTGGACTTAATGCATTTTAAAAGCTTTTTTCCTTCTTCTTTCATTATGATAGGATTCCAAATTGCACATCGAATATCACATTTGTGTTTACCATGCTTGATCTTATATGTTTTGCTGTTATTGTTGTGTTGTGTTTGACATTGTATCTTTATATTTTGTATGTTTGTTTATTATTATTATATGTTTGTATGTGTTTAACCTATTGATCTATGGTTATATGTTTGTTAGTATTATTATTATTTGTTTGATGAGTTGCAACAATGTGAATAATTTGATAATGCTTCCAGCGTTTAGGCATTGCGTGAGCTGGCTATGAACTATTGTGATTTGGTGATTCTTGTTTGTGATTTGTAGTAAGTGGAATCTTTGCTAATATGTAGTACAACATATTTCTGTGACAACTATGTATCGCCTAGGAGTTTGCTCTGGTTTGTGTGTGTGCTGTCCATATGCAAGCTGGACTGTTTATGGGCAAAGTAGTAGTGATTATACAGCACACACACCCCATGCCTCACTCCTCGCACCCGACCTAATCTGAATTTTCCTCAGAGTTTCTCTGTTTGTGTGTGTAGCTCATTCCTTTTGGGCAGGGGCTTGTTGCTTGGGCAAAAGTAGTATTGTAGACTACATCACCACCCTCTACGCGCCAGCCCCCGTCTAATGTTGCGCGCACAGAGTTTCTCTGTTTGTGTGTGTATCTAGGTCGCATTGCACTGTACAGTTTTGGGCTAAAGTAGTTATTATATTGCTAGATAGCCAGGCTACAGCACCCTCCTTCAGTATGACCCCCGCCGCCGTGCAGTTGGCTAATGTTTCCCCAAGAGTTTCTCTGTTTGTGTGTGTACTGTCTATGGTGCACTGAACGTTTTGGGCTAAAGTAGTAGTGTAGTAACACACACATAACCCTCGCTACGACGGATCGTTACCCCGGAGCCCCCATCTACTTAATGGTTCCCGACAGTAGAGTTTCTCTGGTTTTGTGTGTGTATGTCCATGTTGGCACTGACGTTTTGGGCTTTAAAGTAGTATTCTAGACAGTATTACACACACTCCCGGGGTCCGCAGGCCGCGGCGCCTTCTAATGTTCGTGCAAGTTTCTTCTGGTTTTTGTGTGTACTGTCGCATTAGCACTGACTTTTTGGGAACCCAGAAGTAGTAGTGTATACACACACACACACGTACACGGATCACCGGCCCTCACCGCCGCCTCCCTCTAATGTTTCCTATAAGGAAGAGTTTCTTCTGTTTGTGTGTGTACTGTCCATTGGCAGCTGACTGTTTTGGGCAAAGTAGTAAGTGTTATTATCACCAGCATCACACACACGCCCTCACCGCCGCCCCGCGTTCTTAATTGTTCCTCAAAACCTTAGAGTTTGCTGCTGTTGTGTGTGTACTAGTTCTATTAGCATCTGACGTTTTGGGCTAAAGTAATAGTGTGGATACACAGCACACACCTGTCGGCTCATGCGGTACCCTCGCCCCCCTCTATGTTCCGCAGAGTTTCTCTGGTGTTGTGTGTGTACTGTCCATTGGCACTGAGTTTTGGGCAGTAAGGTAGTCAGTGTATACACACATCACACACCTCCTACACTATCCTCGGCCCCGTGTCTTACATGTTTCCGGCAGTAGTTTCTCTGGTTTGTGTGTGTACTGTGCTTTTGCACTGGGGGGACGTTTGGGGCAAAGTAGTAGTGTGACTTACACACCACTACACCCTCACTCGCCCCTCTCTAATGTCCCAAGTTTCTCTGTTTGTGTGTGTGGCTGTCCCTATGTGCACTGACGTTTTGGCATAAGTAGTAGTGTTTAGCACACAACACACGACCCTCTTAACGCCCGCCTGGCTCCACTCGAAAAAAAGCACCACAGGTCCTACGGAGGTGCCCACAGGCGCTGTGTCCCTAGCTAATGTTCGCCAAGTAAGAGTTTCTCTGGTTTGTGTGTGTGCTGTGCCATTGGCACTGACGTTTTGGGGCAAAAGTACGTAGTGTGATTACACACACACCCCTCCATCCACCGAACTCGCCCCCTTCTAATGTTCTCCAGTTAGTTTCTCTGGTTTGTTTGTGTACTGTCCATTAGCAGCTTGACGTTTTTGGGGGCAAAGTAGTATTGTAAACACACACACCCCCATACCCGCGTTCGCCTCGTAATGTTCTCCAAGAGTTTGCTCTTGTTGTTGTGTGTGTACTGTCCATGGCAGCTGACGTTTTGGCAAGAGTAGTAGCTGTATACACACACACACACCCCTCACATTCCGCCCGGCCGGGTGTCTAATGTTCCCAGAGTTTCTCAAGGGTTTGTGTGTGTAGCTGTCCATTGCACTGACGTTTTGGGCTAGAAGTAGTCATTGGTAGAACAGCACTACACACCCTCACTCCCGCTCCCACGTCTAATGTTTCCGCCGGTGGCAGAGTTTCTCCTGGTTGTGTGATGTAGCTGTCTTATTGGCAGCTGACGTTTTTGGAGCAATAGTAGTAGTGTGGACACACTACACACACGCCGGCTCAGCAGCACGAGCCACACCAGTCCCCAATCTAGATGTTCCTCGAGAGTTTGCTCTGGTTTGTTGTGTGTACTGTCCATAATGCACTGGACGTTTTGGCAAAGTGAGTGTATTACACACAACACACCACTACCCCTCACTCCCGACGCCCCTATCATAATGTTCCGCCAAGAGTTTGCTCTGGTTTGTGTGTTACTGTGTCTATTGCAGGGCTGACGGTTTTGGGCAAAGTAGTAGAGTGTGGTACACGGCCACAACTTATCCGCCTTGTCATCGGCGAGAGGCTCGGGGTCTTCCGACCCGCTTCTTAATGTTCCGCATGAGATTTCTCTGGTTTGTGTGTGTACTGTCCTTGCACTGACGTTTTGGGTAAAAAAACAAAAAAAGGTAGTTAGTGTATTTACACTACAACACACTAACAGCGCCATACACCACCGCGCGTCACACACAAACCCAAACTCCTCTTAGAATGTTCTCCGAGAGTTTCTCCTGGTTTGTGTCTGTACGTGCTTATTGCACTAGATCGTTTTAATTTGGGCAAGAGTAGATAGTGTAGTTACCATCTACACCCCTCACGCCGCCCCCTCTAATGTTTCCTCCTTAGAGTTTCTGCTGGTTGTGTGTGTATGGGTCTGTTCGAGCATTGCCAACTGACTGTGTTGGGGCACAGAAGTAGTAGTGTAGATGCACACCACGCTCTGCATCGCCCGCGCCGCCAAAAAAAGACGCTCCGCGCCCTCTCTAATTTTCGCATTGAAATTTTTCTCTGAGAATGCACCATTCTATACATTCTTGAGAAAGGTATAAAGGGTTATGGTATCGCTGGCATTGCCTAGGGTTATCATCACGAAATACTAATCATGAATCCATATGTTCATATTGAGGAGGACTTAGTACAAACACGAGAGGTGTGTCTAAAGTACAAGCGTTGCCAGTGTTTTGTGACACTTTTTGTGTGAGGATTTAGTTCTTTGTGTGATGATAGTATCTTGTTGTAGATTCCAGTGCTTTCTCACAATCAGAAGTATCGTAAGAGAGGTAGATGAGTAGTGGGGTATTTTTCCTGTTGTTGGAACTTTAGCTGTGTCACGTGGGGGGCTGTAGATGTTGTGTGTTTTCTGCAGTTCTAGAAGGCTATGGAGATCATGGTAGAAGGAACAATATCGATGGCTTAGACAGAGTCAATTTAGATAGTCGCATTGACTTCATTATTGATGTTTAATTGTCACGTAAAATAACTAGAGAAAGCTCATATAAAAGAAGACTGGCTTTAAATAATATAAAATGGGGATTATTGCTTTTTATATTTCTGCAGGTCTTTTGTTTTGAAAGTTATTAGTTTTATCATGCCATAAATAATAAGTTCATAATAGCGTCAATGGACTTATCTAACAGTATAGTCGTTTTGGAAAACTCAAGGCGCATCGATATTATGAAGTGTTGTGGAACTTAGCTGTGTGACGTGCTGTAGATTTTGTGTTTTGCCAGTTGCAAAGCATGGTAAGCATGGTAGTAGGCATATGAAGTGTTGGAAACGTTTTCTGCATAGAGTTGACTCTCATCTGTGCGCGTCTGGTGTTAACTTCCATTGTGTAGGATATGGTTTAGTTCTCTTTACTGCTGATAAGTAAATATGCTTGTTGCAGCATAAAAGTGAATAATTAAAACTTGTAAAAATAAAAATTATAGATTGTGTGTGTTTGATAGAGAAAGGCAGAGAGTGTGTTGTGTGTGTGTGGTTTGAGAGAGGATACTTAAAAGAAGAGTGTGAGTGTGCGTGTGGGTGTGGTTGGATGAGGTATACTTAAAAGAGAGAGTGAGAAAGAGAGTGTGTGTGTTGTGGCCAAAGGTAAGAAAAAATGTATTCGGCTAAATGACGCAACAAAAGGACATGATATGTATTGTTAATAACCCTTATGCGCAGCGCATTTATTTCTAGCTAAAGATAAACTTTCCATTAATGTTTAGGCACCCAAACAAAAGAACGAAACGCATCCTCCAGTTAACAAAAAAAAAAAGGGCACCCGCCTTTTGTAGTTATAAAAAAATAAAATTGTCTGCAATATTTGTAAAATTTTTTTTAAAAAAACAAATAATTAAGGGATTCTTCTGTTCACGTATAAGCAGTACCTATCCCTACCATCCTAGTATTAAGACCATGTCTTTTTATTAACAGGCGCCTGATTTGAGGTTATTTAGCAACACAAGTGTTTAATACGCTATTGTGGTGCAAAAATGCGACATTGGGCGGCGGGTGAAAATGGAAATGGGTTAGGGAATAACCGATCTGTGTGTATTGTTATGTTAATCATTATGATAGAATGCGGCTTAAATAGGACTTTTATTTATGATTTCATACTTGGAGGGCTTTTGGTTCGAGTGTTGATTAGCTGATAAGTGTATGCTACAGACATGGTGGCGACTATGTTTGGGTATTGGTGTTTAGTGTGTTATTTTCATTTTATGAATATGGGCTAATTAGGTATAATATTTACTGGGGTGGCACCGGGGGGCGGTTCAGTGAATGTCTTTTTTTCAGACGACGTACGACGAGCGGAAAATGAGTGTTTTACTTCGCTCTTGTTCTGAATCAGACACATATGGATACTATTTGTAAATATCTAAATATATGGTGGGAAGCAATACTGGTATGGGGCATGGCCCGGGAGGCATAAGCGCAATAACATAAAGTCCCAGATTTTTTTTAATTAGATACAGATAGGTGTAGAGTGGCGGTAACCATCGCTCCGGCTAAACCTCGATCGCTATGTCAGCCTGCTCGTTAGCAAAGTATCAGTGTTAGATTATGAGTGTCTTGGGGGGGGGGGGGGGCGACCATCTATTTGTTTTGCTTTCTATGTGTTATATAGGTGTTACAAATGTGTGTGCATTTGTGCAGGGTGTGGTTCTTCCTAATGGCTGTGTGCTCATTTACAAAATATAGTCCTAAGGAAACTCATGCCACTAATCCACACTAATAATAATGTGGAAGCATGAAATAGAGGAGTGTGGCCTGTTGACAGCATGGAAACGCTCTTCCACAATCCACAAATAATAATGTGGAAGTATAATAATGGAGTGTGCCTGTTACACATGGAAAGCCTCTGCCAGCTTAATGCCAACATAATAATGTGGAGTAGTGACAAAGAAATAAGGAGTTGTAGCCGCGTTACACATGGAACCTCTCCTACCTCCCATTCCAATAGATAAATGTGGAAGTCAGAAATAAGGTAGTGTGCCTGCGTCCATAGGAAGAACCGTCTCTCACAATCGGCACATAATAATAATGTGGAGGTTAAGATCAGAAATATATGATTGTCGTGCCTGTAACAGCATGGAAACGCTCCTCCACAATCCTATCGACATACATAATGTGGAAGGTCAGTAATAGAGGAGTGAGGGTGGGTGCAAGGGCGCTGTTACATTTAAGAACATGAAGACCCCATCAACTAATCCACAAATAATAGATGTGAAGTGCAGTAAAAAGGAGTGTGCGCTTGTTACAACATGAAACCTCTCCACAATCCACTACATAATTAATATTGTGAGAAGATCTAGAATAAGGAGTAGTGCCTGTTACCCATGGGAGAACGACATCAACAATCCGAGCAAGATAAGATTATGTGGATAGTGCAGGAATAAGGAGTGTGCCGCGGTTACAAGTGCATGGAAACGTCATCTCCACAAATAATAATGTGGTAAAGTCTTGAGAAATAAGGAGTGTGGCCTGTTACACATGTTATGAAGGCGTACATCCGACGATTATCCATAGCAATAATGAATAGTGGATAGTAAGAAGATAAGAAGTGTGCCTGTTACACCACTGGATATCGGCGTGCGAGAAAGGCCTAAAGACAATATCTTAATGACATGTGGAAGTCAGAATAAGGAGTGTGGGCGCCTGATTACACGATTGTAAACCTCTCGCTACGAAATATAATGTGGAGTCAGAAAATAAGGAGTGTGCCTGTTTGCACATGGAAACGCGATCATCCGCCATCCACATGGATGTTTTTTTGTAAATGTTGCAGCATCAGCCTTAATGATTAGCAATATCATCTATAATATATTTGTATTTGTGATTATTGTAGCATAATATTATAGGCACGCCTGTCAAGTTTGCTGCTAAAATAATTGTCGTAGACTATAAAGTCTGTGTAAATCTCTTTGTAACTTAATTTGTGGATGGTCCTTAGAATTTGGAACTTTATATGCCGTGTAGTAGTCATTTCTAATTCTAGAATTGGCGATGGAAAGCAAGCGCCCGGCCTTAAAGGCGACAACTGAGTATTTAAGGGCGAGTTCCGTGCCCGCTAGGAATTCAGTTGTAGTCAGTCCCGTGGGAAAGTTGGGAGAGAGTAGAAACTAAGTTCGACAGGCGCAGGCTCCTTAGCTGGCGGGCTTTCGCGCTACACGTCAGTTTAGTTTTTTTAGCCCCTTGCTTTTGCGTTTGAAAAGGGATGGCTTTCTCTGCTGTAGCTTGGCGCAAGAGGCAGAAACTGACATTTTTATTCCTACTGCTCGCTTATTATAGTGCCACGACTGGCTTTAAAGTACCCCAGCGACAGTCACTATGTCACATTCCCGATCTTATGCTAAGGAGGAAGATTTCTTAAGGGATTCTTACTAAGTGTCTATAAGAGGGAAAACACGTAAAGACCTGTTATTTTGACGCACGTGACGTGGGCTAGGGTCTTTTAAGTTCACCTCAGCATATTTTGAGGCTTAAGAAATCAAATAGAAGTGCAACAACTGTACATTTCTTGTTTGGATATTAATTTATCTTATTTCTATCTTTTTTTTGAATGTTTAACCGCTTTGCACCGCCAAAGTAGCATTTTAGCAGCCACAGTGATCTTAGATATCCTATGTCTACATTAAAAGGCATGCTACGATTGGGTCTTATTATGCCCAAGACCCTATTGTCTTAGGGTTTTGGGAAGTAATGGATGTAGACTCTTATTTTT
Source organism: Phymorhynchus buccinoides (assembly GCA_017654935.2). Classification (NCBI taxonomy): domain Eukaryota; kingdom Metazoa; phylum Mollusca; class Gastropoda; order Neogastropoda; family Raphitomidae; genus Phymorhynchus; species Phymorhynchus buccinoides. The sequence continues at coordinate 358,641 of JAGGCT020004085.1, read as the reverse complement.
ATATGTGTCACTATGAGAGTAATGCCCCAGATAACCTGCAGATGGATTTTGTTGGCTCTACCTCAGGTAATATTTCATGGACTATTTTGCTGAAATATGGCTCGGCGTGAAAAAGGGTTGAATATGTACTGAATATCTGCAAATATAAAATCTACAATTTTCAGGGTGTTTATTTTTATTTCGATCATTTTTCAAAACCAAATGCTATATGTAAGCCAAGTTTAACCAATGTTCTCTTCTATTGATTTGTAGGCAAATGAATGTAACGCGGATATCAAACTTCATAATACTGTCATTTCAAACTAACACTAGCAGAGATAGTCACTAGTTCTGTTTTTTTATTTATTTCATAGGAAATTGTTGGTGCCGATTTTTGGCAGTCTTGATGCCGCCAACAAATTGTTATGTCTAATTTTTTATCTATGCCACCATACTCGTAATGATATTATTATATGGTTTGAAACAGATTCTATTGACAATGTAATAGAAGTATAGATTAAAAAACTAAGCCATTGAAAAGTTGACTATTGATTGTTTGATACAAATAATGAATGTGATAGATCTCAAGGCGATTGTATAATATGCTTTGAATTCATTATTCTAAATGCAGTGATCCAAATTTCACATCGCATTCATGTCGGGCGATATAAAATTGAAAGTTAAAATGACAATCATTCATATGTTTAAAGAATGTTGAAGTACAGATATGAGTCGACATGAAAGGAAAGAGAGAATACTGAGAGCATGAGAGGAGGAGAGAGAGTGAGAAAGAAGAATATCAAGTATGCTAGAATAGGAGAGAGAAAAGATGTGATGGGGCTAAAAACAATTAAAAAAAAAGAAAAGAAAAAAAAAAAAGGGAATTTTGTGTAGGGCAAAACAGTGATGCGAGCCTTGAATTCAATCCATGTATCTGGGCTGCTAATTCTGGAGGCGATATGATGCGAAAAAGTAGTAGAAAAAAAAAAAAAAGAATTATTTGTAAACAAGACAGTATCTGCACGTAATCATGACTCGCCATTGTGCACGACATCTGCATCGCATTGACGAGCGATTCGTATGTAAAGTGGTAGCATGGCTCCTTATTCATTTTATAAGATTGACTCAACTCGACCTTTGTGTTTGAATACTATAGCATCATAAGCTGTGTTGCTAATACTGTAATGTATAATAATTCTCATATGGGTGCTTTTTATGTTATAGAACGTGAATTGAATATTGCGCGTTTAACGTCCTCAACGGTCTGTAAAAACATGAGCAGCATAAATCGGACATTAGTGAAGATATAGATATATGGTGGGGATGACATCCTGGGAGTGCAGTGCCTGCAGAAGGCTAGTGCGAACTCGCAGAAAGTCCACGAATTTTAAGTGATAATTGATATTACAAAACTAACCTTATTGGCTTAAAGTTTTACTTGGGGGGGGGAGGGGGGTCTTTCGGGGGAGGAGGCGGGGGGGGGCGTTTGCTTAAAAAAAAAAAAAAAAAATTATGATCATGTGAATTGGTCATGTCTGTATTCTTCTGTTTTGTGTGTGCTGATGTTGGTTCATGTGGTATAGTGGGTTAACACTCTATTTTATTTCACTGTCTGTTTCTTCTGTTTTGGTGTGGTTTAGTTTGTTTCTTGTGTTTGTTTGTTTTTGAATTTATTTAGGTTGTTTGTTTTGGTGGGGTTTTTGCGCTTTATTTTGCAAAATCGTCTGTCACTTTGCATCAAATCAGCGCCCGTGCTATATATTAATATTTGTATAGATGTTTATGATGTTTTTTGGGAAAAAAAAGATCATAATATTTTGTTTTGCTTTATTTTTGTGTCCTGTGGTCATTGGACATTTTTTTCTGACATTATTCCTCTGCCTATTAATTAATAGCATTATTTTCTGATCATCATCTTTATTTCATGTAAATAGTTTGCTGCCTGTTTTTTCCCCTCATATCTCTATAATTCTTCTTGTGGGGGTTTTATTTTCTAGTGTGTATTACTAGCTTCATTTAACTTCATTTTGTTTTTAAATGAGATTGAACATCATTCTTATTTTCATCTCTCTCTCTCCTCTCGCGTCTCAAATCTCCTCACTCTTCTATCTGCTCTTCTCTCGATTCGATTAGGATTCTCTCTCTCATCATATGCATTCTGCGTACGTCTTTCACGTTTTTGTTGATTTTTCTTTTTCTCGTTTTTTGTTGTGTGAGCCTCTTTATCTCCATTTTGGGGGGGGGGCTAACATGAGGCTTTTCATACATTAATTGATTTTGTTCTAATATATTTAGTTCCGCAGATCCTGTAGTTAGGCTTTTTCTTGTTTCTTGTGTGTGGTGCTGTGTTGTTTGAAGGATATGGATAATGACTGCTGGGATTCCAATCAATTCATCACTAGTAATTAAAAGTAAAACACGAGCTCGAAATTGAATACCCTATAAAGAGACAGGTTTAATAACAGGGGCAAAAGCACAGAGCAAACACGATCACGGCACTGTTTCTAGTTTCTTCGCGGCGCGTTGTCGCAGATGGCTGACATCTTCGTGATGTTCATCTCCTCTCTCATCTCTCATCTATCTCTTCTCACGTGCAAGTCGATAATTGCCTTCTCTTCTGGGGATCTCATCTCTCAATCTCTCTCTCTCATCTTCATAGCCATGACATCTACGCTATAATATTAAATTAGATTGTGTGGAAGGAAGGGGAGTTGTTGACTTTTTTGTTGATTTTTTTCTGTTTTTGTTGTATGACATCTTTATTTCGCATTTTGCTAACTTGAGCTTCTGTGTTTTTTTTAATTAAACATTTTATATTTTGAGGTTTCAATTCGACTCTGTTCATATTTACTGTTGTTGTTGTTGCGTTTGAACACACATCATAATATAATACAGTGTTGCTGTGATGTTTCACTTTTGGGGCAACAGTTGTGGCATATTGTGGGGTGTTTTTTGATGAATGGGTTGAGTTGGTGGAGGCCAGGTGATGTTGAAATATTATAACAAAATGAAAGGTTCTTTGTGTAGCACTAGTGTCTATGGAATACAAGCCAAAGTTAGGGTGGGTGAATGAAGTGTTTGTTGATAGTGTTTTTTAAGGGTGGTTGTCCTACATTGATGGAATTTTGAATGTATTGTTATACAGATCTTTGTATGTGATATATGTGTGGTTCATACAGAGATATGTGAAGTTCTTTGTGTCTCTGTGGGGGGTGAATGTGGACGTCCCATGAGCTGTCACTGAACATTATTTTTTAAATTCAAGGCTCTCTGTCCAGATTCTGCTTCTCTATCTCTCTTGCTCTCATCGTCTCTCTCTCTTCTTCTAACACTCGCATCACTTTCTCTCTTCTCTCTCTCTCGCTTGAATTCGTCATCTATCAGTCGTCTCTCTGCTCGGTCTCTCATCATCGTCGTTCACACGCTCTCTCTTTCTCTCTCATCTCTCTTTCTTCTCTCTGCTCTCGTCTATGGCATTGTATCTTCAGATTGCCGAGAAAAAAATTGTTTTTTAATTTAACTTTGGTGTCTTTTCTGTATGCATTTTTTGCTATTAGGGCATTTTTGTTGTGTGTGTGTGTGGTTTGTGTGATTATAGGAAGAGAATATAAGTAGAAAGCCACATTTGTTCTGGGGTAGCATTTAGAACGACTGTTTTTCTTTTTATTGGAAGACAAACGAATGATGTGTTTGATGGCTTGATAGCAAACAACGAGTAGAGAGATGTCTTATAGTTGGAACATTGTAAGGTTTTAAGTGAATGAAAATCACTTGATCTATGTTTGGGTAGTATAGACAAATTTTTTTTTAAATGAAAAGCTGATATGTTGGCAAGTGTCTCATAACATTTGTAAGGTCTGTGTCGCTGAATAAGATTGTTTACGAAGCGAATATTGGTATGCGAGGAATGGCAGGTTGGTAGCTGTAAATGTGAGTGCTGAGGTTAGGAACTACTTAGAATGTTGGTGTGTGTGTGTGTGTGTGTGTGTGTGTTTTGATGCGTGCGTGGTGTGTACGATTTGCGTGAGGTCAGCAGAGGCAAAGAGGCGAGTAGAGATATATAACTCTGTATAGACAATTGTTTGTCTATTTTGATAGGGTGTTTGTATATTAAATTAGAGATTTGTTTTACTCCCGAGTACTTGAAATTGTTTGCTTTCTTATTTGATTTGTATTTCGATAGTCTTTCGGGGTAAAAAAAGGTCTTTCCTTGATATTGGTTTGTTTGGCTTGAAGCTATTCGAGTGTGTTCATATTTTTTGTGCTGCGAAATGGTAAATGTTCCTTATAGTGTAAATTGTGTGCATTTGCTTTGATTTCATAATTTGGTTCATCTCTGGAGTATGACTTGCTTGTGTTCTGTCCTAGGTTTTAATGGGCATAGTGTTCTTATTATTTATAAGATGTTGAGATTATCAGCTATCATATTTGTGTAACAGTAACTCTCTGTTTAATAAGTCGATGTACTGTTTTTTAACGAGGGGCGTGAGAGAATTGTGCATTGTGCTGTTTATTCAGAATCCTTCTATGTCTTTGTTGTTTGTTGTGTCTCAATGATAGTCATCACAAGGAGACATCTTTATGCAATCAATTGATAACTTTGTCAAAAACAGATTGGTGTGTTCATATTGATCTCTCCGATGCTCTGTTGTCTGTCTGCTCGTCTGTTCTGTCTCTCTGTCTCTGGTCTTCTCTCTCTCTCTCTCTTTCTCTCATATTCTCGTTCATCTGCGTCTCTGCTCTCTTTTGCTCTCAACTAGCGCCTGATTGTTTTTGGTGAGTTGTGAACTGATTTCATTGTTGTTCAATCCCTCTCAATGTGGGGCCTTGGATGGCCCGTCTACTGCGGGTTTCAGCTAGGACTGGACCGTCGATCATTCTGATGCTCTGCTCTATTCTGTGTAGTGAGTGTGTGTGGGCGATTGTGAGTGAGTTGTGTGTGAACTTCGGGACTACTGATAAGGCTTATGCTCTACCAATGGGGGATGTCAATATCCGTATAAGTTGTGGTGGCTGCAGATACATTTTCTTTGCTCCACACACCACTTCACGACACACACCCACGAGCGAACACAGCACACACACGACACACAGCAGCACAGCAGCACACATAGCCCAACAGCACACACACAGTGAGCAGGACTTTGCTATGGCGAATAACACCGCACAGATAGCACACAGGGTTATTTACATATCAAGAAGTAATTCAAAAAAGCAGCATAACAACGAATAACGAACAAAACAAAAGCACTAACAAAATACTTCCTAGGCGCCAAATTGACGTGGCGCTGTGGATTCGTCTTTGTACAAGAAGTAACTAAAATTTAAAAATTAAGCTATAAATTATAGTTAAAACTATAAAAAATTATGGTTATCATCTTCAAACGATTGACATTGCTTTAATTAAAAAGATGTGTCATCACAAGTCAGCTACATTCAGAATCATGCACTTTGGTATACAGTCAGTAATGTGTGTTTCTGTCTGTCCTAAGGTATAATATCATCGTCACGGTGAAACCTGCTTTAACGCGAATCGCTTTCAATATTGTGTTGTGTGATGTGTCATTGCCATGAGAGGTAAGGCTATCCGTAAATTCAGTGAATGTGGACTGACATGTTCCGAAAGTGCATTGATTCCTGGAGTGTGACTTTCAAAGGAGTTAGGGGGAATTGTTGAATAATTAGGCCGCATTTGTTGAACTGATACTCGTTTGGCTGATTATGATTTTGTGGATATTAACTTAATGTTTACAAAGAATAATTCAGTTTTGTATGAGCTGAGTGCGTTTTATTGAGTTCGTGATGTTTCGGAGATGATTGTCTTCTTGGGGGGCGCTTAACTTTTGGTCGCTTAGTTTTAGTTTTAGAGACATCATGTACAGACAGACTTAATTTCTATTGTAAGTCCTGGCTTTTGACTGGCTGTCACCGATAGCGTCTCCCAACCCCTAAGTCATGACTTGGAGACTATGGCTTACTAGAACACGAATTCATCGTGGCACTAACGTAAACACGGCATTTAAGGCGTTCCGTTTCTCGTAGTCAATTCCTATGCTAAAGGTACACCACTTTCTTCTGTCTGTATAGAATGGCCGGGGCTGGCTCCGCGGCATTCTTAAGTAGTTTTATTTGCGAGGACATAGATACAACAGCTCTAGTTGTCGAGGGGCTATGAATGAAGGGGATGGGTTAACAGGGAGAGCAAAAGATGGGAGGGGGGGGGATGGGGTCCGTATTTTCAAGGCTACAAAACTGTCGCTTGATGACTAACGTGGAAAAAAGAAGAGAGATAGCAGAAAATCGTCCCTGTTATTTCTATCTTCATTTCAATAACTCTATGTATGCTGATTAGACTTGGGGCGAAAGAAGCTTGGCTATGTTGAGTTGAGTTACATTGTGATTGTTTTGCGCTGCTGTCTGTATCTGTGCGTATGCTATGTGTGGGCGTCGCATTGTCGAGAGAGAGACTAG
>JAGGCT020004085.1:285728-351691 GCA_017654935.2 Phymorhynchus buccinoides | reverse complement strand
ACTCCTCCGTAGGTGCCGAGTGTGGTCTGGCGCAACATGGCGGGGTAAATCAAAAACGGTCACACGCAATAATGTTCTCATCCTAGCTGTTTGTTATTTGTACATATTGTTCAGTTCGTGCCGTTAGGATTGATACGCCTGGAGTATTTAACACATTGTGACGGGTTGCCAACTTTAGTAGGAACTGCAGTAAATTCTGTGTGGACGGTCGTGACTACAGTAGGATCACGGTAAAGGTTACAACAACTCGGTGTTATTTTCCAGTACAGAACAGTTTGTTCTGTGAGTTGTTTTCCCCTTGTTCGATTCTTTCCGTGTCTCGATATACCCTTGCTTTCCATGTACAATTTGAACTGCAATTAGGTGATGAAAAGGCATATAAACGAAGCTTACGAGAGGGAGATTCTTCATAACTGTTGACTTGATGAACCTGACGACAGGGACCCAGAATTTTTTTTTTCTGACTCTGAAAGCGGCCGAAAGTAGTGAGGATATTGTGAAGCTAGTGACAGTGTCCTGTGGCTTCGACAAGTCCAAGAGACTGCGTCTGTTGGTCGGGGGAGGCCAGGGTAAAACAAGAAACTGCACGTAACAATGAATCGTCTCGTTTTTAGTTGGCATGTAAAAAGCCTTATTCTATCAACTTATAAGTTAACATATGCGAAATCAAACAGCCTTTTTTCAGTAGTTTGTCGCAAAGGACATCATTCAGCTATGTTAAGACGCTTTTGGTTAAACACCCAATTTCTATGAGTAGGTACCCCGCGGCGAGGCTCGGCCTGCACTGAGAATAGGCTGAGGCAGCGTCATTCACCAATGGTGTTAAGCCGGGTGCGACAACAACAAGACTACAAAACAAACACACACACACTTTTCAAAAGATTTTGTCATACACTTACATTTTATGGTTTAACTCGGGACCTGCCTGTACTTGCAGTACCCTCCAGAATCGTCCATTTTCTATCTTTGCATTTAAAAATGTCCCCGTGTGCCCTGTTGCCATGCCGGGGATGTAAACGGTATGTTTCACACTCACACATTTCACAAAGAAAATGAAATTACTCTCATTCATTTTTATAAGTTAAAAATCATGGTATAACCCTTTCGCCGCCAAAGTTCGCTTTTTTAGCACCACAGTGATTGTTACAGCGTATGTCCACTAAAGGCATCAAATTGGGGTCTATTATCCATAGAGACCATTGTGTTAGCTTTTGGGATAGGAAATACCTTATTTTATTATTCCCAGAAGATCCCGCAATACTGCAGATGGGTTTTTGTTCTCTACCATGTGAAATGTAATTGGCCATTTTGGCGAAATATGGCTGTCGGTGAAAGGTTAATCTAAACACAAGTCACACCTGTTCATGGTTGGGTACGCATTGATGCGGTCTCTGAGGCGCAGGTGTGGCAACGTGCCTGTCATCCGCACACAGAGAGCACACTTTCTTAATGTATTAAAGACACAGTTTTGTGCAATCGGGTCTGGTCTTACGAAGAGAAAGATCAAAATCGTATTTATGGACTCTTAAAAGCATATCATATACTTTTATAATCACAGAATCGTCCTCTGTGATTCAGGGTTTTTTGCTCCCACCTGGGTGCGCGTTGCAGCAGAAGCTGTGCCAACCCAATTTTTTATTTTTTTGTTGCATGCAATTTTTTTGTGTGACTGATGAGGAAGGAAAGGGGTGTGTGTAAAATTTTTTGACCAAATGACAACTTTCTGTGCTAAGTGCATGGGCACACGGGACCTTGGTTTATCGTCTCATCCGAAAGCTCCAACGTCTCAGACCGTGAGGCCTAAAGTGAAAGTGAGGAGGAAAAATCCCCCTGTACCCGAGGTTCGAACTTGGGTTTACTTGATACCTCTGTGTGCCACTCTACACCCTGTGCCACTCATATTACACACAAAGCGCACCTCCAACTTTGCACTTAAATTCTGATTTGTAACAACGCTTCTTCATTTGGGTCCATATTCAGGGCGACACAGGGGTCCACGCTCTTCGACTTAGGTCTGACAAACGAAGCATGCTTTATGGTCCACTGCAAAAAAATATGGTAGTCATCCTTTTGACATTCAAACCAAACCAACACATCTTTTTCCCACTGTACATCAAGGACATCACACACATTTCATAAAGAATTTTCCACAGTATCTGAAACAGTCCACAAGCATTGGAAATTCAGTGAAGAAAAGACCAAGCAAAAGCTACATGTTCTTAAGTGAGAGTTTCAGTTTATGTCATCAATGGAGAATAGCTATAGCATTACCTGGACACACCGTTGGATCGAATCTTATGCTGGACAAAATCTACAGCCATGGGACTTGGTGAGGCCGATACGGCTGCCTTGGTAGCGCGCCGTACACTGACCGATGTGGAGCACCTACAGCAAAATTAACCATTCCGTCACACGTTGCGTGTGTGTTTGTGTGTGTGTGTGTGTGTTGTGGGTGTGTGAGTACACTGACCGTTGGGGAGCACCTACAGCAAGATCGATCCATTCATCACGTGCGTGTGTGTGTGTGTGCGTGTGCGTGTGCGTGTGCGTGTGTGTGTGTGTGGTGCGTGTGTGCTTGTGCTGTGGCGGTGGTGCGCGCGCGCGCGAGCGTGTGTGCGTCTGTGTGTGGTGTGCGTGCGTGCGCGTGTGTGTGCGTGCGTGTGTGTGTGTGTGGTGCGTCGGTCTGTGTGTGTGTGTGTGTGTGTTGTGGGTCTGTGGTGTGTATTGTCTGTGTGTGTGTGTGTGTGTGTGTGTGTGTGGTGTGTGTGTAATGTAAGCGTGTGTGATTTGTTTCTTTTGAAGAGAGAGAGAGAGAGAGAGAGAGAGAGAGGAGAGTAGAGAGAGAGAGAGATAATATAGAGAGACAGAGCTACAGAGAGAGAGAGAGAGGTACAGAGAGAGAGAGAGAGACAGAGAGAGAGAGACAGAGACAGACACAGAAAGGTGTGTGTGTGTGTTTGTGTGTGTGTGGTGTGTGTGTGTGTGTTTTGTGATATTTGTATATGTATACCTAAGGCATAAGTATCATACATGACTATTAAGTGATAAAAAGGATGACCAATTTATCTTTGAAATTGTTTCAATATTAATTTATGAAAGTCTTGGTACTTTAATACTGGATGCTTACAGATACATGTTGATATTCTTCCTCCCTTTTCCTTGTGAGTATCATCTGCGTAGGCGGAAAAATGCATCCTTTAGCTATATACCCAAATTACAATTTAAAAAAAAAAAAAATTGCTTGAAAAATTGTTGGGGGTGTTTTTTTCATCTTTTAAGTTTAGAAAAGCTTACAACAGAAGAAGAAAAAATACACATTAAACCCCCATGCATCACTTATAAAGTACAACATTTTTTCCAACTTTAAGCGAAATCCATTGTATTCAAACACTTGACAGAATACGTTTTTTCAGTAGAAGAAACAAAATAGAAAGTGGGGGAACAGCAAATATTCTAAAAGGGTAAGTATGGACTTACTTAAGAGTTCAGCGAACGAACGGGCTGATAGAGTTATGCGTTAGTGTCGACAGTACACCATTCACAGAGGCGGCTATCCTGAAAACTGAACAGAGAATATCACTGGCCTACTGACGTGTAAAATGTGTCACGTTTAAAAGGGACATAACCAGTGTTTGCTGTCCTCACTAGCTCAATAGGGAAAAGAGACTGGGTGCTTGTTCTTCCCCTATACAGTCTTTGGTAACAGTACACATGGATGGTTGGAAGAAAATGCACTTTGTAAATTTAGTTTTATCTTTTTTTTTTTAAAAAGTTCATTAAAATTTTCGTCCAACAACATTAAAACACTAACAACTCACATTACAAATATTTGGATTAGAATGACGATTTCTATGGCATAAAATCATCAACGAAAATCAACATCTGGAAGTTTTATAAGTCACACAGTTTGCACTCATGACGTATATATCACTGCTGTGTGCAAAACATAGAGAACACAAGTCGAAAGACCGTCACTTTCACATGAAGGAATGAACATTTCCGTATTTCGATCATTACAGGGTCAAAATTACGTCTTACTTGTGTTCATTAGCTCTCACCAGCTGTGGTTTTCTGTGCAAATTGTAGTTTTCACACTTCTGTTAGAGGATGCAGGCTAAAGATGTGTTCAGCAGCTGTGGTTTTCTGTGCAAATTGTAAGTTTCACAGCTCTGTAGATTATGCATGCTAAAGATGTGTTCCGCAGCTAGTGGTTTTCTGTGCAAATTGTAGTTTTTCACATCTCTGTTAATGATGCAGCTAAAGATGTGTTTTCAGCAGCTGTGGTTTTCTGTGCGAAATTGGTAGTTTCAAGCTCTGTTTAGAATTGATCAGCTAAAGATGTGTTCAGCAGCTGTGGTTTTCTTTGCAATTGTAGTTTTCACAGCTCTGTTAGATGGATGCCAGCTAAAGATATGTTTTTCACATCCAGCTGTGGTTTTTCTGCTGCAAATTGTTTGTTTCACAGCTCTGTTAGATGATGCAGCTAAGATGTGTTCAGCAGCTTGGTTATTTCTGTGCAAATTGTAGTTTCACAGCTCTGTTAGAGAGCGCTAAGGATGTGTTTCAGCAGCTGTGGTTTTTCTGTGCAAATTGGTTATTTTTCACAGCTCTGTTAATGAGCAGCCTAAGATGTGTTCAGCACTTGTTGTTTTCTGTGCAAATTGTAAGTTTCACGCTCTGTAGAATGATGCAGCTAAAGAATGTGTTCATGGCAGCTGTGGTTTTCTGTGCAAATTGTAGTTTTCAACAGCTTCTGTTAGATGATGCAGCTAAAGATGTTTCACGCAGCTTGTGGTTTTCTGTCAAATTGTAGTTTCACAGCTCTGTTTTAGATGATGCAGCTAAAAGTGTTCAGCAGCCTGTGGTTTTCTGGCATTGTAGTTTCACAGCCTCTGTTAGATATGCAGCTTAAGATGTGTTCAGGCAGCTGTGGTTTTCTGTCAAATTGTAGTTTTCCACAGCTCTGTTAGATGATGCGCTAAAGATGTGTTCAGCATCTGTGTTTTCTGTGCACATTGTTAGTTTCACAGCTCTGTTAATGATGCAGAAAGATGTGTTTCAGTCTAGCTGTGGTTTTCTGTGCTAATTGTAGTTTCACAGCTGCTTTAGATATTCAGCTAAAGAATGTTGTCAGCAGGCTGCTGTGGTTTCCTGTGCAATTGTAGGTTCCAGCTCTGTTGATGATGCAGCTAAGAGGTGTTCCCACAGCTTGTGGATTCTGTGCAATGTGTTTCACAGCTCTTGTATATGATGCAGCTAAAGATGTTTTCAGCAGCTGGTGGTCTTCCTGTGCAAATTGTAGTTTCACAGCTCTGTTAGATGATGCAGCTAAATATGTGTTAACCAGCTGTGGTTTTCTGTGCAATATTGTGGTTTCACAGCTCTGTTAGATGATGCAGCTAAAGATGTGTTCACCAGCTGTGTTTCTGTGCAAATTGGTAGTTTGCACAGCTCCTGTTAGATGTGCCGCTAAAGATGTGTTTTCACATCACTGTGGTTTTTCTGTGCAAATTGTTAGTTTCACAGCTCTTGTTTGATTATTGCAGCTAAGATGTGTTCACCAGCTGTGGTTTTCTGTGCAAATTGGAAGTTTCACAGCTCTGTTAATGATGCAGCTAAGATTGTTTCACCACGTTGTTTTCTGGCGAAGTTGTATGTTTTTTCACACTCTGTTAGATGTGCATCTAAAGATGTGTCACCAGCTGTGGTTTTCTGTGCAAATGTAGTTTTCGACAGCTCTGTTGGATGATGCGCTAAGGATGTTTCACCAGCTGTGTTTTTCCTGATGCAAATTGTAGTTTCACAGCTCGGTTAATGATGCAGCTAAAGTTGTTCATCAGCGGTAGGTCCGAACACACTGAAGTTTACCCAATTTTGAAGTAACGCCTCTATGTTTTTTGCACATGGCTTTCTATTCATACCCGCTCTCTCTCTCTCTCGTTCGTTTCCTGTCCTCTCTACTCCTCTCGTTGTTGTCATCGCTCCTCTCTCTCATCCTCTCTCAGATCTCTTCTCTCTTCTCTCTCTTCTCAATGTCCTGTCAGTCTCTCTCTCTCTGTATTTTAAATGTGCCATTTCTAAGTTGATGCACTAGATTTTTTTTTTTTTTTTTTCCTTCCTGTCCCATCTTCTGGCTGTACAGTGCGTTGCTCCCCACGCCGCTCGTATCCGAATCCCAGTTGATGCAATGAATTTTAATAATAATATTTGGTTGGTATAATTTTCGTTTCACAACACGTTTGATTAATGTTCTTCAGTATGTTGTATCTCCTGTCATGCTGTTGCACCTAACCTAATTTCTCTTTTGGAGATAGTAAAGTATACTTGAACTTTAACTTGTACTACATGCTTCCATTTTCCAGATCAATATACTTATTATCCTCAGGAACAGAGAACCCGTGTCACTGCACCAACATAACAAGAACACGACACTACGTAAACCTCAAAGCGTTTGAATGCCAATTATAGAAACAAGGGCATCGGCCGAAGCGGCAGCAACGCATTGTAGTGCATCAGCCGAGCAGCAGCAAGGCATTGCGACAATGCAAACGCCGGCCAGAGGTTATGTCCTAAGAGATAATTTATGCTCGGATATTTTCTACTCTAGTGTATACAGTTAGCACACACTAAGATCTGAAGCGCTTTCTGTTAAGTACAAATGTGGAAAATATGGCTAACACCAATTTGTAGACCCCTACCACTTTCAAGGCCTACCGATCTCCTCCCCGGACGTGACCTTGAACCTTTGATTCGGTATCTACAATCGAGACTGGCTATAAGCATAAGCCAAAGTACCTACATGCCAAATTTGAGACTCTAACACCCACGGTGTGGGAGTTATGGGCCTCCTTACAGTATTTTCGGTTTTCAGTCAAACTTCAAGGTCAAGGTCAGGCACGGTGATTTGTTAATGAAGGAAGCTTTCTTTTCAAACTGTCTACACCATCTGCCAATTTTTAATCAAATCCAAACGTAAGTTTTTAAGATTCGATACACAGACACCACACAGACGACAGACAGACACCACACAGACCGATCGCAATACCACCTCGACCTCTAGCTCGGGTACAAACATACTAACCTGTAAATTCATAACACCACTTTAAAAATGTGCATTTTATTTATTTATTTTTACATTGTTTATAGTCCGTCAACAGCATGGTTTTCTCAGACTGTCCCAAGTAAACATCAGCATGTCGACAACATCCCATAATACCCCGGTACACCAAAATGTGCATATTCCTATGCAAAATGTCCTTGGCGAATTAAAAAAATGTCATAAATAAGGTAGAAAACTAAAGAATTCAACATTATGGATAGAACGCGGCATAAAGTTTGTTTTGGTGCCCGTGCTTTCAGCTTGAGAGTCCGGAAAGCCTGCGTCCTGAGGCAAACAAGTTCATAATGGGTGGGCTAAACAAGACTATCATCAGTCGCTATTTGTCCCCTGGCTTTTGCACCACTCGTTCAGCTATGAATCTACCCAAAATGCGGACTTAGCGCTACTTTGTCCTCATACTTTTGCCATGCGGTTTATATGCTGATCTGCCTTATTTGTGGATTTATTCAATGCTATTTTTTATCAGTATGAAAATTTTTTAAACTGTGTTTCCAGCCCCTCTCCAGTCTTATATTTTGACTCTCAAATTGGTTTTGATATTAATTGATTCAAATCCATGTGTTAAAGTGTATAAAGTAATCACATGCTCATGTGAATGTGCACATGTGTTCATTATCGGCAATAAAGGCAGGCAAAATCTACTGGCTTTTTGCTTTTACCTTTAACAAAGCCTTTTTGTGAGTATCATTTTTTCTCTGAAGGATTATAAACTGAGGCGGATTATATGTGAAGTAAATACCTACTATTCTGTCAATTTAAGGATGCGGCTTTATATACAGGTGCGCCTTATAGTCCAGTTTTTATACGGCACTTTCTTTTTGCCTTTCACCCACAACAACCTTGCTACACACGTCACCGTGTCACTCAGCACTGGGTCGCGCTTACTTCTTACCCTCAAGACTTCCAGACCACAACATAAATAGAAAAGTGAGAGCAGATTCTGCAGGCAACCGATAGTCCTGAAACCATAGCACCCGAGCCTTTTGTGATGTATGCGGAACGCATGCGATAGATGCTCTTCACATTCAGGTTCGAAGGAAAAATCCCACGTTTTATTCATCCGTCTCCAAGAGTGTGCCATTGTGTACATGACCTCAAACGTAAAATAAAATCATCACGAATTTAAACCCTTCCACCAGCAAATGTTTTTTTCTGCTTGCTTCTGGCTTCTAAATTTGGGCTCCACTCTAGCCACTTACCCTCCTTTTTTTCCTGCCTGCTTGCCATCTGAAGCCAGCACCACTTCTTGTCTAATTTAAAACATCGCTACTATGCCTACCGAGAGGGAGGGAGTGGGAAGAGAGAGAGAGAGAGAGAGAGCGAGAGAGATAGAGAGCGAGAGAGAGAGAGAGAGAGAGAGAGAGAGGAGACTGTTATCTCTATCCAATCCAGTTAAGGGAGATTACTAAAAGGTCATAAGGCCTTGAAGGCAGCATGGAAAAAAAAAGGAGAGGTCTATTTTTTTGGCAGGCTCACTGCTGCTGTAAATGTGAAGCTTCGGTCCTAGGCAGTGAATTGGGTCTAACTTTCTGATGCTGAGAATGTGAGCTTGCTTCCCTTTCCCGCCCCATGTACCGTATTGTTCGTACTATAGGCGATACTTTTCCCCAGGTTTCAGACCCGCTGCCCTTAATAATGGGAATAATAAAATTAGTAATAAAATATAATAACGGAATCTGAACTTGGTAAAATGTGGGGGGTCGCTTATACAAAGGTGTGCCTTGTAGTCCCTAAAAATACTGTTATAACATGATTATGTCTATAGCCCTGGAACGATGATTTCCCCCCCCACCCAGCCCCAGGGGTCTTTTGTATAAATAGTTTCCCCACCTTCTGGAATTTCTGTGCTTGTAACTTCCTCTAGTCGTAACTCGCTTGACTCTGCCTTTTCCCTTTGCTTACTGTTCCATCTATCTTTTTTGCCTTCCCCGTCCATTCTTTTCCTGCTTTTTTCACGAAACACTTTCAAGAGATTTTTCCTCCTCCAGCCAAGTCGGACTTGCTGGGCCTATTTTCTTAGTTAGGGCGCATAAACGGCAGCAATGATGCATCTGCACTCGATAATTGACAGAAACTGTCCTGAGTTATCGAAGAGAAAAGCAAAAACGATGTTTTTTGGATTAGACAAGTCACGAAAGATATTCTTTAGAATTTTTTCCTATTAGGGATGTTCCACTGCGCATAGAAACTTTCTCCCAGTTTGTCACTTCGCCCAGCACAGTTGAAAACCACGTCTACGTGTTCAAGAGGCCCCACAAAACTGATTGCCGACTCCGTGTTCATCAATCCAGCACACAGTCTCCACACCTTCAACCACAGTTGGCTTTGTTGTGGTGGTTGTTGCTGTTTTTTAACCCTTTCCGCTGGCAATGTCCGCATTTACGCCCACAATGGTTTAATAACACCATTGTCACTAAAAGGCATCAATCAGAGCCGTTTATCCGTAGACCCTAATTTTCTTGATTCTGGAAGGATGGCTTTAATGTTATACCGTGAAAATGCGGACATACAGCCTCTCTTTTTTCCTCGAACTTTGAACCCATGAGCGGCTTATAGACTGATGCTGCTTAGTCTGTGGATTTTTTTTCTCCTTCTACATTTAATCAGTAGATTAAATCTGTTTCATGGGCCACATTCTTCAGTCTATTTTGAGCCTCTTCAACTCAAAATTGGTTTTGGGTAATTAATAGATTCAAATCGCATGCTTAACCCTTTCAACCGCCAATGTCCAAATTTTGCACCACAATGATTTAACAACCCATGTCCATAGCTCTTGAAATCAGGGTTCTGTTTTCAACGTACTGTGTTCCTAATTTGGGCGGAGCAAGATTGACCCATTCTAAATGTATTACAGAGAAATCCAACATATTTGTGCGACATAATCTTTTCTCAGCGTTGGTAGCTTTAATGGAAATTTTTGGCTCAAAGATGGCTGGCGTGAAAGGGTTAAAGTGTCCCTGGTAAACATTAAAGACTTATGTTCTGATGGAGAATTTCTATATTTCTGTTGGTGTTTGTGCACTATACATTTTTCTCCTGCGCTTAGAAACTGGATGCGGCTTATATGTGAATAAATTACCTAATATTGTTTTAATTTAAGGGATGGGTCCGCTTTATACAGTCGTCTTATAGTCCAGTTTTGAGACGGTACATATGTCACAGAGGGAATTCCATATTCAGATACAAATGTTTTTTCTCTACCCAGATATTTTGATGGAATTTTGGTTGGCTGATAAATGGCCTGGCATGAAAGGGTAATTAATGGAGATCAAAATTACATTTTAATTATCCTACATGGGCCACATAAGCAGAAAAAAGAAAGAACACTGAATGTAGTCTTCCGCTTCTTGTAGCGCTCATAGGGATTTACAACTTAGGGACCTGTTGACCGCAGTTACCTTTACCGGAATCATGCTTTGAACTACACGGACGACGAATGGCGGGGTCCTCGCGAAACAAGACCCCTACTTGTCAAAGGAGACACCATAGTGTTTATCCCTGTCCGGATGTGGGGGTCTCCTATGGGATCCTCCCCGTCATCCGGCCAGGTATATCAGAATTATGCATCCATATTTACGTCTTTATATTTTAGACACATTAATAAAATTTTTTAACAACTTAACGCCATTTCTTTTTTGACAAAGTCCATGAAATTTCATGAAATTGCTTAAATAGTTTTAAGAGATATAACATGTTTTGTGTTCCATGGGGTCGTGGGTAGACCCCAGAAGTCTGTAAAGGTTAAATAGTTTTAGAGATATACATGTTTTGTGTGTCATTGGGTCGTGGGAAAACCCCAAATTCTGGTAAAGGTTAATAGTTTTTAGAGATTAACATGTTTTTGTGTGGTCAAGGGGTTCTTGGGAGACCTCAGAGTCTGTAAAAGTAATAGTTTTGACGTCGTTCGTCGAAATTGTGGTTTTAACGTCCTCTTGTCTGAACCGACACATATGGGCCATTTGTAAATACAAATATGGTTGGAACATACTGATTGCAATGCCAAAGTAGCAGTGCGAAACAGTAAGGTCTCCGATTTTTTTTTAATGTAGATAGGTGTAGCGGTAACCACGCCTCGGTTACACCTCATCCGGCTATGGAGACCCGCTACTGACTGATTTGATTATTAATCTAGGTTAAATAGTTTTTTTAAGAGATACATGTATAACCTGTTTTGTGTTGTCAAGGGGTCATGGAGACCCCAGATCGTACAGGTTAATTAGTTTTAGAGATATAATCCTGTTTTATGTGTGTCAAGGGGTCCGTGGCCGACCCCAGAATCCGGTGAAGGTTTAATTAAAGCAGGTTTGTATTTAAATTTTAAAATTTTGCTTGGTTTTGCGGTAGTTTCCTTCATTTTCAGTGTGTTTTTTTAACTCCATCATGTTTCCAATTTGCTTCTGCTCCACAATGATAAAATATACACATACAGGCAAACAAATAAAATGTTGGATACAGGGCCGGATCTAGAGGGAGGGGGGGGGTGGGTTCCTGTTTCCCGTACCCATCCCCCTCTGCCCCAGCAGTACCTTATAATATGCAAGGTTGAAAGAAGAACATGGCTCGATTTTTTTGCCTTTTAATAAGTCCCCTGAGCCTCTCCCCCCATCAGCACTGCCCCTTTACCCGAACCTATGCAGCTCCCATGGCCACCGGCGACCAACACCCCCCCCGCCCGCCCCCCCCTTACAATCACTTGTCCGGCCCTGGATACATAATGATGTCAATCTATTTAGCATAGTTGACGTCGACATTGATGGTTTCCGTGTCCTAGCAACCAAGCAGGTATAATAGCATTTTGTACTGTGTGTGAACCGTGTGTGTGTGAACAGTGGACAGTGTGTCCACGTGCACAAGCATCATGCATGAATGTGTGAAATTGATCAATGACACTCCTGTTCTTTTGAAAGAGATGAACCTATTGTCTACTATTGATTCTGAGTACCATTTTTCTTAAAAGATGGAGCACTAGACCTGGGTATAAGAGCAAGAATTGTGCTGTGTGACCAAACCCAATTTAAATGGTTAATTACCTGTGGTTCCCTCCACTCCTTCGAGTTTTTCCTTGGTTGACATCTGTGGCGATACTCTGGCACCCTCTTGGCAGACTGCCTGCATTAAATAAAAAAAATACTGTTAGAAAATTATCTGCCTCTACGGCACGTAGAAGAATCAGACAGAAACATACTGAAATGTTCTTGTCCACAGCTAACTATGTTGTGTTTTTTTTCCTTACTAATTGCTCTCATGCCTGTGTCCCTCTCTCTCTCTCTGTTTATGAGTTTCTGCAAACAACTCTGCCTTTCTCTTTCATATTCACATACTCTCCCTGTCCTCTAGTAATGTATGTGTGAAATCGTGTCTGTCTTCAATGTTTTGTTGTCCCCTCTGTTTACTTAATAAGTGGTGTGTTTCTCGCTTTCTGTCCTCTCATCTATGTCTACCTGTCCTGTCTGTGGTGTATCTCTCTTTCTATTCTCATCGCCTCCCGGTCCACGATTTTCTCTCAGTTTTCTGCGATGAACTACTCCATTCCGAAGTAATCTTATATTATGAACAAGGATGGTTGATCATCATTAACTTTATATATTAACCTCTTCAGTGCTAACGGACATATATATAATTTTATCTAAAGCGATTCAGTACTGCCACCGATGTTATATATACGTCGCCGCTAAGTAGCGATATTGCCGCGGTAAAAAATCGCCTGGCAAAATGCAAGCGCATGCACTGTATAGGTGGACAGCGAAGGGGTTAAGCACAGTTCTCAACAATAGCACGGAGCAGGATTGTTGCAAAAATGTTGGATAGGTGCTTATAAGATTTGGACCAATATGGCCTTCGAATTAGACAAGTCCGGGCTCTTTCCTATGCCCTTGCAGCTGCTGTCCAGAGTTACTGATAGATTTCATAATGTTTTGCTCTCTTACCAGGCAGTGGCTCTTCCGATGCCGTGGGCAGCCGCTGCCGGAGAGTTGATTGATAGATTATATTTTGCTTCCCTTACCATGCAGTGGCTCTTCCGATCTCCTGGCCAGCCGCTGCCAGAGTTAGTGAATAGATTTATTATGTTTTGCTCCTCTTAACTCAGTGGGGCAGTGCTCTATCCGATTGCCTGGGCAGTTGCTGTCAAGTTTACTGAAACGTTATATGTTCTTTCTTACCATGCAGTGGCTCTTCCGATGCACTGGGCATACGTGTCAGAGTTACTGATAGATTTATAGGTTTTTCTCTCTTACCAGTGCAGTGTGCTCTTTCCGATGCCCTGGGCAGTCCTGTCAGAGTTACTGATAGTTTAATAGGTTGCTCTCATTACCAAGTGCAGTGGCTCTTCCGTGCCTGTGCCAGCTGCCTGTCAGAGCGAACATATAATCTATCAATAACTCTGACAGCAGCTGCCCAGGGCATCGGAAGAGCTACGGCACTGGTAAGAGATCAACCTATAATCTTCAGTAACTTGAATCGACTGCCCAGTGCATCGGAAGAGCCCTGCACGTGGTAGAGAGCGACCTATAAATCTATCATTAACCTGAACAGCACTGCCCAGGGCATCGTAAGAGCCCTGCACTGGTAAGAAAGCCACATATAACTTTTTTCAGTAACATCGACACAACTGCCCAGCGGCATCGGAAGAGCCACGGCCTGGTAAAGAGAGGCAACGATATGAATCTATCATAACTCTGGCAGCGCTGCCCAGGGCCATCGGAAAGAGCCACTGCCTGGTAAGGGAGCAACATATAAATCTATCAGGATACCTCCTTGGCATCGGCTGCCCAGGCATCGGAAGAGCCACTGCACTGGTAAAGAGAGCAACGATATAAATCCTACAGTAACTCTGACAGCAGCTGCCCATGGCATCCGGAAAGCCCTGCCTTGTCTAATCCAAGGCCTATTGTGTCACATCTTATAAGGCACCTCTCCAACATTTTGCAAAAATCTGCTCAGTGCTATTGTGATAACTGTTGCTTAACCCCTTCGCTGTCACCTATTACTTGTGCATGCGCTGCCGTTTTGCCAGGCGATTTTTTAACCCGGCAATATCGCACTGAGCGGCGCGTATATATACCATCGGTGGCAAGTACTGAATCGCTTTTAGAGAAAATATATATAATGTCCTTTAGCACTGACGAGGTTTATATAATTTAATGATGATCACCATCATTGTTTTATGATATAAGATTACTTTGGAATTGAGGTAGTTCATCACCCCCAGTATAACTGAAGAAAGTGGACCGGGGAGGCGAGAGAATAGAAGAGAGTATACACCGACAACAGACAGGTAGACATAAGAGAAGACAGGAAAGCTAAGAAAAAAAAAAATACCACACACCACTTCTAAGTTAAACAGACGACACAAAACATTGAGAGACAGACACTGATTTCAGCACATACATCAGAGACAGGGAGAGTTGTGTAATATGAAAGAGAACAACGAGGCCAGAAAACATTCATAACACAGAGAGAGAGAGAGACACAGGCAGAGAGCAATTCGTAGAAAAAAACACAACTATGTTAGCTGGGACAAGAACAATTTCCAGTATGGTTCTGTCCTTGGATTCTTCTACGTTGCCGTAGAGCCGATCATCTTCTAACAGTATTTTTTTTTTTTAATGCAGCAGCTCGCCAAAGAGGGTGCCAGAGTAATCGCCAGATGTCACCAAGAAAAACTGAAGGAGTTGGAGGGGGGGGTGGAAAAAAAAACAAAACCAAGGTAATTAAATCCATTTAAAAATTTGGGTGTGTCACAAGACAATTCTGCTCTTATGCCCAGTCTAGTGCTGCATCTTTTAGCAAATTGGTATCAGAATCAATAGTAGACAATAGTTCATCTCTTTCCAAAGAAGAGTTTTATTGATTCAATTTAACACATATGCATGTATGCTTGTGCACACAGTGACACACTTCACTGTCACACACCACCGGTCCCAACAGTGACACAGCATTTTAACTGCTTGGTTGCTGGACACTGAACCCACATGTCGACGTCAAACTATTGCTAAAAAGATTGACATTATGATCCCAGGCCGGACCAAGTGATCGTAAGGAGGGGGGGGTTCCGACGGTGGTCCAGGGAGCTGCATAGGTTCCGGATAAAGGGGCAGTGCTGTTGGGTGGGGGGCTCAGGGGCTTATTAGGCAAAAAAACATCGAGCCATTGTCTTACTTTTCAACCTTGCATATTATAAGGTACATGCTTGGGGCAGAGGGGGATGGGTCAGGAACCAGGAACTGCCCCCACCCCCCCCCCCCTATAGATCCGGGCCCGGTATCCCACATTTTATTTTGTTTGCCTGTATGTGTATATTTTATCATTGTGGAGCAGAAGCAAATTGGAAACATCGATGGAGTTAAAAAACACACTGAAAATGAACTGAAACTCCCGCAAAAACAAGCAAATTTTTAAAATTTTAAATTACCACCTGCCTTTAATTAACCTTTACCGGACTTCTTGGGACGCCCACGACCCCTTGACACACAAAAAAAAATTATATCTCTAAAACTATTTAACCTTTACCGGACTTCTGGGTTCACCACGACCCCTTGACACACGATTGATGATGTATATCTCTAAACTAATAACCTGTACCGGACTTCTGGGGTCTCCCCATGACCCCTGGAGACACCAAAACATGTTATATCTCTAAAAACTATTTAACCTTTACCGGACTTCTTGGGTCTCCCATGGACCCCTTGACACGACAAAACATGTTAAATCTCTAAAGAGCTATTTAACCTTATTACTCTGTCAGACTTCTGGGGTCTCTCCCATGACCCATTGCCACACCAAACATGTTATAATCTCTAAAACTATTTAATCTTTAGCCAGACGTCTGGGGTCTCCCCTGACCTTGTGACACACAAAACATGTTATAATGCTCTAAAACGATTTAAACGCTTTACCGGACTTCCGGGGTTGCCCACGACCCATTGACATACAAAAAATGTTATATCTCTAAAACTGTTTAAGCAATCTTCTTGAAATTTCATGACTTTGTCAAAAACTTAAATGGCTTTAAGTGTGCTAAATTTCATTAATTTGCATAAAATACAAATGACGTAATATGACGCGTAAGTTTGATATACCTGTCCGTATGACGGTGGTCTTCCCATAGGAGTACCCCCGCCTATCCGGACCGGGATAAACCCATGTAGTTCTCTTTTGGACTAACAAGAAAAGTAGGGGTCATTCTCTTTTCTGACCCCCGCCATAGTGTCCGTGTAGGTTCAAAAGCAGAAGCCGGGTAAAGGTTTACTTTACTGCGGTTCTCACAGGTTCCCTGAAGTTGTAATCCTATGAGCCGCTACAAGAGAGGGAAGACTACATTCTGTGTCGCTTCTGCTAATGTGTCCGCTGGAGGCTAAATAAAAGGGTAATTTGGATCTCACTTAAATTTAACCCTTTTGCCGCAGCATCCATTTTTTCGCCCAACAAATACTATTTAAACTTATTCTGGGTAGAGAAACATTTGTATCATGCAATATTGGGAATTCCTCTGTGACATATGTACCGTACAAACTGGACTATAAGACGCACGCTTTATATACGCACATCCATTAATTCTGACACAACATAATTAGGTATTTTTTCACATATAAGTCGCGTCAGTTTATAAGCCGCAGAGAATATTAAATGTGCACAAACCAACACAAATATATAGAAATTCTCCTATCAGAACATGAGTCTTTGATGTCCTCGGACACTTTAAATATGAGATTTGAATCTATTTTTGATTACCAAAACCCAGTTTTGAGTCTGAAAAAACTCAATAAATAGCCTGAAGAATGTGACCAGAAACAGATTAAATCAAACTGATAAATGTAAAATGGAAAAAAAAAATCCACAGATAAGCCACATCAGCCGCATGGGCCAAAGTTGAGGAAAAAAGTTAGCGGCCTGTTGTATGACGGCTGTGTGCTGGTTCCCGATGTAAAACTGTGGGAAGCAGCCCAGTGTCTCTTTCTCTCACACCGCGTGTGTCGAATTAGGGTCTTCAGATAACAGGCCATGGTTTGATGACATTGAGCGACATAGGTGTTAACCTATTGTGGTGCATAAATGCGACGTTGGCAGCGGAAGGGTTAAAAAACAGCAACAACCACCACAACAAAGCCAACTGTGGTTGCAGGTGTGGAGACTCGTGTGCTGGATGTGATGAACACGGAGGCGGTCAATCAGTTTGTGGCCTCTCTGGAACATGTAGACGTGGTCTTCAACTGTGCTGGGCTCGTGAAGGATCCAAAAGTGACAAAGCCAACTGTGGTTGCAGGTGTGGAGACTCGTGTGCTGGATGTGATGAACACGGAGGCGGTCAATCAGTTTGTGGCCTCTCTGGAACATGTAGACGTGGTCTTCAAATGTGCTGGGTAATTGACAAAATGTGAGAACATTTGTTATGCACAGTGGAACCTCTCCTATAGAAAATGGTCTAAAGATTAGCTTGTGTGTGTGCTTGACTTGCTCTAAACCCAAAAAAACATCGTTTGTTCTTGTTCTTCTTCTTCGATCGTTCATACAGTTTTTCCTGTCAATTATGAGGGCAGGTTTTTTTTTTTTGTTCAGGTTTTTTTATGCCACTCGTGCGTCCGTAATGCGCCTAAGTAAGAAATAGTTAGGCCCATCAAGTCCGACTTCAGCTGGAGGAGTAAATGTTTTTTGAAAGTGTTTCGTGAAAAAAAAAAAGGCAGGAGGATGAATGGACCGGGTAAGGCAGAGAAGATTAGTAGATGACAATAAGCAAAGAGAAAAGGTTGAGTCAAAGAGAGTGGCAGATTAGAGTGGAGTTACAAGCACAGAATCAAGAACTTCCAGAAGGTGGGGGAACTATTTATACAAAAGACCCGCTGGGTGACCCCACGGGGGGGAAGCCATCGTTCAGGGGCTATGAACCATAAAATGTTTATACCTCTATTTTTCGGACTACAAGGCTGCACCTTCTGCAGAAGGCGCACCTCCTAAAAGCTTCTTGTGACTCTCTCTGACGTTCGATATCGGTCTCTGTTAGTTCATATTGGTCTTACTATTTGGATGGTCTCATTATAATCAGCTGTGCAGTTGTGGCTGATATCTGTGTGGGGGAATGTAATCTCCTTTCTTTTGTGCCGAACAATACGGTACAGGGGGCCTGTCTGGAGTGTGGGGTGGTTAATATGACACAGCTCACATTCGCAGCAGCAGAAAGGTAGAGCCCAGATTCACTGTGTCTCCGTGCCCGAAGGGTGCCCATGGTCCGCAGCAGTGGCCTGCCAAAATAACTCTCCCTTGGTTGGGTGCGCCGGCTGCCTTCAGGCCGTTCTGACCTGTTAGTACCGTCGTCCCTTGCGGGCTGCGAGATATAACAGGCTCTCTCTCTCTCGCTCTCTCCTCTCTCGCTCTCTCTCTACTTTCATCGTGGTCTAAATCTCTCTCTCTCTCTCTTCTCCCCCCCCCCTCTCTGGGTGGCATAGGTTAGCGAAGTTTAAATTAGAACAGCAGTGGTGCTGGCTCAGATGAGAATCAGGCAGGAAAAAAGGCAGGGCAAGTGGATAGAGTGGGCAAAACTTTATGAAGCCAGGAATGCAGCAGAAAAACATGCTGTGGAAGGGTTAAGTCGTGTTGATTTTCTTTTATGTTTGCAGTCATGTACACAATGGCACACTCTTGGAGACAGATGAAAAAACGTGGATTTCCTTAGACCTGAATGTGAAGAGCATCTATCGCCATGTGTTCCGCCTCATCCCAAAGGTGGGGTGCTATGGTTACAGACTATCGTTGCGGCATTGAATTCTGCTCTCACTTTTTCCTTTTATGTGTTGTAGAAGTCTGAGTGTTACGAAGTAAGCGCGAGTGCTGAGTGAACGGTTGAATTGGTTTTTAGTCAAGGTTGGGTGAAAGGCAAAAAGAGTTGCAGTGACAGGCGTCTGTGTCGTGCGGACTATAAGGCGCACCTGTATATAAGCCGCATCCCTAAATTGACGTAATATTAGGTATTTATTCACATATAACTATTATAAGCTGCATCAGTTTATAAGCCTCAGAGAAAATGATACTCACAAAAAGGTGTTTAAAGTAAAAGCAAAAAGCAGTAGATTTTGCCTGCCTTATTGCAGATAATGAACACATGTGCACATTCTCCTGTTACAACATGAGTATGTGATACTCTTAAGCGCTTTAAACATGGGATTTGAATCGATTGTCAAAACCAATTTTGAGAGTTCAAAATAGCACTGGAGAATGTGGCTGGAAACATCGTTTAATCATTACTGATAAAATCGATAGATATGTGAATAAAATCCACAAATAAGCCGCATCAGCAGATATATCACCGCTAATGGGCCAAAGTTGAGGACAAAAGTAGCGGCTTATAGTCTGCATTGTGGTAGATCATGCTGAAACGAGTGGTGTCAATAAGGTCCAGGGCAAATAGCGACTGATGATAGTCATGTGTTTTAGCCCACCATTATGAACTGTTGCCATCAGGACGCATGTACAGGACTCTCAAGCTGAAAGCACGGGCATAAACAAACCAAACTTTATGCCGCGTTCTATCCATATGTTGAATTCTTTAGTTTTTTCTACCTTTATTTTACTGACATTTCTTTTATTCGCAAGACATTTTGTTCATATGAATATGCACATTTTTGGGTACCGGGGTATTATGGGATGTTGTCGACATGCTTTGATGTTTACTGTGGTGACAGTCCTGAGAAAACCATTGCTGTTGACGGGACTATAAACAATGTAAAAATAAATAAATAAATGCACATTTTTTAAATTGGTGTTATGAATTTTAAGGTTAGGATTTTTGTTACCGGCGGCTAGAGGTCGAGGCGGCAAGGTAGGTATTGCGATCAGTCTGTGTGTCTGTGTGTGTCTGTCTGTCTGTCTGTGTGTGTGTCTGTGTATCGATTATCTTAAAAACTACTGTTTGGATTTTGATTAAAATTGGCAGAGGGGTAGACAGCTTGAAAAGGAAGCTTCCTTTCATTAATCAACACCGTGCTGACCTTGACCTTGAAGTTTGACCTTGAAAACCGAAAATCTTTAAGGGGCCATAACTCCCACACCGTTGGTGTTAGAGTCTTCAAATTTGGCATGTAGGTACTTTGGCTTATGCCCGTTCTGATAGTGGCATACCGATCAAGGTCAAGGTCACGGTCCGGGAGATCGGTAGGCCTTGAAAGTGGTAGGGGTCTACAAATTGGGTTTTAAGCCATATTTTCCACATTTGTACTTAAGTCTTAACAGAAGCGCTTCAGATTGTGTGTGGTACTGTATAACCTAGAGTAGAAAACATCCGAGCATAAATTATCTCTCTCGGACATAACTCTGGCCGGGTTTGCATTGTCGCAATGCCTTGCTGCTGCTCGGCGATGCACTTACAATGCCGTTGCTGCCGCTCGGCGATGCCCTTGTTTCTATAATTGCATTTCAAACGCTTTGAGGTTTTACAGTAGTGTCGTGTTTCTGTTATGTTGTTGCACGTGACATGGATTTCTCTGTCTTGAGATAATAAAGTATATTGATTTGGAAATGGAAGCATGTAGTATCAAGTTAAAGTTCAAGTATACTTTAATATCTCCAAAAGAGAAATTCAGGTTAGGTGCAACAACATGACAGAGATACAACATAACTGAAAGAACATTAATCAAAACGTGTGAAACGAAATTATACCAACCAAATAATTATTATTAAAATCCATTGCATCAACTTCGGATTCAAGAACGAGCCGGCGTTGGGAGCAACGCCACTGTACAGCCCAGAAGATGGGATCAGGAGAAAAAAAAAAAAAAATTAATTCATTGCAAACTTAGAAATGTGCACATTTAAAATACAGAGAGAGAGAGACTGACAGACATTGAGAGAGAGAGAGAGATTGCAGGAGAGAGAGGAGAGATCTGTGAGAGAGAGAGTAGTAGAGAGAGAGAGGCACTGACAGACATAACTTTTGAGAGATGAGAGAGACTGACAGACAACGCGAGAGAGAGAGAGAGAGGGTATGAATAGATAGCCATGTGCAAAACATAGAGGCGTTACTCAAAATTGGTCAACTTCAGTGTGTTGGACCTACCAGCTGCTGAACACATCTTTAGCTGCATCATCTAACAGAGCTGTTGAAACTACACAAAAAAAAAAAAAAAAAATTTTTTTTTGCTCAGAAAACCACAGCTGGTGAACACATCTTTAGCTGCATCATCTAACAGAGCTGTGAAACTACAATTTGCACAGAAAACCACAGCTGGTGAACACATCTTTAGCTGCATCATCTAACAGAGCTGTGAAACTACAATTTGCTCAGAAAACCACAGCTGGTGAACACATCTTTAGCTGCATCATCTAACAGAGCTGTGAAACTACAATTTGCACAGAAAACCACAGCTGGTGAACACATCTTTAGCTGCATCATCTAACAGAGCTGTGAAACTACAATTTGCACAGAAAACCACAGCTGGTGAACACATCTTTAGCTGCATCATCTAACAGAGCTGTGAAACTACAATTTGCACAGAAAACCACAGCTGGTGAACACATCTTTAGCTGCATCATCTAACAGAGCTGTGAAACTACAATTTGCACAGAAAACCACAGCTGCTGAACACATCTTTAGCTGCATCATCTAACAGAGCTGTGAAACTACAATTTGCACAGAAAACCACAGCTGGTGAACACATCTTTAGCTGCATCATCTAACAGAGCTGTGAAACTACAATTTGCACAGAAAACCACAGCTGGTGAACACATCTTTAGCTGCATCATCTAACAGAGCTGTGAAACTACAATTTGCACAGAAAACCACAGCTGCTGAACACATCTTTAGCTGCATCATCTAACAGAGTTGTGAAACTACAATTTGCACAGAAAACCACAGCTGCTGAACACATCTTTAGCTGCATCATCTAACAGAGCTGTGAAACTACAATTTGCACAGAAAACCACAGCTGCTGAACACATCTTTAGCTGCATCATCTAACAGAGCTGTGAAACTACAATTTGCACAGAAAACCACAGCTGCTGAACACATCTTTAGCTGCATCATCTAACAGAGCTGTGAAACTACAATTTGCACAGAAAACCACAGCTGCTGAACACATCTTTAGCTGCATCATCTAACAGAGCTGTGAAACTACAATTTGCACAGAAAACCACAGCTGCTGAACACATCTTTAGCTGCATCATCTAACAGAGCTGTGAAACTACAATTTGCACAGAAAACCACAGCTGGTGAACACATCTTTAGCTGCATCATCTAACAGAGCTGTGAAACTACAATTTGCACAGAAAACCACAGCTGCTGAACACATCTTTAGCTGCATCATCTAACAGAGCTGTGAAACTACAATTTGCACAGAAAACCACAGCTGCTGAACACATCTTTAGCTGCATCATCTAACAGAGCTGTGAAACTACAATTTGCACAGAAAACCACAGCTGCTGAACACATCTTTAGCTGCATCATCTAACAGAGCTGTGAAACTACAATTTGCACAGAAAACCACAGCTGCTGAACACATCTTTAGCTGCATCATCTAACAGAGCTGTGAAACTACAATTTGCACAGAAAACCACAGCTGGTGAACACATCTTTAGCTGCATCATCTAACAGAGCTGTGAAACTACAATTTGCACAGAAAACCACAGCTGCTGAACACATCTTTAGCTGCATCATCTAACAGAGCTGTGAAACTACAATTTGCACAGAAAACCACAGCTGCTGAACACATCTTTAGCTGCATCATCTAACAGAGCTGTGAAACTACAATTTGCACAGAAAACCACAGCTGCTGAACACATCTTTAGCTGCATCATCTAACAGAGCTGTGAAACTACAATTTGCACAGAAAACCACAGCTGCTGAACACATCTTTAGCTGCATCATCTAACAGAGTTGTGAAACTACAATTTGCACAGAAAACCACAGCTGGTGGAGCTAAATGAACAAAAAATGACGTAATTTGACCTGAAATGACCAAAATATTGAGTTTTCCATTCCTCAAGTGAAGTGACGTCTTTCGACTTGTGTCTCTATGTTTTGCACACAGCGTGATATATACGTCATGAGTGCAAACTGTAGTGACTTATAAAACTTCAGATGTTGATTTCGTTGATGATTTTATGCCATAGAAATGTCATTCTAATCCAATGATATTTGTTAATGTTGATGTTGTTTAGTTTGTAATGTTGTTGACGAAAATTTTAATGAACTTTTTAAAAAAAAGATAAACTAATTTACAAGTGCATTTTCTTCACTATCCATGTGTACTGTTACCAAAGACTGTATAGGGGAAGACAAGCATCCGGTCTCTTTTCCCTATATGAGTAGTGAGGACAGAAACACTGGTTATGTCCCTTTTAAACGTGACACATTTACACGTCAGTAGGCCAGTTGAATTCTCTGTTCAGTTTTTGGATAGCCGCCTCTGTGAATGGTGTACTGTCGCCACTAACGATAACTCTATCAGCCCGGTTCGCTGTAACTCTTAAGTAGTCCATCTTACCCTTTTAGAATATTTGCTGTTCCCCCCACTTTCTATTTTGTTTCTTCTACTGAAAAATGTATGCTGTTAAAGTGTTTGAATACAATGGATTTCGCTTAAAGTTGGAAAAAATGTTGTACTTTTATAAGTGCATGCTGGGGGTTTTAATGTGGGTTTTTTCTTCTTCTGTTGTAAAGGGGGATTTTTTTTTTTTCTAAACTTAAAAGATGAAAAAACACCCCCAAAAATTTTTTCAAGCCAATTTTTGTTTTTTTTTTTTTTTAAATCGGTAATTTGGGATATCAGCTATAAAGTGCTGCCATTTTTCTGCCTACGGCAGATGATTCTCACAAGGAAAAGGAGGGACAGCATTATCAACATTGTCATTCGGTGTAGCATCCTAGTCTTTGAAAGCCCACACACAAGACTTTTCAATACATTGCATATTGATAACAATTTCAAGGAGCTAAATTTGTCATCCTTTTTATCACTTCATAGTTCATTGTATGATACTTATGCCTTAGGTATAAATATACAAATATTCACAAACACACACACACACACACACACACACACACACAACACACACACACACACACCTCTGTGGTCGGTCGCTGTCTCTCTTTCTCTTGTCTCTGCTCTCATCTCTCTGTCTCTCTCTCTCTCTTCTATCGTTTCCTTCCTTCATCTCCCCTCACTTCTTCCGCTCTCTTCCTCTTGCCCTCCCCCTCTGGTTCTCCCTCTCTCTCCTTTTCCTCTTTCCCTCTCCTCCCCTCTCCTCTCCCCTCTCTCTCTCTCTCTCTCTCTATCCTCTCTCAAAGAAAAAAAAGAGAAGAATAAAAACCCCAAAAACCAAAAAAAACTCACCACAAGCTTACACTAACAAAACACACACACACACCAACACCCATCATCAACACACACCCACACACAACCCCACAAACACACAAACACCACAACACAACACACAGACAAATACACCACACAGACACACACATCACAACACACACAACAGACAGCCCGACCACAACACACACACGCACGCGCACACACACGCGCACGCACGCAAACACACACACAGCACGCGCACACACACGCTGGGCCGGGACGGCGCTGCGCAAACACCCACACGCGCACACGCACACGCACACCACGCACCCACACACACACAGCCACACGCACACGCACACGCACACACACACACACGAACGTTTGAATGGTAGGATTTTGCTGAAGGTGCTCACAATCGGTCAGTGTACCACACACACACACACAAACACCTACACACACGCACGTGACGAATGGTATGATTTTGATGTAGGTGCTCCCAATCGGTAGTGTACTGCGCTACCAAGGCAGCCGTTATTCGGCCGCACCAAGTCCATGGCCATGTCGATTTTTGTCCAAGAATAAGATTCGGATTACTGCGGTGTCATGGTACCTGTATAGCTATTCTCCATGATGACATTACCACTTGAAACTCTCCACTAAGAACATGTAGCTTTGCTATTGTCTTTTCTTCAAGGAATGTGCCAATGCTTGGGGAATGTTTCAGATACTGTGCGAACATTCTTTATGAATGTAGTGGATGTCTTTGATGTAAAATGTGGAAAAACGATGTGTTTGGTTGGTTTGAAATGTCAAAGGATATGACTACCATATTTTTTGCAGACCATAAAGCATGCTTATTTTGTCAGACTAAGTCCGAAGTGAGACCCCTGCGCCTTTGAATAGACCCCAAATGAAGAAAGCGTTGTTTACAAAAATCAGAATTTAAGTGCAAAAGTGGGACGGTGCGCTTTTTGTTGTAAATGAGTGGCACGGGTGTAGAGGGCACACAGAGGCTATCAAGTAAACCCAAGTGCGAACCTGGGTACAGGGGATTTTTCTCTCACTTTTCACTAGGACGCAACGGTCTGGAACGTGGAGCCTCGGATGAGACGGAGAAACCAAGGTCCCGTGTGCCCATGCACTTAGCACAGAAGTTTGTCATTTGGTCAAAAAAATTTACACACACCCCTTTCCTTCCTCATCAGGTCACACAAAAATTCATGCAAAAAAAAAATAAAAAATTCGGTTGGCACGCTTCTGGCTGCAACGCGCACTCCAGGTGGGAGCACCGAATTTCACAGAGACGGCTTCTGTGATATAAAGTATATGATATGCCTTAAGGAGTCCATAAATTACGATATTTGATCTTTCTCTTAGTAAGACCATGACCATGATTCACAAAAAACTGTAGTCTTTAATACATAAGGAAAGTGGGCTCCTGTGGTGGATGACAGGCAACCGTTGACACACCTTCGATCAGAGACCCGATAATTTGCGTTGCCCAAACCCTGAAACAGGTGACTTGTGTTTTTAGTAACCTTTTTCAACGCCCAGCCATAATTTCAGCCCAAAATTGCCATTACATTTACCTGGGTAGAGAACAAAAACCATCTGCAGTATGGCGGATTCTTCTGTGACAATATAAAATAAGGTTATTATATCTTTACTTCCCAAAACTAAGACAAAGGGTCTTTGGATAATAGACCCAATTTGATGCCTTTTTAGTGACATAGCTGTTAAAATCACTGTGGTGCTAAAATGCGGACTTTGGCGGTGAAAGGGTTAAACCTTATTTTATTAACGTATAAAAAAAGGATGAGTAGAATCATGTCTTTTGTGAAATGTAGTTTGGTGAGTGTGAAATAAGTTTAAATCCTCCGGCTTGGAACAGGCACATGTGGGACATTATTAGATATATAAAGATGGCGGGACGATCTGGAGGTACTGCAATACCAGGGCAGGTCCCGAGTTAAACCATAAAAATGTAAGTGTATGACAAAATCTTGTGAAATGTGTGTGTGTGTTTGTTTTGTTTTGTTGTTGTCGACCTGCTTAACACTATGTGGGGACCTTGGGGAAAACGCCTGGCCTCAGCCTATTTCTCAGTGCATGCCCCCCGAGCCTGGCACCGCGGTAAACTAACCTCCTAGCTTTTGGGTGGTTGTAAACAAACGCGTCTTTACACAGCTGAATGATGGCCTTTTGCAACCAAATTTTGTGTACCCCCCCACACCTGGCTGCTGGGCATGTCTGTGTATTTTTTAAGTTGACCCCACTAACCCCCCTCCCCCACCAAACCCAAAAACGAGAACGATTCAGTGTTTACCCCCTCTTGGACTTGGTTTTGAAGCCCACCACCAACATTGCAACAGCCAACAAACTCGGTCTCTTGTTTTTCCACAATCCATCCCTGTCACTAGTTTCACAATCGTCCACACTATCGTCGCAGATAGAGTCCAGGAAAAAACCAATTCTGGGTCCCTGCTGTCAGGTTCATCCAAGTCAAGCAGTTGAAGAATCTCCTCTCTCGCAAGACTTCGTTTATATGCCATTTTTCATCACTAGTTGCTGTCAAATTGTACATCGAAACCAAGTTAATTCGAGAAACGGAAGTAATCGAACAAGGGAAACAACTCACAGAACAAACTGTGTTCTGTATTGGAAAATAACACACGAGTTTGTACCTTATACCGTGATCCTACTGTAGTCGCGACCCATCCACACAGAATGTACTGCAGTTCCTCTAAAGTGCGACCCGTCACCCAATGTGTTGAGGACTCCAGGGATCATCCTAACGGCCGAAAGCACTTGAACACTATGTACAAATACAACAGCTAGTGATGAGAACATTATCGTGTTGAGCGTTTTTGATTCCCCCGCATGTGGCAGCCACACTCCGACTTCGGAGGATTTTGGACTAAGGTAGCTAGGAGCTGCCATGGCTAAAGACAATTCCATGCATGACATAGCAGAACATAACGTTTTGATGTAGACTTGGTATTCTTGTTTAAAGTTATGTCAATTGGTTGACAAAGCCTCATGCCAAGGCGTTGTTTATTTGATTAAACGTCATTTTCTCTTCAAGTGTTTTTAGACGACTATGATATTATAAATGATTGATATCCAAATTTTGATATTTTTATATTAAATTAAGCATAAATAGGAGCTTAATTCAATTAACAGAACAACAAAGAAAGCTTACTCTGTTTAAAAGAGAAAAGGAAGAAATGAAATAAAATAGAAATGAAAATGTTATCCTAATAACATAACCAATAGGCACTGTGAAGTAAATATTTTGACACATTAGAAGAAATAAAGTAATTGAAGTTGCATTTTTTTTTTTTAAAGAATAAAAAAAATTAGACAAATTAGATTTGGTCAAATGTGTGTGGTGTGTGTGGCACAGTAGCTTTTCTCAGCTCCTTGCAGTTTATGCCTTTTGTTAACATTGGTCACCAGCATAAAACCAATTTAAGGTTTTTATTCCATTAGGCTTACATTGTTTCATAGTGGCACCACTTTGTAAGGTATTTTCCTATCCCTAACCACATCAATGATAGAATATTTGCTGCTGTTAAAAGAAATAAACTTGAAACTAACAGAAAAACAAATAGCTCTCTGTGGAAACTGAACGGAAGTAGATTGATGGGAAATTGTGTACTGTGCGTGTGTGTGCGGCGTGTTTGCGTGTGTGTTTTCTTTTTTTGTGTGTCAATGTAGCGAATCTGTCCGTCTGTTCTGTCTGTTTCTTTTTATGGCATGGGCAGAGAGAACAGCACAACAGAATCACCATTGAAGGTGTTAATGTACTGTTCTCATTTCTTGCCAGGACATGAATGACTCAATCCCGCAGAAAACTGGGGGTTTGGCCAGTGCAGATGAAGTCGGTCACCTAGTGGTCTACCTGGGCCTATGAGGAGGTTTGCGATTGTGTGTCTTGGTCATTCTGTGTGACCATTCACTCCACACTAGATGGAAAAGAGGGTTTCCGCTGATTCAGAAAATGAGCTGAAATTGTACACAGTGGAGAGCTTCTATTCTTCTTCTTCTTCTTCTTCTTCTTCTTCGCTGTGCCGTGGCCACATCGGCACTTGATTGTTTGCCTTCAGAACCCAGGAGGTTACACTCAAAACCCCACTTTTGCGGAAGAAAAGGCCCCAAGCCTGAAAAGAAACATAAAAGTAGAGTGGTGAGATAAAAAGAAGATAAAATACAGGGCCAGCTAAGTTTGATCTTCTTGGGGTCGTGTGGGGGGGGGGTGGGGGGGTGGGGAGAGGCGTGCTTGGTTAATTAGTCTTATTAACCCAAGGTGGAGCCATCAGACACAGGAGGTTAGTTTGTCCTAGTCTGGTGCTCCCCCGATCAATGATGCACGGACCCAACCAGCGCGCAGACCGTGATTACTCTATTCGGTAAAGGTCAAGATGTTTTACCCCCTACATTTCTCTGTTAACTCCATTTTCCGTTTGCCTTTCTCACCATATCCATTGAAGATGTTGTATTTTATGCACATTTTCGTAATATATTTGTTCAATAATTAATTGCAGCTGATAAAGGCATTATCCTAATAGGACACCCACACCCCCCCCCACCCATGTTTTAGTGTTTTTTTTTAAAAAAACTGCAGTACACCGCAGCATATCCAGTCGTGGTTCATTAACATTTTTCAGTATATAGAGGGGGGGGTAGGGTTAGGGTTATTATTCCAAAAAAGAGTAATTAGCTGGAAAATGTTCTTAAAAATACAGCTTTATGTTTGGTAGAAAGGAAAAAACGGAAAAATGGAATTAACCAAGAAATGCAGGGGGGGGGTGGTGGCACAACTGACTTTTACCCTTATTCTTAATAGGTTAGTCACATAATAAGGTCAGGGCAGACCTGCCTACTGCTATGATTTGGGCCGTAGCAGCTACGAAAAATAAAGCTTTCCTACGGAGCTACGGCAACCTTAACGTTGCTACGGAAAAAACAAATGTGCCCATTTTTATTTTTTGCTTATGCCGTTCCGGTTTTTGTCGGCTTCAAGAGCAGAAGCCGTGTCACGCGCGATAACTAGTACTTCCGTTTTATCAAAGTGAGCGCCATGCGTTCTTATTACATTCTCTGGAAAAAAAGGCGGGACTCCATGTGCAGCAGTAGCGATTCGGGGAGATGTTCAAACGAAGAAAAACGAACCCAAAACAGAAAACGAAAATCAGTGGCACACCATCTTGTTCTGAAGAAAAAACATCGGCCTGCGCACAAGTTTTTAAAATAGCTTACACGGAGGAGTGGCCTGCATCGTCAAGAAGTTGACTCAGTGCGAACCATGCTTGCTGCAGTGAAACTCTTGCCATGCGGACTTCTCTGTGAATCATTGCGGTAGAGACGATGCCGTCAACACGTTCAATCAGCGAAACAGATTAGCGTGAGGTTTTGGCTCAGGCAGAGAACAAATCCCCCCCCCCCCTGATTGACGTTGTTTGTCGAGGCTAGGAAAAATTTGCAATGCTACTGAAAATTGATGGCTGGGCTACTGATTTGGGAAAATTCCAAGTAGGCAGCGTCTGCCAGGGGTCTCCCTCTGGGAAAAAACCTAGTATGGCCTTATAGTCTGGAAAAATATGGTACAAGGTGTCACTGTCACTGTCAGTGTAACTTGATACTGGCTTCAACTTCGGAATCGTGGAACGATGATAACAGCCATGTTAGTGATTGTTTAAAACCAAATTTAAATGCTTGATTTGCCTTATAAGATAAAAAAGGCATCATTCCCCAAGTACTTTGTGAGTATCTTAAAACATATAAGTCTAAATGTTTGCTTGATTCCAGCTTGAGTACAGCCTCAGCATGATACTCTTTTACCGCATGATGTATGCTGGAAGCAGAAGGGCTGTAGATGGGTTGTGTTGGTTTCCCCTGTGGGATAACGGGGCGATCTTTCAGTACAATAGTTCCCCCACATGGAAGGTCTCTACTAGCAATTACTCTAACTTATCACTCCTTGTGACTCTTTTTTTGCTCTTCTGACTATCATTACTATTTTTCTGCCTTATTGGTATTCTGCTTTTTTTAATCAAAACAAATCTTCTCGATGATGTACTCTTTTAATCCTCTGAATCAGAATAATATACGGCTGAATGCAACAGGCGAGACAGTGAAAACTGAAAAAAGCGGACTAGACACCTCACCCATTATGGCCTTTGAACACAGAAGGAAAAAAGAAGGTTGTGTTGATTCGTGCGTCCTATTTTCTAAGTGACTGTAATCGTAATACAGTGGAATCTGTGTAATTTGGCCATCGGATAATCGGCCAAAGCCGCTAACGGCCAATTTCCTCTGGAACGGAATTTTTTATTAAGCATGTGTTATTTTGTTCGTTTTACGCCAAAGCTGAAATCTTTCAAATTTCCTTTATTGGACACTTTTCTTTTCTAATTTTTCCTCTTTGCCCCCCCCACCCCTTTTTTGAGAGGGAAAAAAACGAGGCAGACAAACTGACAACACGCTTTTGACGTTTACATGGGTTGAGTGTGAAGTTGGAAGGTGAGCTGTTGTCAATTGAAAGACCCTGCATGGCGTTAAAATCACATCAAGAAAAACAAAATCATTGTCTTTTTATCATGCTTCTGTCAAGTATGTAGGATTAATAAAACACACAACACACACACACACACATCACAAAAAAGGGAAAGAATTGAATTGAACTGCAACATTTAATTTTGACGTCATTGCTTTGACTCGCATAATTGGTCCTACAGTTCTCGATGTCCGTTTGTATCGGCCGATTCGCTTTATTCGGCCATATTTTCCTGGTCCCAAAGTGGCCGATAAGCGGATTACACTGTAGTCTTTCTTTGTTTTCTCGTTGCAGTCCGGCCTTTGATGACAGGGCAGGGAGTTATCATCGAAGGGGGAGGGAGCGTGGAGGAAGCGGCAGCTTGCTAACACTGTCATGCTTACCTCTGGGTGCTGTGATGTGGGTGCCATGTCATCTGTCATCGCAGGTGGTCATAGTAGTTTATCAGTGACTCCAGCCAGATCTATCCAATGAAGTCCAATGAAGTGATTTGTGTACAATTATGTTATGTGCAGTGTATTAAACAAATTTATTGTCTCTGAATCAATCATTGTTATGATTTTGTATGATGCGGGGGATTTACCTAGTCCCAGTAGCATCAAATCTTGAAACAATTGGTGGTTACCAAGTCAAACATGTTGAAATTGAGTAAACAAAATTTGTATGATTTTAGTTATTTCTTTTTCTTACTGAAACAACTAAAACTGAATCCTACTTAAAATTGGGTATCTCATTGGCATAAATAGGTGTTTTTGTTTTAGCATTTTGCCCTTCTAAAGATGTTTGGACTTTTGTTAGGTTAGGCGCATTCGCTGATGACTACTAAAGCATCTGTGTTTATTCATGTTAAATCTGTATATTAACTTGAATACATTTTGATTGGAAAAACTGGTCTATCATATTTTTGAATGAATTTAATGACTTTGCATTAACTGCTTCATCAGGAAGGTTATTCCATGATTTATTACTTGTTAGTTAAAAAACCGTTTTGGCTAGTCTGGTGCTAGTATCTTTTTTGTATAGTTTGAAATTATGGCACAGGTTCATCACCCTTGGTTGTGCTTTCATGCGAGGCCCGTAAAGTAACAATAGCGAAATGTTACAGTGTTGAGTGTTTTGGGCAAGATTTTTCAGTTTCTGTCGCAATGTTAGGGTGGATCAAATATTTGAGAGAAAGGTAGACCGTCATAAGAGTTAACATACTGATGTTATTGTGTTTGTTATAAGAGGTCTAGACACTCCTTGTGAAGTATCATGTAAGGTTGGATTTCATAGACTCAGATAGTTTGTACTCTATTTGGAGGAAGATTGACTTTATTATGAAGTGTTGATGTTTATTTTTAGGAATGAAAACTAAACATAAGATTGACTGATTGTGACTGTGATTTTGTTTAGCTAAGAACAAATAGGTTACTACATATAAAGATACTTTGGACTGTTGCAGGGTCATGTGTATGGTTCGTGCCCATGGTCATTTAAAGAAACCATTGTAAGAAAGAAAAGAAAATACCTTAGGTGGTTTCGACAAGCTGCTACAGAAAAAAATAGGTTGCTGTTTGTTTGGGGAAAAGCACCTTTACAGTTCGATGCTTGGAGTCAAACGGACCTGTTTAGATAGTCATTAACTATTATTGAACTTAGTACGAAAACGAATAACTTGTATAAAAAAGACTGCCAGAAATATAAAAAGCAAAAATCCCCTTTAATATTTCTGCAGTCATTGTTGATATGAGTTATTAGTTTTGTAGTAGGTTCAATAATACATCAATGGACTAACTAAGCTAGTCCGTTTTGACTCCAAGCCCAATCGAATTTTGTTTGCATAAGAGACACTTTACATTAGCATCATCTTTACTTGTGCATATCATGGTGAGGACAGAAGACGAGTATCCCATGGTAAAGTTAGCCCTCTCTAGGACACAGACGCCAAAATTCGACCAAATTTGTCAACTCATGGCAGCCCGTAAGCGCCGATTGCCCCGCTGCACTCCAGGTCTAGTACGTTCACTTTCACTTCCCCTACCCCACAAGCACATATACTAAGTTGTTCTTCTGTTCCTGACTCTCGCTGGTCCGTTTTGGTCTACAGCAAGGGAAAGCAACCCACATAGCTTTTGAACGGATTTTTCGAAGTGACCCCAAAATATTTTCTTCTTTCACTTGACGTGAACACAAATTAGAAGGGCGCGATGCCGGACTGCCATACGAATTTTTTTGTATATCCAATCATGGTTGTTTGTGGACAGGTGGTGTAGTTTAAGAATAAAATATCTCATTGCTATCAATCATGCTCATCTTCAGATAAAATGAAATGGAGTAGCCTATGTGGGTGATTTTTTTAATGAAAATATTTGGTAGTGACGTGGATGTTAATTCCCACTCGGGAACGGGATCGATAACGGTAGAAGCGTTGGGAGTCATTGGGTCAAGGAGTCTAGCCGTGACAGAGAAGGAAAACAAGAAAGGCGAAAGACAGTTGTGACTGTTCATGAGCCATGAAACAAAACATTCCAAATACTTTTTTTAAATTAGCTACTTTTAATTTAAAGCTGCATTTGTTTCGTATTGAAATGAAAAGTGTATGTATATCAGTGTTCGATATTACAGGTTTATTAGTTATGATATCTCTTCTTCTTTTTAGTATCGAGTGAAAGCAATAGATAATAAATCAAGTGACGTTATTGATGATGATGATGGCCATTGTGTGATGTTGATTTACGATGTGGTGAAGACTACCGCAATTCGTGTTCCGTCATCTGCAAGGGCAAACAATAAAGCTGTAATAATATGTACTGTCTTAAGCCCGAAAATCTACCTATTACCTCAATTGAAGTACAACGGCCACTTAACCTTTTTTTTTTTTTTTTTTGCCTATATGTTCACTTGTACCCATTTTATCAGACATCCATGCTGGACTTCTCTGATGTGTCTCTTATCAAACCATTCGTTGTATGGTTGTCTGAACCATTCACTGCCAACGTCGCATTTTAGCACACAATGGTTTAACAAACAGTCACAAAAGGGCATCAAATCAGGACCTTGTAGCAAAAACCCTATTTCTTAATTTGGGGATCAAAGATAGGCTAATAATGGCACAGATGGAATTCGCAAATGACAGAATTTATTTCTCTACCCCAGTTAAGGTTAATGGTATTATGGCTGTGAAAAAAGGAGTTCGTGATGTAAAGGGTAAAGAAAAATAAAACC
Source organism: Phymorhynchus buccinoides (assembly GCA_017654935.2). Lineage (NCBI taxonomy): Eukaryota > Metazoa > Mollusca > Gastropoda > Neogastropoda > Raphitomidae > Phymorhynchus > Phymorhynchus buccinoides. Next base: position 317,526 of record JAGGCT020004085.1, on the reverse strand, counting down.
TTTTTTTTTGCCTGAAACCTACATCTTGTTCTGCTCTTAATAGACCCTCACTGGAAACGGAAGGATAAAAACTGTGTGCAGTGATGAGCAAAACACAATTTTTTTACAGCACTGCCAAACATCTTAATGGAAACAGCGAAATAAATAATAATGAAAAAAATTTTTAATGCTATATAGCGCATATCTTGCAAGCAACTAATGCGTTCCATCCACCATTCATACTTATCAACAACAAGATAAAAACCACATAGTAAGATAAATGCCAGGAGCCTTCTTCTGCAGGAGGTTCGATATGCAGGATTTTAAATGCTAGTAAGCCAGCGTCGCCGGATATGAGAATTTAAAAACGCAATGATTTCCACGCACCACACTGTACGAAAAAAGGGCCATATTATAGCATTGTATACAAAGGAAGTTAAACACTTGATTAGTCAGATGGGGTGAAAAAAGTGAGCAGTAAAATTCTGTGTGGTGCTACCCCTGCACGCCTCCGGGCCTATTTCCCCTGCTAGGATTATTTATATTCCCAGGATCACCATGTAAATGATGTTTTACGCGTCAGCCATCAGAAAAATTCCCATCAACCTTTCCTGGGTGGAGAAAAAAAATCTTCTGTGATATGGGGATTCCTCGTGAAATATTTAAAATAAGGTCTACCTTCCTCCAAACCAAGACAATAGGGTCTTTGGATAATAGACCCCAGTTGATGCTTTTACTGACATGGGTAAATCACTGTGGTGCTTAAGCGACTTGGCGGTGTAAAGGGTTACGATATTACAGACGGAGCTTAGTCCATTTCTGTCATCCTTTATTATCGGCCCACAAGTTGCAAAGAACGCAAGAACCAGGTGACTCATCTAACTTGATGGTTAACCCTTTCATCGCCAATTCGCATATGCCACCACAGGATTAACACCATTCACAAAAGGCACAAATCAGGGCAGCTACCACAAGACCTTATTTTCTTAATTTGGGAGCTAAGGATAGGCCATCAATGTTACACATGCACAGATGAATCCACCAATATGGCCGATAATTTCTTCTTACCCAGTTAAGTTAATGGCATTTTGGGGTAAAAAATGGGCTGGCGGCGAAAGGGTTTAAACAAGGATTTATCAAAAAGAACAATACAGAAATAGCAGCATGCAACGAATTGGAGTTACAAACAAGCATTGCATACATGACTAACTTCTTGGACTAGCTTAGCGTGATCGTCTTATCATAGTCATCTATAGCTTCCTACTTAGGTATTAGGTACTTTATAGTCACAGAGGGTTCTGTTTGGAAATCGGCGTTGGATGTGTAGATATGGAGTGAGGTGCGCGCAACCAATTTATTTTTGTAATTTGATTTGGGATGCGATTTTGTGTGAATGACAACTTGTCCGATGCCACGGGTTTAGCGTAGCAAGGCATGGGCACACAGGACATCGGTTATCCGGGGGTCTCATCAGAAGATATTCAGTTTTATAGACAACAGGATTATTTATTATACAACTGTCCTTATTTTAACCAAAAGACATTCGTTTTGCTCTTGATTATATATATGTTATTACGTTTGAATAAAGATAGTTTGCTGGATGTGTGATGGTTGAGAATAATTAGACGCTGTTAACAAGATTTTCAGTTTTGTCTAAGTCTTCGACTGTAGTCTTTTTGATAATAATTGTTCAATGTTGGATAGTATGATGAGTAAAACCGTATATAGTTACTGGATTTAAGATATCTTTTTACACAGACGCCCACAAAGGCAAAAAGTGATTGATAATGGAATTATTTAATGAATTTGATCTTTGTCCTTTAAGAAAAACCAGTTGTAGCTAATGAACAAAGAGCTCAATTGCTTATTTAAGGGCAAATGAATCAAGTTTATAGTTTCTTCCTACTGTTTGCTATAACATATGTATGGGTGCTTTTGTGTATGGCAAAGTTCTGTATATGTATATGTTGTAGCAATTGAGAGAAACGATTTTGACAAGGGTATAAACTACAACAAACAGAAAGTGTGTTGGTGGGTTTTTTTGTTGTGGGGGGTTTATGGTGTGATTGAAGAGAAGAGGCTGTGCATGTTGTCTTATTTATCCCAGTCTCATATCTGTTTGCATCTCCTTCCAGATACAAGGAACTTTTATTAGTCTTTATATAGAGCCGTGTGGTCATGGCATAAGTGGGTAATGTCCGATGGAACACGTTTTGCAAGAAACAGTCAGGTCACCAGAAAACCCTACAGTGACGCAACATCACTGCTGTGGTTTACAGAAACAAAACACCGTCAAAGCGGTGATCTCCTTGGCAGAGTGCGGAAGCAGCTTTCTTCCAGTGAAGCGCCGAGTTAGGACAAATCGTTTGCAGAAATTCCACCAACAAGCCTTTTTATCAGTGCAACTCGCCAAGGAGGATCGACGTGTTTGATTTAGGAAACCAGATAAGCAAAGGAGTGTTCCAATGCTAAAAAGGCCATCTTTTGGGACCGTGTACATGTTCTTGCAAAAATCAACTCAGAGTGCCCCTTAATCAATTGAAATGAATTACCTTTCGCGGAGATTTATGTGTCAGTACTTCTAGTTGTGTTGTAAAGCATATTGATTGGTACCGTTAGTAAAAAATTTTCTATATTTGTTGGCTTTTAAAACAATCAATGTTCTCTAAAAAGAACCCCCCCACTTCTCCGCTCTCTCTCTCTCTCTCTCTGCAGTGTTGTGTTGGTAAAAAGACAGATGGCCTAAAAGATCATAATACCCAATTACCATCGCACTTCATGCGCGGTAACTAAACAAAGAACAAGATTTTTTTTTATTTGACAAAGGCAAGTCAAAGGATGCTTTACTCCCAGCAATATCAATGATGTCGTTATTTGCAAGCAGTTGCGTCGCTGTAAAATTCGTGTTTCACAGAGAAAGTAGATCGTATGGGATTTGGGAGTAAGGGAGAGGTTGGGAGAGAAGGATAAACGGAGATAGTAAAAGGCGAGGTACCAAGTCTGAGGCTGCTAGGTGGTGGGTAAGCTGCTTTGAGGGGCTCGACTGGACTATAAACAACATAAAAAAACAGGTCCGTGGACAATCGCACACTGTCACAAAGAACAATGTTCGGAGCCCATAGCGAGTGCTGAGGGGGGTATAGCCCTGCTGGGTTCGCTTGGGACTAAAAAATAAAAAACCATGTCCGTTCGCTACCACGCACACTGAAACAGAACATAAGTTCGGAGCCCATCGGAAGATCGAAGCTGTACAGTGGAGGGCGGGCACTGGGTCGTCAACGACACGCCAGACGTCAGCGTAGAATCTGTAGAGACAGCTAAAAAAAAAAACGCCCCACCCACCCGAAGAACGGAGAAAGAAAGGCCGTCTCACCAATTTCTTAAATCCACCGTGAAGGGAATGGGCCCAATTACACCAGGAAGCACAGCCCCAAGTCCCCAACAAGAACAACTCGCCACCTGCAGGCGTACCAAACTGCCAGCAGCAGGACCTGTACCGCCAGCAGTCCTTCTTCCCGATAGACCATGGCCGAGTGGAAACGTGCCCCACCATGGCAGGCATCAGCCGGTGGGAAGCCTTTCAAACCCCAGATTGACCCCTCTCCGTCCTCCCCCGGCTCCTGTTTTCACCTTGCCCAACTCCTCCCCGTTCACCGACGCCACCAAACCCTTCCCTGACCCTCATTTTACTGCGGCTCCGATCACACGTCAGTCCACGGTTCATTATGTGTAGTGTCCATGGACAGTCCGAGATCACCTCAGCCAAACCTAAAGAACCGCATAACCCCTTTTAGCTGACTGTCAGAATCTTCATGTACGTTGAAGGCAGACAGAAACGAAGAAGAAGAAGGATGTTGCAAAAAGATAGTTATTCATGTTTCTTCGCCCACCCCACCCCCCACCCCTATCTCTCTCTCTATCCTGAGAGGGTCGTCATGAAAAAAGCATGTGCTTTATATTGCCCTCTGAACCTCTGGGTACAGGGGATGTTTCCTCTCATTCGCACGAGCCAACGGTCTGCACGTGGAGTCTTCGGCAGAGACGATAAACCAGGTCCGTGTGGCCCCATGCAATTAGGCGATACGTTTAACCCAGGGCCAACGAACAAGTTGTCATTTGGTCAAAATACACCCCCCCCCCCCCCATCCCTCATCAGAACAAAAATCGCATGCAAAAACAAAACAAAAAAAATTGGGGGCGCGCCTCTGGCAGCGTAGCGCTCTCCAGGTGGGAGCAACCCGAATTTCACAGACGGCCTCTGTGACTAAAAGTATCCTAAGTACTATTTACCTATAAATACATAAATCATTCAATTCAACTCTCTCTCTCCTCTCTCTCTGCTCCTCTTCTCTCTCTCTCTCTCTCTTCTCTATTTATGTCTGCAGTGTGTCTCTTTCCCTCTCCTCTCTCTTCTGTCCTCTCCCTCTCTCTCCCCCCCCCCCGTTCTCTCTCTCTCCCTCCTTCCTCAAGGACATATGTAAGCATCGGTATCGCCGAAAATCTTTATCCTGTCAAATAATTGGCTTCCAGTGCCAGTGTCCTCCATTTTACCACTTAGCTTTTTTCCTTGATACATAGTGAACATATCTAGAACCATGTCATTCTCGTCAATGGTTTTCCTGTAGTAATTACTTCAACACCAACATCAAGTCCACATTGTTCATTATACCACGCGATGCTTTAATTATATTTTGATGTTTCCACCCCCCCAATTCATATGGATTTTGTTTATTTCCCTTGAGTGATGGAAATGTTATGTCAATCTTATTTTTGCTTGCTTGGTGTGAGTGAGAGGCAGGCGCAAGAAGATGTGTAGCTTATCCTTACCTCCGATTTCGTATTCTCTTCTTCTCTTCCCTCTGTCGCAATTTGTGCAATGCAAAAAATATAATGAATGCAGTTCCTACGTCCACTCGGGAGTGCAAAACAGCACAAGGAATTAACGAAGAAACCACAACCAGCCATCATCAAGCTACGAGCGATTCCGGAGGTACTGCAAAACCAGGATTGATCGGAACAACAGTGCAAGGAAATAACAAAACGGATGGAAGGCAGTTAACGTCGCGTATGGCTTGCGCATGTACGACGGCTGAAACAAACCAACCATGTATAATAAAATTATGTAAATTTAGAACCTCTTCGAGGACTGCAATGTTAAAAAAGACTGATTGGATCTGTATAAGACTGCAACATGGATCAGGGCGGGCGTTCTTGTAGACCCAGGCTATTAGATGTGAGGAACGATTACTAAACTGTGGAAGACAAGGAGCCTATATTGGATATTAGATAGGACGCCCTTGATCTGGCTCGCACAAAGACTCCCTTAAAACACAGCAATGGCAACACGGAACAACAGGTGGTGTAAGACATTCCTAAAAGGACAGACACAGAAGGGCGGGTGGGCAAAAAACATCATCTAACATGACGTAAGGGCATTCCCCAGGGTAGTAATCCTGGGGCCAATACGTTTCAAAATTTTATCAAGTGATCTCGGGGGAAATACAAAGGTCTGTAAGATCTGCAAGACGAACCAAAATTTACAACTGTTCAAACAATCAGACAAATACTAAAATGACATAGAAAACTATAGAAGGTCAGAAAAGGGAATCCATTTATGCAGGAAAGTGCAAAAGCATGCTGGGGCTATGACAACCCAAAATGAAACTATGAAATTCCCACGGTTCAGCTAAAGATGTTTTGGAAACGTTCAGATGAAAAAGACGTAGGGAATCATATTTGAACTAAACCAAAGTTGATAAACACATACAAACCAGCAGTAAACAAGCCAATCTAAATTGGTTAATAGAAGAAGTTGTATGGAATTAAAACAGAAGTTTTTTTGTGTATTTATAATATGATAAGGTTTAGTAAGACCTCATATTGAGATGGAAATCTATTGGATTATATTCATTCTAAAGACAATCACACAAATTCAGGGACAAAGGGCGAGCACCAAATTAATAAAACAATACAAAAAAAGGAATACGGGGGACAAGAACTCATAAGTTAAGTACACCTTAAAAATTTAGAAGATAGAGGGGAGATTCAATAAATGTATATAAAATTGAATAACCCTGACAAAACTAACAAGCATTGTTCAATTTTCACGATTTGAGAACCAGTAAACAGTGACATCTAAAATGAAACCAATAGCAGTCAGTAGAAAGGGGAAGGACGTGGGTAAAAAGCGCATGGGCGGGTAGTGATAAGCCCCCCCCCACCCCCCCCCCCCCCCCCCCCCAAAAAATATCCAGAAAGTAAAGCAATATTTCAGTCTCAGGGCCATGAGACGAGAGTAAGTCTGCATTCGTTCAGGGCAAATATTGACGAAATTTCTTATTCAGAGATAATGGTGGTGGGCTTCTACCGCTCACCATGCGCTTTTACCCCGTCTCCCCTCATAGAGGTCACAAAATTTTCATTCCTAAAGTAGTCACCCAGCACGGTGAACAATATATCTCCGCACAACAAATGGCCCAAAAAACCCATTCAAAAACTCCAGATAGGACCCAAAAATTAATGTTTTTAAATACTGTTATGATAAGACGACCAATGATGGTTCAAAAAGTGCACAGGCTGTGCCAACTGATTGATGTGACAAAACCACACACAACAAACAATCAAAAGATAGGGGACACTAAGAGGCCGCGATGCTGGCGCCCTGAGACTGACGACCTGACCATGGTATAAACAAAACTTTATGTCTGAAATCAGTACTAGTGCAAAAGGCGAGAAGGATGCAGATTTTGCGCTAACAAAACTTGCTCTAGCTTATAAAAGTCACCAACGAGGAAAGATATGAATTCTATTTAGAAACAGGGAACGTGAAGATACGGCAATTTAGACGGCTTAGTAGAGCAAGATTGATACATTGTATCGATGAGGGGAAGCAACGCCGGTGTCGTCCACACCAAAACATCTGTGTCGAAAGTTTCTATTTTAGGAATCCCGTCACAATTAACGCAAGGTACACAAAGGCGTACACAACCGTAACCATTCGTGTCACCTGCCTGCCGTTGGTCCTGAGTATAAGGGATGATTATCTTAGAAGCTTCAATATATGTGTGTGTAAGCTTGGTCTATGGAGGGTAGATTAGGTAGCTTCTCCACCAGGTAAGTTGGTGTGCTGTAAAGTGTTACTGGGGGCCCCGGTTGTTGACGTGTTCTTGAAGCTGTGTTTAGTTGTCTCTGCTCGAATTCATGGTCGCAGGGTTGTATTCAAGTAAACAGGTTGTCGGTGTGTGCCTGTCGACTGGCAAACTGTCGATGATTGAAAGTGTGTCTAACGCTCAGCATGGAACAGAGCACCTACGGGACCATTATAACGACAGATAGGGGGACGTACGATCCTGAAGAAGCAATACGAGAAGGTCCGAAAAAGGTTTTTTATTACGCAAAATAAATGTGTCTAACGCTCGAAAGGCGTGAGTAGGGCTAGTAGTGTGTTTTAGTCACAGAGGGATTCATTATTAATAGCTATACTACTAGAGGAGCGATTGACTGAATGCTGGCAAGAGTGTTATTATTTCTTGTGCATAGATGAGCGGGGTGAAGCATTATGATGGTAATGATGGTTCCCTTGTGACATGATAAAATCGAACTTAATTGACGAGGCAGGGCACACCAGTAATACTGCCACAAGGCATGAATAAAGGAAGAAGCAGATACCCCACACGATACGCGTCGATAGAATGAATGATTCGCTGGAGGATGCCACAAACAAAACCACACAGGCCTACCAACAGGCGACCGTCGAGCCAGCCCAAATGATGCGGTCCGTTTGAAACTTTCCAACACCCAGAGAGGCTCGTCATCAAGTTTGCGTCATACGAACCAGTCTGATTTGACTGGATAGGTGAGTTCATATGCTACTAACGCATATCAGTCCATATGAAAACGTTTGATATATATCATAAATCCTAATCTGTGCCGGACACGAAGCTTGTAGTCCACGCTGAAGCATTATAGAAGTGCCACACAGCATTGTGATGTCTCAAGCGTGATGATGTAAAATAAAGTTCTGGATTTGACCACAACTACATTTTATGAAAACAGTGCCATATCCAGCATCAGTACAACCTCCAGCACACGAATGGCCACCAGAATTACCCCTTCTTCCCCGTTTTTTTTTCACTTTCTTCACCCCTTTTCCCTTTATCAAGCACCGCACACACTAACTCAAAACTTGCCTGCTCATGTGTGTCTCGAGATAATATCCGTGACAACACGATTCCCTTTCAATGTGGGGGGTCCTTGTCAAGAGCTGTTGCCTTGTGTTCTGACTGCATACATGTCACGCCTTCATAACGCGATGCTACGCCAAGCCACCGTTTCAGACTTCTGTCTTTGTGGTGTGAGAGAGTCGCCCGTTTTGTTGGTCGTCTTATGTGACCTTCGGGCCGTGCTTATAGAACCCCGATTTGCCCTCTGCTGCCTCTGACCCACCCTCCTTTGAGAGTTGTATTTTATTCGTTCCGCTTCACACGCGCGCACCCGGCTAGTTATCTATTGTGATTTGTGTGTATCCTGTCTCCGTTGCTCCACTGTCAGGGCCGACAGCCCAAGGAACCCCGCACCGGTCACTCCAGAACTACCAGGTATTTCCGCCGGCAACTTGCATGGTGCTTGGGTGTTGTGCTTGCTTTGACAGGACTGTTTCACACACACACCCTGTGATTGTGTTGTGAGACAGGGAAATCGGGAGGAATTCTCCTCCCCCCCACACTTGTTGTCAACTATTTCCAGATGTGCTGAGAAACACTTAAACACACAATCCGGACATAAACGGAAGCAGGGCCAGCACCTACTCTATACTGGCTGGCACAAGCGTGGGACTAACAGCTTCCGTGTTCCTGGACAAATTTCAGGATTAATATGTTGATCACAAAACGTTTATTTTATGTGACGTGTTGCTTATTAGTTTATGATCAGTATTGAACGTCGCTATAAAGTCAGAATCAGGACTGTTGGTTCTGTAAGATCAGCAACTGAATTCGAAGGACACTCTCTGGGGTGGAAAAGTGTCACAAAACTGCACCTCCTAAAAATTGGCTGAGCTCGCCATGCGCCTGTTTAGGCTGGTGGTTTGGGTGGCGATCCTCCAGCGAAATCCATTCTTCTATCGAATCGCGATAATCCAGGTGGTGTCTCTGTCTAATCCTGTTCAATTGCTGTCATGTGGCAAGCTAAGCTACTGGTGTGCCCTGACCTCGATCAGATTAATGTTCGATGTATCATTGTCAACTAGTAGGGAAACCATCAGCCCTATTGACTCACCACGCTCAAGTCTATGCAACAAAGAAATAATAACACTGCTTATTGCTCAGGTCAAATCAGGCAATCGACTCTCAGTAGGTATAAGTAGCTAATGAATCCTTCTCTGTACCTAACAACACATACTAGGTACTCACGCACTCGCACCAGTTGCTCTGTTATTGATAATATAAAAAAAACCATTTTCTTTTTCGGGACCTTCATTGTGTATTTGACGTGCTCCGCGATCGTACGTCACAATATCTGTACAGTATGTATAGGTCCCGTAGTGCCTGTTCCCATGCTTGGGAGGACGTTAAACACACTCATCATCGACATTGCAAGTCGACCAGCACCAAACACCGAAACCAACCGTTACGTGAATACAAACCAGCGACCATGATTCGAGCAGCGACAACTAAAAACACAGCTTCAAGGAACACGGCAACAACACGGGTGGACCCCAGTAACACTTACTAGGATCAACACAAATACTGTGGAGAATACTACTACGCTCGCAAAGAAACCAAGCTTTATACTATGTTTGTATAAGCTTTAAGAATAAATAATCCTTACTTAATGATAGGAAGCCAACCAGGCAAACTGTGCACGAAGTGGTAAGTGGTTTGGGAACGCCTTTGTGTACCAGGGCGTTTTTGTGGACGGGATCCTATAAAATAGAAACTCGACACATCGTGGTTTGGTGTGACGACAAATCACGGGCGTTGCTCCCTTACATCGATTACGTAAACAATCTTGTACTACTAAGCCTTCTAAAATTAGCCGATCAATTTCTCACTTTCCCTGTGTGTACTAAAAAAGAATTAGTTACATTCCTCGTGGTGGCATTTATAAGCAGAACAGAGGTTGTTTATCGCAAAATTGCTCGGCTTCTCGGCCTTTTGGTGAGATGATTAGGAACATAAAAGTTTTGTTTTACCCATGGCAGGTCAGGTCAGATCTTCAGGGCAGCCAGGTCCTCGCGGCCTCTTGGATTGTGCCCTATCTTTGATGTTGTTTGTGTGGTTTGTTCACAACAGATTGCACAGCTGTGGCACTTTTTGAACAATCATGTCTCATTAATCATAACAGTATTTAAATATATATGTAATTTGGCGGTTCACTACAGGAGGTTTTGAAAGGTTAGTGTTGGATTAGTATAGTGTGTAGTTTGTGCAGGGAGATATATGTTCCAGGCTGGGGACTCTATTAGAAAGAAGTTTGGGTCTCATATAGGGAAGACGGGTAAAACGCGCATGGGCGTGGTAAGATAGACCACCCCAATATCTCTATTGAAATAAAGAAAATTTCAGTCAAAATTGCCCATGAGGACGAATTCTCGACATTTAACGCTCGTCTCCTTTTTTATGTGTGGTCAACATGAGACTGAAATTTGTCTTCATTCATGAGATAATTGGGGGGCCTTGCGGACCCGCCATGCGCTTTTAACCGCGTCTTCCCCGAGTTATAAGTAGGCTATTGGGTTATATTTTTAGATTCACTGTACGGGTTCTCAAATCGTAGACAATTGAAACAAAGATGTTAGTTTGTCAGGGTATTCAAAATTGATATTTTACCATTTATGAAATTCCTAAATCTTCTCAAATTAAGGATGGTCAAACTTAACTTTCTGAATGTCTGCCCCGATTCCAATTTTTTTAATTGTATTTATTAATTTGGTTGCTCGCTGTGTACCCTTTGAATTTGTGTAGATGTCTTTTAAGAAAAGGCGTCAAAATTAGATTCATACTCAAGATGAGGGTCTTACTAAAACTTTAATAGGTTCCAAAAAACTTCTGTATTAATTCCATAAACCACTCTTCTATGAAACCAATATTATATGCCTTGTTTACTGCTGTTGTAATGGTTTATCAAATTGAGTTAGAATCAAATATGACTCCTAAGTCTTTTTCATCGAACAGGGTTCAAAACATATTTAGTGCGAACGTGCGAAATTTCCTAATGTTTCTTGATATCATAGCCCACAGCATGACTTGCCAATTCTGCATTAAAATAGAGATCCACTTTTCTGACCATCTATAAGTTTTCTATGTCTTTTGTATTATGTCTGAAGTGTGTTTAGAAACAGTTGTAAAGTTTGGTATTAGTATGCGATATCTTCCAGACACTTGTATTCCCACGGGAGACATGATAAAAATGTAAAAAGTATTGTGTATAGATCAGGAAATACCTGGGGAATGCCACTTAAACGTCAATGTTAGATGATTAGTTTTGCCCCAAACCCGCACTTGTTGTCTGCTTTTAGCGAAATTTCTACCACCTTAGATGTCCCAGTTATGCCATAGCCTGTAGTTTTAGGAGAGTCTTTCGTGCGGCACAAATCAAGGCCTTCCTAAATCTAAAATATACATATATCGAAAGCCTTATGGTCTTTTCCAAAAGGTTTAGTAAAATCGCCATCACATCTAATAGATGGGTCCTCAAGAACGCCTGCCTGAATCCATGTTGGCAGGTTGGATACAGATCAAAATTCAGTCATGTGTTTAACAATGGTCCCGAAACAACAAACTGTTCTAAACTTTACATAATTATATACCATGGTGTGTGTTTGTTCAGACGTCGGATATAGTGGCGTTAAATGCCAAACGCCGACGTTTAACTGACTCCATCGTTTGTTATTTCCATGCACTGATGATCCCGGCTCAGCCGGTTTGCGTCTCCAGGATCCTCAGAGCATGAAGATGGCTGGTTGAGGTTCATTCGTCATTCTCCTATGTGCTGTTTTGCAGCCGAGGGACGTAGGTCACTAACATTCATTATTATTGCATTGACACCAAATTGCCTGACTAGTGAAGAGAAGAGAGTGAATACGTATCGGAGGGTAAAAAGGAAAATGATACAAAGTTCTTGCGCCTGCCCTCTCACTCCACACCAAGCATAGCAAAAATAAAGATTGACATAAAAAACAAACCAAGCAAGAAAAGAAACAAAATCATATGAAATGTTGTTGAAAAAACATTCAAAATTAGAATTAAAGCAAGCAAGAGGGATAAAATGACCAATGGTGAATGATTTGGTGGTTTTGAATTAATTACGAAAAGAAAAAATTAGAGAGACATGACAATGTTCTAGATAATGTCACTTTTAAAGGGAAAAAAATAAGCAAGATGGAATAGATGAGGACACTGGACTATATGGGACCACTTATTTGGACTAATGATAATAGATTTAGGCGATGCTATTCTACAATAGTCCTGAGGGAGAGAGGGAAGAGAAGAACCGCGGGGGGGGGGGAGAGTAGAGGGAGAGAGAAATGTATTTGAGGAGAGACGAGAGGGACAAAGAGACACACATGCAAGACAAAAGAGAGCTAGAGAGAGAGAGAGAGAGAGACGAGAGAGAGTGAGAGATATGGAGAGAGAGAGAGAGTAGTGAATGAATGAATTGTATTAGGTATTAGCGTACTTAGGTACTTTATAGTCACAGAGCGTCTGTGAAATTCGGGTGCTCCACACCGGGAGAGCGCGTCCGCTGCCGAGGCGCGCCCACCCATTTTTTGTTTTGTTTTTGCATTGCGATTTGTTATGAGAGGGAGGGGGGGGGGGGGGGGGTTCGGTAATTGGACCAAATGACAAACTTTTTCAGTTTTTGCCACTGGGTTTAAAACGTATGCTAAGTGCATGGGCACACGGACCTCGGTTTATCGTCTCACCGAAAGACTCCACGTCAGACCGTTAAGGCCTAGTGCAGAATGTGAGAGGAAAAATCCATGTACCCAGAGGGATTACAGAGGGCAATAGAATAATCAACATGCTTTTTTACATCCAGCCCTCTCAGAGAGAGAGAGAGAGAGAGGGGTGGGGGTGCGAGGTTGTTTGGGCAGAAGGAAACATGAAAATAAACTCCTTTTGCAAACATTTTCTTCTTCGCGTCTACTGTTGCCTTCAGCGTACTATGAAGATTCTGACAGTCAGCTTAAAAAAGAGTTAGCGGTTAGTTAGTTTGGCTGAGGAGATCTCGGACTGACCATGGACACTACAAATAAATATAGAATCGGGTGACTGACGTAGTATCGAAGCAGCAGGAATGAAGGGGCAAGGAAGGGTTTGGGAGGGCGTCGTTGAAGAGGGGAGAGAGGGGGGAGGCAATGTAGAAAACAAGGAGCCGGGGAGGCGGGGAGGGGACAGCTCTGCTGGGTTTGAAGGTGCCAGCCGTGGCTGAGAAATGCCATGGGGGGATGTTCCACTCGGCAATGGTCCATAGGGAAGAATGGACTGTGGCGGTACAGAGTCCTGCATGCTGGCAGTTGGGTACGCCTGACGCGTGGCGAGTTGTTATGTGGAGATTGGGGCTGGATTCTGGTGGATGAATTGAGCTACCAATTCTTTCACGGTGGAATTAAAGAAAAATGGTGAGGACGAGCCTTTCTTCTCTGTTGTGTATTATAGGTGTGGGTGGGGGCAGTTTTTTTAGTGCTCCTACAGATCTACGTCTGGGAGTCTGGCGGGCGATTGACGGTCACCCAGTGCCCACCGCCCTCATCTGTAAGCTTCGGATCTCACGTTGGGCCCGAACATTAGTTTCTGTGTATATAGTGTGAGTGGTAGCGAACGGCACCCTGTTTTCTTTTCTTATAGTCCCAAAGCGGAAGCCCCAAAGCAGCGTATGTAGATATACCACCTACAGCCTCAGGACTTGGGCTTCCGAACATTTGTTCTTTTCAATGTGTGCGTTGGTATGTATGTAATCGGGACCATGTTTTATTTTATAGTCCAAAGCGGAAGCCCCAAATCCAGCTAACCCACCACCTACAGCTCAGGACTTGGTAGCCTCTCCGCCTATTGTTCGCTTTATCCATCACTCCAACCCTCTCCTCTTCCTCCCAAATCACCTATACTATCTAAACTTTCTCTGAATGAAAAACTACAAAAGTATACAATGCGACGCAAACACTCGTCTATCAAAAATCAACGACAAATCAATTGAATATTGCGGAGTAAAAAAGCAATCATATTCTTGCCCTTTGGAATCTTGTACTTGATTTAAGTTTACACTGGCGCAGAAGTGCGCATGGTAGAAGTGGGTTAATTGATCTTTAGGCCATCGTCTTTGACAAACCACACACTGACAGTATGAGATGAAGATATAGGAGAGGAGGTAGCGGGAGAGAAGGTGAGGGGTTCTTATACAGAGAAACATTGATTTTTTAAAAAAGCAACAAAAATTATGAAGTCATAAAACGTAAAACCAATCAAATAGGGCTACAACAAACCAAAACGTAGATAGAAAGAAAGTACGACACAATACAAATCTCCGCTTGGAAAGGGTAATTCAATTTCAATTTGATGTAAAGGCCACTCTGGACGTATGAGTTTGCAAGAACATGCAGTTCACCAGAAAGAGGCCTTTTAAGCATTGGAACACTCACTGCTCTGGTTACTAGAAATCACAACAGCGAATTCCTCCTGGAGGAGTGGCAAAACTGTATAAAAAGGCTGTATTGTGGTAAATTATGTCCCAAAAACGATTTTCGTCAAACTCAGGCGGCCATTCCCCCTGAAAGAATCTGACTTCAGCACCTCTGGCAAGGAGGGAATCACGATTTGGACGGTTGATTCTAGGGAACCACAGCAAAGTGAATGTTGCGATCTCGTAAAGGTTTGGTTGTATTCCTGGTGGATCTTGACGTGTTTCTTGCAAAACGTGTCCGTCAGGGGCCCCTTGAATGCCAAGCAAAACCACAAAAAAAAAAACAGGCTCTATATAAAGGAACTAAAAAAAGTCCTTGTATCTGGAAGGAAGAGAATGCAAACAGAAAGAGACTGAAACTAACGACAACAGGTGCACAGTCTCTCTCTTCACACACACACACACACCACATAACAAAAAAAACACCACACAACACACTTTCTGTTGTACGTGTTAGTTTAATACCTTTGATCAAAATCTCAACATGAACAAGTATCTGAAAGAAACTTGCAATACACAAAAGCAACCCTATACATATGTTATAGCAAAAGTAATGGAAGAATACTAAAACATTGGTACATTTGCCATAAATCAGCAATTGAAGCTCTTTGTTCAATATTGCTACATCAGGGTATCTGAAAGGACAAGATCAAAATACATTAAAATAAATTCACAAGTATCAAAATCACTTTTTGCCTTGTGGGCGTCTGTGTAAAAAAAAGAGTATAGTAAATCAGTAAAATGATAAAGGTTACGCATCATACATATCACAACATTGAACAATAATATTTCAAAAAAAGAATACAAGGAAGCATTAGACAAAAAACCTGAAACTTTGGTAAAAAACAAGCTGTCATTTTGTTCTACCAAAACAAATAAAGAGGCAAAACTATCGTTATTCAAAACGTATAAATTGGAAAGAAGCTAATAACGAATGTCTTTTGGTGAAAAGAAGGACAGTGGATAAAATGGAATCACTATTTGTCTATAAAAAAATGATGTCTTCGGAGAGACAGATAAACCGAGGTCTGTGTGCCCAGCACTTAGCATACGCTAAAAACCAGTGGCATCGGAAAAGTGCATTCAGTTACACAAAAAATCGATACCAAACAAATTACAAAAATTATAAAAATTGGTTGGCGCGAACACGCTTCCAGATGGGAGCAACCCCGAATTTCACAGAGACACTCTGTGACTATAAGTACCATAACCCTAAGTAGGAAGCTATAGTGACTATGATAAACCCACAGACACCGCTAAGCTACGTCACAAGAAGTTAAGCAGTATAAGCAATGATGTGTACTCCAATTCAAGTGTATGCTGCGATTTCTGTTATTGTGTCATTTTGAATTTAAACCTGTTGAACCCTTTCGCCGCCAGCCATTTTATAACCCATAAACGCCAGTTAAACTTAATATGGGTCGATAAGAAAAAATGATCTGCAAATGTGAGTCCCTTGACATGTGTAAATTTAGGCCCACCTTGCCTCCCAAATAAGAACATAAGGTTTTTTTTTTTCTCTGTGTGATAACGGGCCTGATTGAGCCTTTTAGTGACCATGATTGAAATCACTGTGGTGCATAAATGCGAATTATGTATGATGAAAGGGTTAAACCAACAAGTTCGAGGGTCACTGCTTCTTGGCGTTATTTTGCTAAACTTGGAGCGATAAATAAAGGATGAACATAAAATGGACTAGCACCGGCGATATTCAGTAACCCTGCACCTGCCATTATGATGTGTAAGCATTTTAGACCACAGGATTTAACACCCATGTCAGTTAAAAGGCATCAATACTGGGGGGGTTATATCCAAAAAGACCCTATTGTCTAGTTTGGGAAGGAAGGTTAACTTATTTAATTATTTTCACCGAGGGAATACCAATATCACAGCCAGATTTTTTTCTCCACCCAGGAAGTTTTATGGGAAATTTTTGCGAAAAAAAGGTGACTGGCGAAAAACATCATTACAGGGTGCTCCTGGGAACTAAAATTATCCTGCAATGGGGGCGGCCACCGGAGGCGGCAGGGGAGCACACACACATATTTACTGCCTTTTTCACCCCTCTAGACTAGTACAAGTGTTACATTCCTTTTGATATAGCCAAATGCTTATAATAATAGGACCTTTATCGTACACGTGTGGCGTAGAAAATCATTGCTTTCTAAAAGTCTATAATCCTGCGACGCTGCGGCTCCTAAGCAATTTAAAAATCCTGCAATCAGTGATACAGCCTGCAAGAAGAAGCATCCATGCATTTTAATACTTCGATGTGGTTGTATCTTGTTGGTGATAGTATGAAATGTGTGAGGGAAAGCGAATTGAGTTTGCTTAGCCAAGATTTATTGGCTCAGATAAGCATTATTTTCATTATATATTATTTACGCTTCATTAAGCTGTTTGCAGGATGCTGTAAAATTGTGTTTCTCAACATAATGCAACACTTATCTTCCTTTCACAGTTGAGGTCTTTGGACAGAAATCAAGATGTTGTGCAATGAGCAAAGTTCTTAACCCTTCGCCGTCCAGCCATTTCAGCCAATAATACCATTAAACTTAACTGGGTTTAGAGAAAATAAAATATCGCAATATGCGAATTCCTGGACATATATAGGCCTATCTTTCGTATCTCCCACAATTAGAAAATATGTTTGCCTAACAGGTCCTGTATTGATGGCCTTTTTGTTGACTGGGTGTTAAACCATTGTGGTTGCTAAAATGCGACTTTGGCAGTGAAAGGGTAAAAACCATCACGAATGGTTTATAAAAGAGGCCTCAAGAGAGTTCCCAGCAATGTATGTCTGAATAAGCCAAAGGGTACAAGTAGTAAACATATAGCAAAAAGGTTAATTTTTAGTGGCCGTAACTTCTTGAGATAGTCTGTCACAAGGTTTATTAGGGATAAAGACAGTACAAATTTTACAGCTTATTGTTTCCACTTGCAGAGACAAGGCACGTGCGGATCTTCACACAACATATAAAAATACAACATCAACACTGCCACAATCATCATAAACGTCACTTTTATTAAACTATTTGCTTTCACTCGATCCTAAAAAAGAAGAATAGATATTCATAACTATTAATTACATGAAATATGCGAACCACTGATGCCGAAATTTCATTTTCAAAATAACAAACAAAGGCAGCTTTAATTAAAAGAAAGCTAATTAAAAAAAAAAGTCATTTGGTAATTAGTGTGTTGTTTACATGTGGTCTCATTGAAACAGTCAAACAACTGTGTCTTCAGCATCCTCTTGGTTTTCCGCTTGTCTGTGCCCAAGGACCTCTTGTAAACCAAGGACTCCCCAACCATTCGAACGTATATCTGATCCCAGTTCCCGAGAGATGGGAAGTTAACTCCGAAGTTCTAACCAAAATTTCATTTTTAAAAAATTCACCCAGATAATAAGTATAAAACTCACATTCATTTCTGAAAGATGCATGTTGAATAGCAATGATGAAATTATTATTCTTTAAAAATAAAGTCTAACACACGTCACACAACAAACCATGAATGAATAAAAAAATCGTAATGGCAGTACGAAGCATAGCGCCGAGCACTATTGTGTCACGCATGTGAAAGAAGAAAAATTATTGGGTCAACTTCGAAAAATCCGTTCAAAAAGACTAGGGGCTTTCCTGCTGATAAGAACCAAAAACGGAATATGTCTGAGAGTCAGGAACAGGAAGAAACTAAATTAGTATATTGCATTGTGGTAGGGAGAAAGTGAAATTGAACGTACTAGACCGGGCGTTCAGCGTGGCGCACGGCGCTTACGGGGCATGAGTGTCACAAAAAATTTGGGTCGGAATTTGGCGTCAGTGTCTAGAGAGGGCTAACTTACCGTGGGATGATGCGTCTTCCTGTATCACCTATTGTATTTTATTGCATCAAGTAAGATGAGGCTAATGTTAACAGACGTGCTCTTATGCAAACAAAATCGATGGCTTGGAGTAAAACGGACTATCTTTAGAAGGTCCATGAGTATTATGAATTTACTACAAAAAACTAATAATCGCATATCAAACAAGACTGCAGGAAATATATAAAGGGGATTTTGTGTTATATTTCTGCAGTCGTTTTTTATACAAGTATCGTTTTTAGTACTAAGTCAATAATATGTTAATGGACTATTAAAGATAGTCGTTTTTGACTCAAGCATCGAAATGTTAAAGTGTGCTTTTCCCAAAACAAAAACGCAAACCATATTTTCTTGTAGCAGCATTTGTCGAAAACACATAAGGTATTTCTTTTCTTCTTTCATTTTTCTTTAAATGACCATGGTGAAGAAAACAATAAACATGGACCATGTCAACAGTCATCAATAGGAGTCTGATATGAGTAACCCTTTGGTTTAGCTAATAACCTATAAATCACAGTCACAATCAGTCATATGTTGGGTAGGTTTCATTCCTAAAAATAATAACATCAACACTCATAAAAAGTCAATCTTCCCTCCCAAATAGAGTACAAAACTACTCTGATTCTTATGAAATTCAACCCGAGCATGAGATACTCACAAGGAGTGCTAGGACTCTTTATAAACATATATAATTCTATAAAACATCAGTAGTTAACTCTTATGACGGTCTAACTTTCTCTCAAATTTGATCCACCAACATGCGACAGAAACTGAAAAAATTGGCACAAAACTATATGTGTCAACACTGTAAACATTCGCTATTGTTACTTTACGGCTCGCATGAAAGCACACAAGGGTGCATACAACAGTGGCCATAATTCAAAACTATACAAAAAGATACTAGCACCAGACTAGCACAAAAACGGGTTTTTTAACTAACAAGTAGTTATTATATGTAGATGTTGGAATAACCTTCCTGATGAAGCAGTTAAGGAAAGTCATTTAAATTCATCAAAAATATGATAGACCATTGTTTCCAAGCAAAAATGTATTCAGTAATATACAGATTTAAATGAATAAAACACAGAGCTTTAGTAGCATCAGCGAATGACGCCTAACCTAACAAAAGTCCAAAAACAATTTAGGCAGGGCAAAATGCTAACACAAAAACAGGCTCATTTATGCCATTGAGATACCAATTTTAGAGGATCGTTTAAGTTGTCAGTAGAAAAAGAAATCATCTAAAATCATACCAAATTGTTTACTCATATTTCAACATGTTTAATGGTAAACCACCAAATTGGTCAGATTTTGATGTATTAACTGGGACTAGGTAAATCCCCAACATATCAAAATCATAAATCATGATGGATTAGAGACATATTAAATTTGTTTATTACCAAAATGCATAACATAATTTGTACACAAATCACTCATGACTCATTGGGATAGATTCTGGCCTGGTGTGCATCTGATAAACTACTGATGACCACCTGTCGATGGACAGATGACACGGCACCCACATCAAGCACCAGGAGGAAGCATGACTAGTAGTTAGCAAGCGCCGCTGCTACACGCTCCATCCCCCGTCGATGATAAATCCTGCCTGTCACAACAGTGTAGTGTATCGCAACAGGAAAAACAAGAAAGACTACAGTGGAATCCGCTTACTCGGCCATTTGGGACAGAAAAAATGGTCCGATATAAAGCGAATCGCGATAAATCAACGGTAAATCGAGAGACTGTTCGACGCAAATTATGTATTATGTATAAAAGCAATGACGTCAAATAAATGTGCAGTTCAAATCAAATCTTTTAACTTCTTGTGCTGTGTGTGTTTTGGTGTGGTGTGTGTTGATAACCTACAATGACAGGAAGCATGAGTAAAAGACAATGATTTTGTCTTTCCTGAGGATTTAACGCCATGCAGGGTGTATTAATTGACAACAGCTCACCTTCCAACTTCCACTCACCATGTAAAACGCAAAAGCGTGTTGCAGTTTGTTGCCTCTGTTGTTTCCATCTCAAAAAAGGGGGGGAGGGGTGGCAGCAAAGAGGAAAAAGTAGAAAGAAAAAAGTGGCCAAAAGCGAAATTGAATGCTTTCCAGTTTGGCCGTTAAAACGAACCAAATAACACATGACTAGAGAAAAAATCGTTCCAGAGGAAATGGCGATTAAGCGGCTTTGGTCCGATATCCGATAGCCAATTAAACAGATTCCCATGTATTACATTACAGTCACTAAGAAAATATAAGGACACGATCTTCAACACAACCTTCTTTTTCTTCTGTGTCAGGCCATAATTGGGTGAGGTGTTCGTCGCTTTCAGTTTACTGGTCCCCTGTTGCATTCAGCGATATATTATTCTGATGCAGAGGAGGTAAAGGAGTACATCATAGAGAAAGATTGTTTGATTAAAAAAAGCAGAATGAGCAATAAGGCGGAAAAAAGAAAAAATAGATGATAGTAGAGAGGCAAAAGAAAGAGTCAAAGAGATGTGATAGATTAGAGGGAAGTGCTATAGAGACCCTCCAGGTGGGGAACTATTTGTACTGAACGACGCCGGTATCCACACAGGGAAACCAAAACAACAATTCATACCAGCTTCTGCTACAGCATACATCATGATGGTAAACAGACGGTAGTCATGAGTAGAGTATGTAATCAAGATGGATCAAGAAAAACATATTATGATTATAGTTTTAAGATAACTCACAAAGTAAACATTGGGAAATGAGCTTTTTTATCTTATAAGCAAATCACGCATTTAAATTTGTTTTTTAAACAATCAAATAAATGTCGTTATCACAGGTACCACGATCATGAAGTTGGATAGCCAGTAGTCAAGTTGACAGTGACAGTGACAGTGACACCTATGTACCCTATTTTTTCAGGACATAAGGCCCATAAGGTTTTTTTCCCAGAGGGAGACCCCTGCAGGACTGTCTACTTGGAATTTCCCAATCAGGAGCCCAGCCATCAATTCATAGTAGCATGGCAAATTTTTCGTGTTTAATGCATCGACAAAACAACAGGCAATCGATTTTGTTCTCTGCTCTGAGCCGAAACGCCATTCTGCTAATTGTTACGTCTTGATGAACGTATGTTGACGGGCAACGATCCTCTCTACTCGCCATGATTCAAAGGAGAAGTCGCATGGCAGAGGTTTGCACCTGCAGCAAGCATGTGTTCCGCCACCTGATGTCACTTCTGCGATTGCACGGCCACTCCTCCGCTGTAAATGCATTTTAAAAACTTGTGCGGCAGGCCGTAGTTTTTCTGCTTATAGAACAAGATGCCTGTGCCAGTGAGGATTTTCGTTTCTGGTTTGGGTCGTTTTTCTTCGTTGAAACATCTCCGAACGTACTGCTGTGCTGCGAAGTCCGCCATTTTTTCCAGATGAATGAGTAAATGTTTAATAAGAACGCTATATTATGCGCAGTAACTTTGATTAAAAACGTGGAATTGACTAGGTATCGCGCGTGACAACGGCGGTTGGTCTGATTTAGAAGACGGACAACACGGGAACGGCATAAGCAAAAAATAAAATGCGTGTGTCGGCTTAGCAATTTTTTTCCCGTATAGCAACTTTGGTGTAGTTTTTAAGGTGCTGTAGCTCCGTAGTATTTTGTGTAAAGCTTTATATTTTTCGTTAGAGCGGCCTACTGCCCACAAATCATCCACGATGTTTTATTTTATGCTATGGAAGGCAGGTCTGCCTCCTGCACCTGTGTATGTGATGTGGACTAAAAAGTAAGGGTGAATAGCATGTGGTAAAGGATCTATAAAGTTCAAGTTGGCCACCCCCCCCCCTGCATTTTTTGGTTTATTCCATTTTCCGTTTTGCCTTCTACCAACTTAAAAGCGTATTTTATTTTAAGAACATTTCAGATAATAGCTTGTTGTGAATAATAACCCTAAACCCTACCCCCCCCTCTATAAGACGGAAAAATGTAATTGAACCACGACTGTGATAAATTGCTGCGGTTTACTGACTACATGGGGGGGGTGGGGGGGGGGTTTGTTATTAGATAAGGCCTTATCATGACTGAATTAATATGAACAAAGATAATTTAGCTGAAAAATGTTCATAAATTATGTACAGCTTGATGATGGTAAGAAAGGCAAAAAACGGAAAATGGAGTTAACAGAGAAAGTAGGGGGGGTGGGTAACACATCTTGTACCTTTACCGAATATTGAGTAATAACAGGGTCTGGCGCGCGGGGGTCCAGCATCATTGATCTGGGAGTCACCAGACTGGACAACCTTCCTGCGTTCTGATGGCTCACTTTGGCGGTAAAAGGACTAATAAAACCAAGTCAACGCTCTCCCACCCCCACCCCCACCCCAACACGACCCATGAGATCAAACTTAGCTGGCTGTATTTCTTTATTGACCACTCTACTTTTATGTTTCTTTTCATGCCTTGGGGCCTTTTCTCGCGCAAAAGGTGGTGGTAACTCACTGGTTCTGAGGCAAAACAATGCAAAGTGTCGATTGTGGCCACGCACAGCGAATGTAGAAGAAGAGAAAAGAGTAAGAAGAAGAAGCTTCTCACTGTTGTCCAAATTTTCAGCTCAATTTTCTGAAATCAGCGGAAAACCATCTTTCCATCTAGCTGTGGAGGTGATGGTCATCATCAGAAGACCAAGACCCACAACGCACTCTACAGAGGCTAGGTAGACCTACTAGGCTGACCGAATCATCTGCACTGGCCAAAAAGCCCAGTTTCTGCCGGGGATATGAATAAGCTCTTTCATGGCCTGGAAATTGTAAATGAGAAAGACATTTAAAACCTTCAATGGTGATTCTGTATGTGCTTTTCTCTCTAGCCCCCATGCCATACAAAGACAGAACAGACAGACACATATTCGCCTCGAAACACACACACACAGCACGGCACACACGCACGCACAAACACCACAGAGTACACAAATTCCCCCCATTCTAGCTCCTTTCCAAGTTTTCCACAGAGAGCATTTGTGTGTTCTGTTAGTTCAAGTATTTCTTGTAACCCAGCAGCAAATATTCTTCATGATTGGGAGGATAGGAAAGACCTTCAAAGTGTAGGCATATGAAAAAAATGTAAGCCTAATGGATAAAACACCTAAATTGGTTTATGCTTGGGACCAGTGTGTTAACAAAACGGCATTAACTGAAAGGAGCTGAGAAGAAAAGCTACGTGACACCACACCACACACACACCTTAACCACAAATCTAATTGTCATTTTTTATCTTTAAAAATTATATATTAAAATGTAACTCATAATATACTATTCGTCTGGTGGCAATATATTACTTTCACAGTCTCTTGTGATGTTATTAGGAATATATAACATTGTCTCTAGTTTATTTTATTTCTATCCTTCATTTTCTCTTTTACAGAGAAGCGTCTTGTGTTCTTGCTAATTGAATTAAGCTCCTATTATGCCTAATTATATAAAAAATCAAAATTTGAATCAATCATGTATAATATCATATCGCTTAAAAAACACTGAAGAGAAAGACGTTTACATCAAATCAAACAAAACGCCTGGCATGGAGGCTTTGTCAGACCATTGACATAAACTTTAAACAGAATCCCAAGTCTACATCAAAATTATGTTCTGCATAGTCATGCTGGGATTGTCTTTTAGCCGATGGCATAGCTCCTCGCATAACCGTAGGTCCCAAAATCCGCCGAAGTCGGAGTGTGTGCTGGACCAACGGCGGGGGAATCAACAACGCTCAAACAATAATGTTTCATTGTAGATAATTAGCTTTTGGATTGTACCATAGTGTCAAGTGCTCCCCTTCGGCAGTCAGGATGATCCCTGGTGAGTCTTCAACACATTGTGGTGACGGGCGCAACTTTAGAGGAAACTGCAAACATTGTGTGGATTGGGTTCGGACTACAGTAGGAATCACGGATATAGGTACAAATCTCGTGTGTTATTTCCAGTACACAACACAGGTTGTTCTGTGAGTGTTTCCCTTGTTTCGAGTACTTCCGTGTCTGAATTCCCTTGCTTCGATGTACAATTGACAGCCAATATGATGAAAAAAGGGCATCTAAACGTACAGTCTTGCCGGAGAGGCGAGGGAATCTCAACTGGCTTGACTTGGAGAACTGACGACAGGGGACCCCTGGAATTGTTTTTCTGACTCTGGAAAAGCGACGACGGTAGTGAGGATATTGTGAAGCTAGGATGCAGTGTGCCTGTGCTTCGACAAGCAAGAGGGAGTTGTTGGTCGTGGGATGGCCAGGAAACAATGCACTTTTTTTTTGTTTTTTTTATTTTTTTTTTATTGTTTTTTTTTTTTTTTTTTTTTTCTTTTTTTTTTTTGTGTAACCACTGAACGTCTGCGTTTTTCAATTTGTGTGTGGCATGTATATAAGCCTTATCCGATCAACTTATAAAATTACATATGCGAATCAAACAGCCTTTTTTCAGTAATTTGGTCGTGAAAAAGGACATTAATTCAGCGATGTAAGACGCGTTGTTACAACCACCCAATTCTATAGTAGTTAACCGCGGCAGGCTGGGCCTGACTAGAGAATAGGCTGATGCAGCGTTCAGCACAATAGTGTTAAGCCAGGGTAACGACAAACAATACAAAACAAAAACAAACACCACACACATTCAGAAGATTTGCATACACCTACATTTTAGGTTAACTCGGGAATGCCTGGTTATTGCAGTACCTCAGAATCGTCCCACTACTTATGGCATTATAAAATGTCCCACGTGTGCTTGTGTATAGGCCGGAGGAGTAAACGGAATTTCACACTCACAATTTCGCTATAATAGATATCGGGAAATCTACTCATCATTTTTATTACGTTAAAAAAATCATGGTATTAACCCTTTCACGCAAAGTCGCTATCTAGCAACCACAGTATTTTACAGCTATGTCACTAAAAGGCATCAAATTGGGTCATTAGCCAAAATACAATTGTGTTAGGTTTTGGGACGTAAGGAAATTACCTATCTTATATAGTCACAGAAGAATTGCCCCCGGCCCCCAAATACTGCAGATGGTTTTTGGTCTCTAACCCAGGTAAATGTAATGGCCAATTGGGATGAAATAGGCTGGCGGGGAAAAGGTTAAAGCTAAACACAAGTCACCTGTTCAGGGTTGGGCAACGCCTTGATGCGAGTCTCTGAGGCGAAGGTGTGTCCAACGGTGCTGTTCTCCCACCACGAGAAGCACAATTCCTTAGTAATTAAAGGACACAGTTTATGTGCAATTCAGGGTCATTGGTCTTACTAAGAGAAAGATCAAATATATCGTAATTTATGGGACCTTATGCAATCATATACTGTTATAATCAAAGAAGGTTCTCGTGAAATTGGGTGCTTTACACATGGAGGCGCGTTGCAGCCAGAAGCGTGCCAGCCAATTTTAATTTTGTTTTTGCATGCAATTTTTTTGTGTGGACGAATGAGGAAGGAAAGGGGTGTAGTGTAAACTTTTGACAAATGACCCAACTTTCTGTGCTCAGGGCATGGCACAGGGACCTGGTTATCGTCTCATCCGAAAGGCTCTACGTTCAGGACCCGGAGGCCATAGTGAAAATGAGAGGGAAAAACCCCTGTACCAGGTTCGAACTGGGTTTTACTGATACCCTCTGTGTGCACTCTACACCCTGGCCACTCAATATTACACACAACGCACACCAACTTTGCACTTAAATCGGATTTTGTACAACAACGCTTCTTCATTGGGTCATATCAAGGGCAAGGGGTCTCACTTCGACTAGTCTGACAAAAAGAAGCAATCTAATGGTCTGCAAAAAATATGGTAGTTCATCCGTTGACATTTCAAACCAAACAAAATATCTTTTTCCACAAATGTAACATTCCAAAGACACACACACATTCCATAAAGAATTTTCCACAAGTATCTGAAACATCACAAGCATTGGAAATCAGTGTGAAAGAAAAGACAAAGCAAAGCTACATGTTCTAGTGGAGAGTTTCAGGTTAAGTCATTCAATGGAGAATAGCTTATGACAGTACGTGGACACACGCGTGACTCGAATATTAGCTGGACAAAATCGGACAGCCATGGAATGTTGAGCGATCACGGATGCCTTGGAGCGCAGTACACTGACCGTATGGTGGAGCAACCTACAGCAAATCATACCATTCGTCACTGCGTATGTGATGTGTGGTCGTGTGTGTGTGGGTGGAGTTACACTGACCGATTGGCGAGCACCTACAGCAAAATCACCATTCATCACGTGCGGTGTGTGTGTGTGGTTGTGTGCGTGTGCGGTGCGGGCGTGTTGTGTGTGGGCGTGTGTGCGTGTGCGTTAGTGCGGGGGGGGTAGTGCGGCGCTGCGCGCGCGTGTGTGTGCGTTCTGTTCGTGGTGTGAGGCGTGCGCGTGTGTGTTGCGTCGCTTGTCTTTGTGTGTGGTGTGGGTGGTCTGTCTGTCGTGTGTTTGGGTGTGTTGTGTGGTGTGGGTATGTCTGTGTGGTGGGTGTGCGTGTTGTGTGGTTGTGTTTTTTTTTAATTTAATTTTAGTTTGTTTTTTTTCTTTTTGCCCATGCATTTTTAATTCGTGGTGTGTGTTGTGTGTAAGGTAAGCTTGTGGGAGTTTGTCTTTGAGAGAGAGAGAGAGATGATGGAGAGTTTTTTTTTTATTTATTTGAGAGAGAGATGAGGAGAGAGAGAGAAGAGAGACAGAGAGTGACAGAGAGATGAGAGAGAGAGACAGAGAGAGACGAGAGAGTGTACAGAGAGAGTGAGAGACCCGAGACAGACCAGAATGGGTGTGTGTGTGTGGTGTGTGGTTGTGTGGGTGTGTGTGTGTGTGTGTTGTTTGTGAATATGATATTATTAATCCTAAGGCATAAGTATCATACAAGAACCTATGAAGGATAAAAAGGATGGACAAAGTTATCTTGAAAATGTTTCAATTATGAATTTATTGAAAAGTCCTTGGGACCTTAATACTGGATGCTACAGTATGGACATGTTTGATAAGCTTCATCCTTTCTGTGAGATCATCTCGTAGGCAGAAAAATGGCATCCTTTGAGCTTACCCAAAATTACAATTTACAAAAAAAAACAAAAATGGCTGGAAAACATTTTGGGGGTTGTTTTTTTCATCTTTTAAGTTAGAAAGCTTAAACTAGAAGAAGAAAAAACCCACATTAAAACCCAAGCAGCACTTATAAAAGTACAACATTTTTCCAACTGAGGAATCATTGATTCAAACACTTAACAGCATACATTTTCAGTAGAAAGAAACATAAATAGAAAGTGGGGGAACCGCAAAATCTAAAAGGTAAGATGCGACGACTTAAGAGTTACAGCGAAACCGGGCTGATGAGAGTATCGTTAGGGCGACAGACACCATTCCAGAGGCGGCTATCCAAAACTGAAACAGAGAATCAACGGCCACTGGGACGTGTAATATGGGTCACGTTAAAAGGGACATAATTATATGTGTTCTGTCCTCATACTCATATAGGGAAAAGAGGAGTGGTGATGCTTGTTTATCCCAACGTCTTTGGAACAGTAACATGTGGCATAGTGAGGAAACTGCATTGTAAATCGGTTATCTTTTTTTAAAAAGTTCATATGAAATTTCGTCAAAACATTCCAAACTAAACAAACATCACATAACAAATATCATTGTGATTAGAATTCCATTATTGTATGTGATATGTAAACATAACGAAATCAAACATCTGGAATTTTATAAGTCACTACAGTTTGCACTCATGAGTATATATCAACGCTGTGTGCAACCATAGAGACACAAGTCGAAGACGTTTCACTTCAATGAGGAAGAAAAATTCCGTATTTCGATCAGGACAGGTCAAATACGTCTAATTGTGTCATTAAGCTCCACAAGCTGTGTTTTCTGGAAATGGAGTTCACATATCGTAGATGCATGCAGCTAAAGAGTGTCAGCAGCTTGTTTTTTCGTTCAAATTGTATGTTTCACAGCTCTGTTAGATGATGCAGCTAAAGATGGGTTCAGGCAGCCTGTGGTTCTGTGCAAATGTAGTTTCACAGCTCGGTCGAGATGATGCAGCTAAAGATGTGTCAGCAGCTGTGGTTTTCTGTGCAAATGTAGTTCACAGCTCTGTAGATTGATGCAGCTAAAGATGTGTCAGGAAGCTGTGGTTTGGCAAATTGTAGTTTCACAGCTCGTTGGAGATGTAATGCAGCTAAAGATGTGGTCACCCAGCTTGGTTTTCACTGTGCAAATTGTGTTTCACAGCTCTGTTAGATGATGCAGCTAAAGATGTGTTCAAGCAGGCTGCTTGGTTTCTGTGCAAAATTTAGTTCACAGCATTGTTAGAGAGCAGCTAAAGAGTTGTGTCCAGCTGTGGTTGCTGTGCAAATTGTATTTCAACAGCTCTGTTAGATTGATGCAGCTAACGATGTGTTCAGCAGCTGTGGTTTTCTGTGCAAATTGTTTTCTTTTTAGTTTCACCAGCCTCTGTTAGATGAGCAGCTAAAGGGTTCAGCAGCGTGGTTTTCTGTGAAATTGAGGTTGTCACAGTAGTTAGGATGATGAAGCTAAAAGATGTGTCACAGCTGTGGTTTTTCTGTGCAAAATTGTAGTTTCACAGCTCGTTAGATGAGCAGCTGAAAGAGTGTCAGCAGCTGTGGTTTTTTTTTTTCTTTTTTTTTTTCTTTTGGTTTTCTGTGCAAACGTAGCTTCACCAGCTCTGTTAGATGATTCAAGCAAAGATGTGTTCAGCAGCTGTGGTTTTCTGGCACCTTGTAGTTTCACACTGTTAGATCTGAGCAGCTAAAGATGTGTCAGCAGCTGTGGTGTTCTGTGCAAATTGTAGTTTCACAGCTCTTGTTAGATGATGCAGATAAAGATGTGTTCAGCAGCCTGTGGTTTTTCTGTGCAATATGTAGTTCACAGCTCTGTAGATGATGCAGCTAAGATGTGTTCAGCAGGTATGTGGTTGTTCTGTGAAAAATTGTAGTGGGTTTCACAGCCTCTGTTGATGATGCAGCTAAAGATGTGTCAGCAGCTGTGGTCTCTGTGCCAAATTTAGTTCACAGCTCTGTTAGATGATGCAGCTAAAGATGTGTTCACCAGTGTGATTTCTGTGTGCAAATGTTAGTTCACAGCTCTGTTAGAGGATGCAGCTAAGAGTGTCAGCGCTGTGGTTTCTGCAATTGTCGTTAACAGCTTGTTAGAGGATGCAGCTAAAGATGTGTTCAGCAGCCGTGGTTTCTGTGCATTAATTTGTTGTGTTCTGTTTCACAGCTCGTAGATGATGACAGCTAAAAGATGGTTTCACAAGTGTGGTTTTCTGTGCACAATTGTAGTTCACAGCTCTGTTTAGATGTGCAGCTAAAGACGTGTCACCAGCTGTGGTTTTCTGTGAAATTGTAGTTCCAGCTTATGTTTAGATGATGCAGCTAAAGATGTGTTCACCAGCTGTGGTTTTCTGTGCAAAATTGTCAGTTTCCACAGCTTGTAGATGTTGAGCTAAAAGATGTGTTCACAGCTGTGGTTTTCTGAGCAAATGTAGTCTTCACAGCTCTCGTTAGAGAGCAGCTAAAGATGTGTTTCACAGCTGTGGTTTTCTGTGCAAATGTAGTGTCACCGCTCTGTTAGATGATGCAGTAAGATGTGTTCACCAGCGTGGTTTCTGAGCAAATGAGTTTCACAGCTCTGTTTAGATGAGCAGCTAAATATGTGTTCAGCAGCGGTTATGTCCAACATACTTGTATGTGTTGACCAAATTGAGTAAAGCCTCTATGTTTGCATCGCTATCTCTCCATACCTCTCTCTCTCTCTCTCTCGTTGTCTGTCAAGTCTTACTCTCCGTTGTCTTCAGTCTCTCTCTCTCTCTCTCTCTCTCTCTCTCTCTCTCTCTCTCTTCTCTCAAGGTCTTTGTCAGTCTCTCTCTCTCCGTATTAAATGTGCAATTTCTAAGTGATGCAATTGAATTTTTTGTTTTTGTATATTTGTGTCCACTGTTCTGGCTGTACATGGCGTGCTCCCCACGCCGTCGTTCCAGAACCATTTTGATGCAATGAATTTTAATCAAGAATTATTGGTTGGTTTAATTCGTTTTCACACGTTGATTATGTTCTTCAGTATGTTGTATCTGTCATGCTGTGCACCTAATCCTGAATTTTCTTGGGTATTAAAGTATACTTGAACTTAAACTTGATACTACATGCTTCCATCCCATGATACCACTAACTTTAATCTACGACAGAGACATCCATGTCACTGTGAAAACATACAGAATACTTTTTATATATTGACACTATGTAAAACTCAAAAGCGTTTGAAATTGAATTATAGAAACAAGGCCTATCGCGAGCGGCAGCAAGCAGGTAAGGCATCCCGAGCAGCAGCAAAGGCATTGCCGACAAGCAAACCGGCCATGAGTTATGTCCGAGATTGAGATAATTATGGCTCGGATATTTCTACTCTAGGTTTTTATAAAAAGTACCACATAACAATCTGACGCGCTTATGTAAGTACAAATGGAAAATATGGCTAAAACCCAATTTGTAGCCCCTACCATTCAAGGCCTACTCGTACTCCCGGACCGTGCCTGACATTGATCGGTATGTACCCACAGAAAGGGCATAAGCCATTAAGCCAAAGTATCCTACATGCAAATTTGAAGACTCTAACACCAACGGTGTAGGGTATGGCCCCTAAGATTCGGTTTTCAAGGCAAACTTCAAGGTCAAGGTCAAGCACGGTGTGGAATTAATGTAAAGGAAGCTTCTTTCAAAAACTGTCTACCCCTTGTATGTGTATCTATATGTTTAATCAAAATCCCAAACAGTAGTGTGTTACAGTAACGCTTAACCCAGACACACACACCGGACGACAGGGGACAGACTAGAAAACACACAGAATGATCCAATACCTCGATCCTCTCTGCCTCGTGTAACAAAATACTAACTTAAAAATTCCTAACACCAATTTAAAAAATGTGATTATTTATTTATTGTTACAGTGTTATGTCCGTCAACAGCAATGGTTTTCTCAGGACATGTCACCACATGTAAAAACACAAGCATGCGCCAACATCCCCATAATACCCCGGTACCCAAAAATGTGATATCAATGAACAAAAGTGTATGGGCGGAATAAAAGAAATGTCAGTAAAATAAATGGTAGAAAAACTAAGAATTCAAACATCATGGATAGAACGCGGCATAAAGTTGTTGGTATATATGTGTGCTTCAGATTGAGAGCCGGTACGCGTCATGATGGCAAACAGTTCATAATTGGTGGGCTAAAACAAGGACCTAAAAGTCGCTATTTGCC